>CM066994.1:118302457-118902457 GCA_033977485.1 Hydrangea macrophylla | reverse complement strand
TTCAAATATGTAATCTTTTAATATCCAATATAGCCATAGTAATGTTAAATGATCATAAACTAGAGATACATAGATATTTTTGTCCATAAATAAAAAAATAACTCATTTAGATAAATTTGGCCATTTAAGATTAGTGCACAGAAGCTGTGGTTTTTAAGTTTTTATTACATATCCCCAATTAAAGTTTTAGTCTACTATTTTGGAATTGAAACTGTCTTCCAAATAAAATTTAAAGATAAATTAAATAGATACACACAATCACCGTCCAATTAAAATTAAAGTTGTAAAACCAAGGTAAGGGTAAAAACTAATATTATTATATTATTTTCTTCACTTAACATGAGTTGGGGTTGAATTTGTGGACTCTGCAAAATAACAAAGTTTAGTACAACTAGGCTAATAAAATATAAACAAATGAAAATACTGACTTAATAATAAAATACTAAACATTTGACTTTGGATTCTTGTGGGATCACAGTGGTTGAACTTCAAGAACACAAGCAAAGTCAAACCAAATCCCAATCTAATTTTGGAGTGAGATATGGGTATGGTGTGCTTTGGACTTTAGTAGATAATTAAAACAATTACATGACTAAGAAATATGGCATTTACTTGCAAAATCTATCTTCTAGTGAATGGAAATATTGCTATAACAATTAAAAATTTAGGGTTTCAAACTATTTTAGGGGACAACTAGCTATAAGTACTACTAGACTAAAAATATTAAATCTAATTTTAAATAGGACTATTTTTACTACTACAAAGTGACAAAGATCCTACAAAAAAATAAATATTTTATTTTAAAAAATACAGTACACAAAGTTTTGCTACATACTTTTTTGATCGAACATGAAATCATCAATTACATAAGTGTAAATTTTTACAACTAATAGAACTATAAAAGGCAAAGAAAAATTAAAGTTTCCTACTTCTAGGGACAATATGAAGTGCTCACATGATAACCTCCCCAAAATTATTCTCTCCCTAATAATGTGTTGTGAAGCTATTGTAGCTTGTGAGTTGTGTGTGTCGTTGTTTGGTGTCTGCAGCTTGCTTTTATAGATGATTTTTGAGAAAATCATCACTGCCTTCGTCATGTTGGCAAATTTTCTTCGCGTGATCTTCATTTTCCGCCTGTTCTTTGACATGTTTGACAATTCTATACAGAGAGAGAGAGAGAGGAAAAGAACAAAAATGTTAATAACATATAAAAAAAAAATCACATCCAAGCTTTCAGCTTGGATGTTCTTTCACGTTTTTTTTAAATAGTAAAATTACTATTTATTACTATTCACACTTGACTAATAATATGGGAAATACTACAGTGTGGTTGCTACTTCTTTCCTTCCCTTTTTTTTCACTTCATTTTTACTTAAATATATAAAATGTCACGCCCCGGAATAGCATAAATAGAGAAAAATAAATTTCCTTTATGGGTCCATAAAGAATGACAGGTGAAAGTCACTAATAATCCACACCATGCAGTACTAGTCCAAACCAAAACAGCATATAAATAACTGAAGATAAAAATCACCGTACTATCTATTACAGAACATCAGAGTGTGGTCCACAGGATCACAACAGGTCTGAAGACAACAAATGCCCTAGTACCCGTTAACTAAAGGTTCAACAGAACTACCAAAGTGTAATCTAACTATAACATCTTCAGTCTTCAACTGGCATAAGGATAATCCTCTCTGGCGTAACCATCATCGATGGGGCCTTCCTCTGGATAATAGTCATCAGTGTACTGGTCATTACCTGTAGAATAAGAGACAGGATATTCTGGACGGGGAAAGTCCAGGCAATAAAAGGCTGTCAGCTTACTGAGAGCTGAGTGAGCATAAACTAACGAGGTACCAGTTATCTGAAGTAAACACAAGCTGATGAAAATACGAGTAAACATCTTATTATATCCTTATCTTGTTCCTTTATTCATTCTTGTAAACCGACCCTTATCGTCTTGTTACTCAAATACCGAACTCGACATACTCAGATGTCATGAACAGACTCAATCGTTTAACTCTAGGGATACACCCTTATTCTGTCCATCGCTTTTAAGAGCAATATATCCTGCTCACCGCATGTCATGGACTCCACGTCAGTCTGTCCCCAGCTTTTAAGAACAATGATCCTGTTCACCGCATTTCAGGGATATAACGTTTCGAACAAGGCATATCAATCTATTGCCATGACTCAACGTCATCTACTAGTGATCCCAGCTCACCGCTTTTAAGAACAATGGTCATGTTCACCGCTTTTAAGAGCATATCATAGATCATCCAGTCTATCTTAGGACTATTTGGTCCAGCTCACTGCTTTTAAGAACCATGTATCCGGTTCACCGCTTTTCAGAGCATATCATGACCAATCGTCCATCCACGTACCATTCCCAGAACTTACCAAACCTACTTACGTTCCATTCTAACATCGACACATGACAATTCCCAATGTGGCCTGACTACTCGGATTAAAAGAAAACGGATATCAAATTATATCAGAACAACACGTCACCCACGTCTTCATATTACTTTTTATTCATTATCCATAAATCTTTGGTGTCACATTACTCCTGTCTACCCTATAGTCGCATAATGGAAATTCCGAATCAGAAATCGAACAACTAAACCTTTATACAATAACAGGCAAAGGAAAACCATGTTCTGATCATGCCAATCGATTGGAACAGAGGTTCAATCGATTGGGACAAAAAGTTATACCAATCGATTGAGAAACATGGCAATCGATTGAGATGTCAATCGATTGGAATCCTATTCAATCGATTGAGAAACGACTGATGTCAATCGATTGAGATTATGTCAATCGATTGATACTACGTCTTCTCCAGCAGATTGTAAAAACAGCATATTTAAACGTAGAAATCATACTCTTATCACATCTAAAGGTCATAACAACTTGTAAATACATCAAATAAAGTGACCAAGTGAGTTAGGACTCACTTAGGGTGCGTTTGGGTGGGTGTGGGCTTGAATACTCAAGCTTTCCTCTCTCTCTCTTCTTCTCTTTCTCTGTCCAGCCTTCTCTCTCTCTCTGTCTCTTCCTTCTTCTTCCTTTCTTCTTCTTGTTCTTCTCTTCTTCAAGTTGCCAAGGTCAGTGTGTGTGTGTGTGTGTGTATAGATATAGATATATAGATAGATATATGTATGTATATATCTCACAAGAGGTATGCCTCTCTCTCTCAAGCTGCCAAAGTGACCCAAGGCCACAAATGAACGAGTATATATAGGGGTTAAGAGTGCCACACGTTTAAAGCTGAAGGAAAGAAGAAAATATTTCTCAGCTTATGTCAATCGATTGAGACACCAGTCAATCGATTGGAAACAGATATTTGTAGTCAATCGATTGGGAACAATGTCAATCGATTGGGATGAATGGCAATCGATTGGAATGTTGACACGTAATCAATTTTAGTCGGTAAAATGGCAATCGATTGGGAATACTTATCAATCGATTGGTATCTGAAAAGTGTCAATCGATTGGGAAAACTTATCAATCGATTGGTATCAAAATTCACCAAAAGGAAGAGAAAGTTTATACGAGTATAGAAATGAAATACCAGTCTTATTAATATACCAAAATACAGGGTATTACATAAAATATGTAAAAACACATTTTTACACGCATTTGAGTGACATCACTATTAAATTATATTAATTCAAATATGCATGTAAAATTAGGAATTTGAGAGATTAAATGAGCATTATGTCTATTATATTGACACATAAATGTGCGCAATATTTAATGTTTGTCACACCCCTCAACTAACTTATTGCTAGTCCCTAGCAATGAAGTGAAAAGAGAAATTGTTCTAGAAGTTTTATTAAAGAGTAGGAATAAACTAAGGAAAATAAAACTACCTAACTCACTGTCGCAGGAATCGCGATTGCATTTAGGCCCGTTTGGTTTGCACGGAAATGAATCCAATGGAGGAAACTCATTTCCTAGAATCACTTTCTTATGTTTGGTACATTTAAATAGTTTGGAATCCATATTGGATTTAATTCCAAATGGAAGTAGTTTTTTAGAAAAATAAGGAAACTAATTCCTTATCTAGAGGTGATAATGAGATTCATTTCCTTAGGAATTGAGAAAATGAGCTAAATATTAGAGATCTTCAACCAACTTGATCCTTACATTTTGACCTTATCTAATTATTTTTAAAATTTTGATTAAGTTATATTCAAAATTTTGATTTTATCATATTTCATTTTTGTGATCTTATTGATTAATATGTATATATACATATGTTTATATATGTGTGTGGTAAATATATAGGAAAAATTAAGTTTACTTATTTAAATATTGTTTCAATTCCCAACTAAATTATCATAAACCAAACATATGAATTGGAATTAATCTATCATATTTCTATTATTATATTCATTATTTACCCAAACAATATAATGGAATGTAAAACAGATTCCTTTCTATAGATTCTGATTACCTGGAATCTATTTACTTGTATACATTCCTTTCCATACAAACCAAACGGGGTCTTAGCGTATGCAACAAGCCGTTAAACCTCTAGGTTAGCCCTAGTGGACGAGTGTTGTCTCATGAGGGTTTGCAGTGAACATACCTACAAAATTCAAAATTGTTATTATTATTATTATTATTATTATTTTGAAATGTATAAATAAAAGTAAAATAAAAATAAAGGAAGATTTTTCCCTTTTTATAACAGATTAGATTAAGTTTGACAATAAAATGAAATTTTCAAGTATGCAATAGTAATGCAACACACATACTCACAGTTTGTCAATGGTAGCATTTTTTATACTCTTTAAACTAACAGTGTGTACTTGAAAAATCAAGCAACTGATCTCAACTTTAAAGTTTACATAACTATTAACAATCATAAAATTTGTAGTTTTAATTCAAATCTCACTAGGATTTCACTCTTTTATGGAGAAACTCTCATAAACCGGTGTAGAGAATATCTCACTTGGCAGGGAAGCAAAGATAGAGAAATTACTTCCATTTTGATGACTCAATATATAGGCATTTGGAGTACAATAAGTCTCATGAAAGAATACTTAGCATTAGAAGAGCGATCTACCGTGTAGAATATCCTTATCACTTAAATTTAAAAATTAATTTTTTTTTTAAATCATTAGGACTTTGACTGGTAGGTTAGAAATTAATATGAGTAGGAGATTTTGGGTGTATTTGTTTTAAGCATGTGATTGGAGTATTGTGCAATTCATTCCAACCTTTTTCTTTTTCTTCTCCTTTTTATCATTTGTACATTTTTTATTTTTTTAGTTTCTCATTTTTTTTTTCTTTTTTTGTCTTTTTTTGTCTTTTTTTGTTTTAAATCAACTCCTTTTTTTTTATCACTTTTTGCAATATCTTTACAGTCCAATCACATACCTGGATATAAAAGTGAGGTTTGTACTCCCAGGTGGAGCAAGGCATGATTTGAAGAGAATTGGGAATAAGGCAATATAAGGTGAAAGGGGGTATTTGAAAGCAAAAATGACGAAGGAGATTGACTTTTTTCATTCAAGCAATTTAGAAGTTCTGATGGTAAATCCTGAACGTTCTCTTCTAATGATCAGTCAAAGGGAAAAATAATGAGACTTTCAACGAGTGATATGATAAAGAGAATAAAATGAGACTGGAAAGAATAGTAACCCTCATAAAGAAATATTGGCACAAAAGCTCACATGGGTTAATTAGTTTCCACTACTTGTCTTTAAACTGCATAGTTTATGTTTACTCATCCATTTAGATTCAGTAAGTATTTTCACACTATTTCAAAAAGATTTAAAGTCTATAGAGTTTCTAGCATTTGAAAATAGTAAAACATGTGACAACATGTTATATGCTATTAACATACCCAAAATAACATTAACGTGTCAAATTTTTCTTATATAAAGTAAAAGAAAAACTTCTAAAAAAATCCTAAGCGCATCCACTAAGTTGGATACATATATGGTGCGACTAGTATCCTCTGTACCTATACAAAAGAGGCTACGCAATCCGGAGCATCCAAGTTGTCATGATAACCCATCCACCTCTAGTAAAAGAGATGGGTCTAGAATTACTAGCAAGCTAAAAACATCAGTAAGAGACTAGGAGATAATTCTGTCTTTACCTAGTTTTCGCTACCTCTAGAGTCATTCACCGCACTAGACATATCTGGTGATGTTGGGATCATGCAAATTACTCCTATCGAACCAGCTAATGAAAGCCAGATGTACACGTAGGATTATTTTAAAGTCTGTCCTGACTCAAAATTATTGAAATGCACTGAAAATAAATTTAAAAACAAAAACAATAAAAATAAAAAGAAATGAGGGATGAGAAAACAAAATTTATTTGGGTATCAAAAAATCCAGTCATCTTTCTCAACCAAAATTTTCTTTTGTTTTGATTTGAATTGTCTTTTGTAGCAGTAGTAAACTTTAAAAGATGTGTCATCACGAGCAATTCAATCAGGACATTCTTCTCTATAACAATTCAAACACCATCCTAACATTTTAGTTTTCCTTTTGATGGCATAAAGACTAGTGCCAGCAAAGGGTTTCTTCTGCTCAGAAACAAGTGAGCGACCCATTAACGTCTGGTCATCGACTATTGGATCTATTTTTTATACTCTCAGCCAACAAGAGAGGCTAGACTCAACCCTCCACTCTTTCCAACTATCAACTAAGATCTAATTAAATAGAGATTAGAGGGGGTGGGTGGGAATTTTATTTAAAAACTAAAAATATTTATATTGAAATATATATATACATTCAGAAACTAAAATTATATTTTTTTAGAACAGAAAACTTAAAAAGAAAAACGACATTTTTTTTATAACAAAAAACTAGAACACACAAAAAAGAAAGACTACATTTTTCTCTCTCTTTTTTTAGAAAAGTCCAAGATAACATATTAGTACAATAATGATAATAAGGAAAATTATGGTATAAAGTTCAAAAATCAAAAGAGCGCTGATGTGTTCGTCATTCATTCATTCTTTTTTTTTTTTAAAGAAATGAAAAAATATCACCTAGCTCTTGGAAATATAATAACCTGGTAGGGTCGTAGATCGAGTGATATTTCTAAGCTTCTTTGGTGAGTGGGTACCTAAAACTTATGTATTATATTTTTGTTAGATAATGGAAAAGAGAGAAAATAAAAATCTTAAAAAAAACAAACTAAAAATTTAAGACGAAATCGGAAAAATAGAGAATAAAATCAAAATCAAACTTTTCTCTAGACCATAAATCTTACCTTTAGTGATCAGTAGAGTGGATCTTGATTTTGGATCAAAAAAATTTAAAAAAAAATTGAAAAGAATATAAGAGAGAATGAGAGATCGGGGGAGAGAGTGAGAGAGTTGCAGAGGGTGAGAGAGAGATCTACGAGAGGGAAAAAGAAAGGAAAAAGATGAATGGGGAAAGTTTTTAGGGTTCAAAGCCCTATTTAAAGCCATTTTTCTCTTTTTCAGTGTATCTCTCTCTAGAGAAGCTAATACAGAAATTTTTTTTTTATATTTTTTTTATGAAATAAAGATAAAACAAACAAACCGATGTTAATTGTGAAACTGTCCACCCCAACTGAGTTTGACATTGTACTCAATGAGTGAGATGAGAAAAAGAAGCAAAGGATAACACCTGTAATAAAAATAGATAAACAAAGAAAAGATACAATACTAATGACAAAATTAACTCATATGTATAAAAAGTTATTTAATTAAGAGTATAGAACTATGAAAACATAAATACTCTGATACAATATGTCCTATACCAATTATATTTTAAGATATTAAGGAGCATTATAGTTGGGGTTCTCCAAAGGAATGAACTCCAACTCAGGTTCAAATCCTTCTAAAAATGGTTTTAATCTATGTCCATTAACTTTAAATGTATTTCCATCTTTAGGGTCCTCAGTCTCGACAATTCCATAAGGATAAACATTTTTGATTGTATATGGACCAGTCCATCGAGATTTCATTTTTCCTCTAAAAAGATGTAGTCTTGAGTCATATAATAAAACTTTTTGCGCGGGGGTAAATCTTTTGCGCAAAAGATTCTTATTATGATACATTTTAGTTCTTGCTTGATGAATTCGGGCATTATCATATGCGTCTTTACGAATTTCTTCAAGCTCACTTAATTGTAATTTTTTTTAATTTCTCCCTCTTCAATATTACAATTTAAAGTTCTAGTCGCCCAATATGCCTTATGTTCTAATTCTACTGGTAGGTGACAAGCTTTTCCATAGACAAGTCTATATGGAGACATCCCCAAATGGGTCTTATAAGTTGTTCTATATGCCCACAAAGCATCTGTTAATTTTGAAGACCAGTCTTTACGATTAGAATTAATAGTTTTTTTCGAGAATATGCTTAATTTGCCTATTGGCTAATTCAGCTTGCCCATTTGTTTGTGGATGGTATGCAGTTGACACCTTATGGGTCACTCCATATCTTTTCATTAATTTTTCAAATGGCTTGTTATAAAAATGAGTTCCTTGATCACTTATTATTACTTTTGGAGTTCCAAATCGAGAAAGTATATTATCTTTTAAAAAAGCAATAACTGTACGATGATTATTTTTTCTTGTAGGAATAGCTTCTACCCATTTTGAAACATATTCGACTGCTAATAAAATATATTCATATTGGCAAGATGGAGGAAAATGTCCCATAAAGTCAATACCCCAACAATCAAATATTTCAATTGTAATTATAGGGGTCATTGGCATTTGATTTCTTTATGTAATAATGGCTAACATTTGACAACGATTACAAGCCTTACAGTATAAATATGAATCTTTAAATAGAGTCGGCCAATATAAACCGCTTTGTAAAATTTTCATAGTAGTTACTCGAGATGAAAAATGTCCTCCACAAAAGGACGAATGACACATGAAAAGTATATTTTCGATTTCTTCATTAGGAACATATTTCCTAATTAAGTGATTAGCACAATATTTAAGCAAATATGGGTCATCAAAGTAGAAATGCCTAGCAATAGCTAGGAATCTTTTTTTATCAGATGACGACCAATTACTTGGTATTTTTCCAGTTACTAAATAATAAACAAGATCAGCATACCATGGCAAGGAAGTCACAGAGAATAACTGTTCATCAGGAAAATAATCTTGAATAAGTAAGGGTTCACTAGTATTGTCCTCAAAAGTGAGGCGGGATAAGTGATCAACTACCACATTTTTTCCTCCTTTTTTGTCTTTAATTATTAAATTAAATTCCTGTAGTAGGAGTATCCACTTAATAAGCATAGGCTTACTATCTTTCTTTGAAAGAAGATATTTAAGAGCTGAGTGGTCAGTAAAACAGACAATAGGGGAACCAATCAAGTATTGCCTGAATTTATTAAGGGCGAATACCACGACTAACAATTCTTTTTCAGTAATTGAGTAGTTCATTTGTGCACTATCCAGAGTTCTACTGGTGTAATATATAACTGATGCCTTTTTATCCTTTCTCTGCCCTAGGACAACTCCAATGGCAAAGTCGCTAGCATCACACATTAATTCAAATGGTAAGCTCTAATCAGGAGATTGCATAATAGGTGCAGTAGTGAGATGCTCTTTTAATTGTTCAAAGGAGTTTTGACGTTCTTTAGTCCATTCAAAAGGTGTGTCTTTGGCAAATAATTGACATAAAGGTCTAGAAATAGTAATGAATTTTTTTATGAATCGGCGATAAAAACCTGCATGTCCTAAGAATGAACGGATATCTTTTACAGTTTTGGGAATAGGTAAATTAGCTATAAGATCTATTTTGACTTTGTCTACCTGTATCCCATTTTTAGAAATAATGTGTACTAAGACAATACCTTTAGTGACCATAAAATGACATTTTTTTCAATTTAAAACTAAACTTTTTTCTTCACATCTCTGGAGAACTTTCTGAAAATTGCTAAGGCAATCATCATAGGATTTCCCAAAAATTGAAAAATCATCCATAAAAACTTCTAAATTCTTTTCTACCATATCGTTGAAAATACTTAGCATACACCTTTGAAAAGTCGCAAGTGCGTTGCAAAGACCAAAGGTAGGCGAAAGTTCCAAATGGACATGTGAAAGTAGTTTTTTCCTAATCTTCTAGTGCGATCTCTATTTAATTGTAACCACTATAACCATCTAGAAAACAATAATACTTATGACCCGCTATTTTTTCTAACATTTGATCCATAAAAGGTAAAGGGAAGTGATTCTTACGGGTTACAGCATTGAGTTTTCTGTAGTCTATGCATACACGCCATCCAGTAGTGACACGAGTGAAAATTAATTCTTCCTTTGAATTTGGAACAACTGTAATTCCTGCTTTCTTTGGTATAACTTGTGTTGGACTTACCCATTTACTGTCGGATATTGAATATATAATACCCATGTTGAGTAGCTTGAAAACTTCCTTCTTAACTACCTCCTGCATAATAGGATTAAGTCTTCTTTGCATTGCTCTTGAGGTTTTAGCATTATCTTCAAGATATATATATATATATATTATGAGTGCATATTGAAGGGTTTATTCCTTTTAAATCTGCTATACTCCAACCAATGACACTTTTATGCTTTTGAAGCATACTAATGAGTTTATTTTCTTGACTGGAATCTAGAAGAGATGATATTATTACGGGATAAGCATTATTAATACCAAGAAAAGCATATTTAAGCTATTTAGGGAGTTCTTTTAATTCCAACTGTGGAGTTTCTAAATTAGATTGAAGTGTTAATGTAGTCTTTAGTAGTAAAGGTTCAAAATGTGTTGTTCACATTGCTTCTTGAATTATTTCTTCTGTTGAATCTTCATTAAAACATACTTGACTCATAAGATATTCTTGCAGATTATTACTGTCTATTTTCTGAATAGAGTTATTAATAACAGATTCTACTAGATCATTGTAACAAGTCAAGTTAAAATATTATCTTGATAGAGATTCTATAGCATGAACTTCTTCAATATTCTCATCTTCTTCTTGATGTTGTGGATTAGAAAAAACTTTAATATTTAAAGTCATATTTTCAAATACTACAGTCATCATACCACTACGGATTCGAATAGTGGCATCAATGGTAGCCAAGGGTCTTCCAAAAATGACTGATATTTGTACATTAGTATCTAATACTGGTTCTGTATCAAGGATGACAAAATTCCTCGCGGATATTTTGTAGATCTATCAACAAGTTGTAATACCATGCAAATAGGCTTTAGCTCACCTAATCCAAGTTCTTGATAAGCAGAATAAGGAAGCAAGTTCACACTAACTCCTAAATCAAGGAGTGCGTGATTGATTTTGTGATTTCCAATAATACACGATATTGTTGGTGTATCTGGGTCTTTAATTTTGTTGGTAAATTATGTTGTACGATGAAATTAATTTCTTCAACGAAGTCAGCGGAATACGCATCCCTTCTTACATTTTGCTTACATTTGACAGTACATAAATCTTTTAAGAATTTTGCATAAGCAGGTACTTGATTAATCATATCTATGAGAGGAATATTAATGTGTACTTGTTTAAATAATTCTAAATATTCCTGATTCTTAGTATCTTGGTATTTTCTTAAACGTTGTGGATAAGGAATTTGAGGAGAATATTCAGGAGTTTCCTCTGTTTCTTTTTCCACTGGTAAATCCGATGTTTCATTTTCTTGAGAAATTTGCTGTTTTTCAAGGGTTTCAACTTCAACTTCATTAGCAATTTTATCTTCATTTATTTCTTCCTCAATCTCTTGCATATTATTATCCTTATTTGTATGCTCAATTTCTTCTGAAAAAGGTAAAATTTCTTGTCCAACAGCCTTATCACTTCTTAGTACAGTTATAGCTTTTACTTGTTCATGTTGACTATTACCAGAAGTTGAGGAATCACCTTGTGGTTGTCCCCTTAGATTAGGTTGTGGTTGGGCAGGAAGAATACCTTTTCCTTTAGAATCGTATTGATTATTAATATTATCCACAAATGTTTGTAGTTTTCCCATGATTTGTATTAATTGTTGCATCATAGACAGTAAAAGTTCCTCTTGTACTTTCTTGTGCGGAGGCACATAAACATTAGAATTTTGTTGTATATTAGGATATGCATTTTGTGTTTGTTGAAATTGAGACGGAGGAGATAAATATTGATTATTTTGAGGAGGCTGGTGTTGAGTTTGAAGTTGTAGAATACCTTCTGTGGTATACATATGATTTGGAGGATTCCTCCAGTTAGACTGGTATGAATTACCATAGCAGTTTTGAGGACCCCTATAATTATTCACAGCATTTATCTCTGCTGGAGCAATTTTCTTGAAAATTTGAACTGTTAAGACATTCATTCGTAGGATGTCCTAACGTATGACAATTGTCACAAAGATCTCTTTTCTTCTTAGGTGGATTATTTTTTTCTACTGTAATAGCTTCTACTTTACGTGCTAAATCTTCATAGATTAGTATTAATTCATCTTCTGATTGTAATTAGTATAAACTTTTAGTTTTTTCCGTTCTACCAATTTCTTCTTTTTTCCACTGGGGAGCATTTTCGCTAAGCCAATCAAAATATAATTCAGCTTCATCGGCAGTTTTACTAAAAAAATTCTCCTTGGCAGATAGTTTCAACTAATTTCTTTGATTTAGATTCTAATCCTTCATAAAAGAAATTAATTAGACGTCATTTTTCAAATCCATGATGTGGACAAGCTAGTAGAAGATCTTTAAAACGTTCCCAAACTTCAGGGAATGGTTCATTTTCTTTTTGAGTAAAAAGTTTAATTTGACACATCATGCTATTAGTTAAATTTTTTGAATAGAATTTTTGTAGAAAGGCTTCATTGATATCATGCCATGAAGTTATAGATCCAGGACGGAGAGATAAAAGCCAAGCTTTAGCTTTATCTTTTAAAGAAAAAGGAAAAAGTTTAAGACGGATTATTTCAATAGGACAGCTTTGATCAGAGAACGTACTACAAACTTCTTCAAATTTACGACTATGTAAATAAGCACGTTCTGACCCCATTCCATAGAAAGTTGGTAAGAGTGGAATCATGCCTTGTCTAAAGTAAAAATTTCCTGTATGTCTAGGTAGAGTGATGCAAGAAATAGTGATATTTCTTTCTGGGGTAAATAAATCACGTAAAGAACGTTGTTCACATTCTGGTAAAACAAATTGTGGTATATTTTCCCCCTGCTCACTATGAGCATCATCAGCGATTCCTTCTGGTCCTACAATTTATGCCATTATTCTAGGAAATTGTATACTAGATGAATCAATAGAAATATTAGAACTATGTGGTACTTGATATAAAGCTTCAGTAGTATCTAAGGACATATGAAATAAAAGAAAAACTAAGTTTTAAATATATTATTATTATTATTATTATTATAGTTAAGTAAAAATAAAACTCTTTTTTTTATTTTTTATTTTTATAATAATAGGTTTTTATAAGATAGGTTTATATAGATATATATATATATGCTTTTTTTTAGAAGATGCACAAGTACATATCTATAAATATATATTTATATATATTTCACAAGGAAAGATTATATGTAGTTTTTTATTTTATTTTTTTCTTATATTATCATTTTTTTTAAAAAGAAAACTTAATTATTTATAATGTAGAATAAGTATATATATATATATATATATAGATATAGATATAGATATAGTAGAAAAAATAGTTTTAAACCTAACTTTTTATTTATTTATTATTTTTATTAACCGTTGTCAGGCAACGGCGCCAAAAACTTGACGACATTCTATTGATGCGTGTTCTTATCACACCCAGGTGTAGGTGATCGTACAAGTAATAAAGTTCTGAAAGTTCAGGTCGAACCCACAGGGAACGGAAAAGAAAGTTAGGCAATAACTATTATGTTACTAAAAAGAAAATAAAAGATGATGGATTTGTGGCTTTTCCTAAACTGCTAGTTTTTATATTTTTGCAATAAAACTAATTAAAAGATATTTTTTTTTCTAAGTAGTTTACGGTAAATATTTTAACAGTGCAAAATAAATTAACTAAGATACTAATAAGAAAATGAAGAAAAAGAAATAAAAGCTAAATTTTTGTGATATAAACTTTTTGGATTTAATACTAGTGAAAGATAGAAATAATACAAATATTTATGCAGAGTTATTAAAAATAGGAAATATTAATTAAGTTGGAAGAAATGATTTAAAGAATTTAGGAATATGCAAAACCTACACTAGATTCCACAACTTTTGTGCATTTGAAAAGATTTGGCATTTAAGACCGCAGAGTAAAACTTTATTTGAAAATAAACTTTCACTAGTCAGGGTCATATCAAGTGTGTCAGGTTTGATATGAAACGACGTCGTTTGATTTAAAGAAAAATAAAAAGGCAATTGGGCAGTAGACAGGTTCGAACCGTACCCGCCGTGGACGTGGGTTATTCGGTGTCCAATCCCCACCACTCTGCCACTACACAATTGCTTGTCCATTAGTGGATAGAAATATATATAAACACATATTTGATATATAAATTTTGTCATATGAATTGTTGGAGTATGCTAAGTGTTTTTTTATGACAAAAGGTATAGTTTGACAATCCACATAATTATATTCTTATTTCAAATATGTAATCTTTTGATATCCAATATAGCCATAGTATATAAACATGTTAAATGGTCATAAACTATAGATACATAGATATTTTTGGCCATAAATGGAAAAATAACTCATCTAGATAAATTTGTCCATTTAAGATTAGTACACACAAGCTGTGGTTTCTAAGTTTTTATTGCATATCCCCAATTAAAGTTTTAGCCTACCATTTTGGAATTGAAACTGCCTTCCGAATAAAATTTAAAGATAAATTAAATAGATGCACGCAATCACCTTCCAATTAAAATTAATGTTGTAAAACCAAGGTAAGGGTAAAAACTAATATTATTATATTATTTTCTCCACTTAACATGAGTTGGGGTTGAATTTATGGAATCTGCAAAATAACAAAGTTTAGTACAACTAGGCTAATAAAACATAAACAAATGAAAATACTGACTTAATAATAAAATACTAAACATTTGACTTTGGATTCTTGTGGAGTCACAGTGGTTGAACTCCAAAAACACAAACACAGTCAAACCAAATCCTAATCTAATTTTGGAGTGAGATATGGGTATGGTGTGCTTTGGACTTTAGTAAATGATTATAACAACTACGTGGCTAAGAAATCTGGTATTTACTTACAAAATCTCTCTTCTAGTGAATGAAAATATTGCTATAAAAATTAAAAATTTGGGGTTTCAAACTATTTAAGGGGACAACTATAAGTACTACTAGACTAAAAATATTAAATCTAATTTTAAATAGGACTATTTTTACTACTACAAAGTGACAAAAGTCCTACAAGAAAACAAATATTTTATTTTAAGAAATACAGTACACAAAGTTTTGCTGTATACTTTTTTGAACATGACATCATCAATTACATAAGAGTAAATTTTTACAACTACTAGAACTAGAAAAGGCAAAGAAAAATTAAAGTTTCCTACTTCTAGGGACAACATGAAATGCTCACATGATAACCTCCCCTAAACTATTCTCTCCTTAATAATGTGTTGTGAAGCTATTGCAGCTTGTAAATTGTGTGTGTCGTTATTTGGTGTCTGTAGCTTGCTTTTATAGATGATTTTTTAGGAAAATCATCACTGCCTTCGTCATGTTGGTAAATTCTCTTCGCGTGATCTTCATTTTTCGTCTGTTCCCTAACATGTTTGACCATCCTACACAGAAAGAAGAAAAGAGAGAGAGAGAGAGAGAGAGAGAGAGAGAGAGAGAGAGAGAGAGAGAAAGAGGAAAAGAACAAAAATATTAATAATATATAAAAAAATCACAGGATGTTCTTTCACGTTTTTTTTTTTTTTAAAATAGTAAAATTACTCTTCATTATTATTCATTACTATTTATTACTATTCACACTTGACTAATAATATGAGAAATACTACAGTGTTGTTGCTACTTCTAAACTTCCCTTTATTTCACTTCATTTTTATTTAAATATATAAAATATGTAAAAACCCATTTTTACACGCATTTGAGTGACATCACTTTTAAATTATATTAATTCAAATATGCATGTAAAATTTAGAATTTGGGGGATTAAATGAGCATTATATCTATTATAATAGCACATAAATGTGCAATATTCAATATTTGTCAATGGTCTAAGTAATGCTATGATTATCAAATTTAGAATATAAAAGTGGTACCACATTTAGTATTATTACTGTTACAATATTTGATACAATTGTCTAAGTCTTCAAAAATCAAATTTAAAATTTATATTTAATTATCGTAGCAATTCTCATAGATAAAGCAAGGGCGGATGTAACCCCCCTCCCCCCTTCCCCCTGCCAAAAAAATAAAATAAAAAATTTTGAAATAAAAAATTTACACGGAGAAAAAAAATTTTAAATGTAACATGTGTAATTGGTCCCTCCCAAATTTTGAAAAAATTAGTTTGTGAAATATATTGGCTGATTAATAATTAACCTCAGTTTAAATATTTGACATTTTTTTGATCACTTCTTAATTTAATTCAACGTAAATTGTATTACCATCAATACTGGCGGGTTGACAGAAGGACAAGGGAGGGCTTAGGCTCCCATTGAAAATGTTTTTTTCGGAAAAATGGTGAATAAACAAAAGAAAAAGCCACACGGCACTTACAAACTACAAGGGGCATACCCCAGGATATTACAATAGGATCAACAACATGCTATGGTGTGCAAGCTCAAAGCATGGATCAAAGGGAAACAAGCACTCAAAGCAACATAGGGAGAAGTCCAACAAGACTCAAACCCTAAACCTGACACGGAGTCAATCAAGATCGGTGACGGCCTTTGGGCCTACTGCCGCTGAATAACATCTTTGCTTCCTTTTTCTTTTGTCGACCTGAGATGGGAGTATCGATTGCATTTGCAGCTGCTGTCTCAGGGGTTTTCTCATTGGTATCATCTTCCTCGTGGGATCCCTCGTTTAGGGAGCTTCCGCCGCAATCATCTTCTCTGTCATACACGTAAGGTATTAATCCATTGAAAGAGTTGTCAATTGGAATAGTAGAGGTCCTATTCTCGCATATAGAAGGGTTGTTAATAGAGTATATCACATGTTCCTGTTTAGAAGAGCTAGCAACACATCCATCAATACCGGAACTCCGTACTCTATCTTTGGCTTCAAGTCGTTGAGGATACACTCTCATGCTCCCTTCTAAGTCAGCACCTTCGCCAAGCTTTTTCGCTTTATCCTTCCTTTGGACAGCTTGCCAAACACCCTCCTTAGCCCTATTATGACGAATAAAACTAGGAGTAGGGTGGTAGAACTGGGCTGGATTCGCGCTATGAACACCATACCCCGGCTTTTGGCTTGCCACCTTATTACAATCATGACCGAACATGGAGCATTTTGAACAGCGGATAGGCATCCATTGGTACTCAACAGCAATATCAAGAAGCGTAGTTTTCCCATCACCATCAACCGTCTCAATAGCAAATTTATTAATAAGGTCAAGATCACCGCTCACCTCAACACAAACTCGAGCATAAGTGATACGTCTTCGGCGTGCTGTCATACTATCTATGCGTAAAGGCTTCCCAATATAGCTAGCAATGAAGCTTATACCTTTTGGGTACCCCTTGAAAATGTTACTTACCTTGAAAAACATAGAATTTAGAGTTAAGGCCCCCTTGAAAATCCTAAAGGTCCGCCTTGAGTTATGAAAAAAATCATAATAAGCCCATCCCATAAATTGATTTATGGCTTTTACTTTCAGATTTATGCCCCGACGTCTCCTTCTTGGACCATCTTTATGTCACAAGCTCGGCCCTCTTTCTTAAGTGTAAAAATAGAATTTACAATTAAGCCCCCCAAAGTGAAAAATTTAACACACATAACCCCCCAAAAATTCATGTTTGATTAGTTTTGAGGGTTTTTGTTAATTTTTATATTTTTAACTTATATCATCTACCCAAAACTCGGGGAAGCTGTCCCCGAAACCCCACAAATTTGGCCACCACCAAATTCAATTTAGGGCAAATTGCACTTTAGTTCATTAAACTATAACCTATTTTCAATTGGGTTCATAAACATTTTTTTTTTTGCAATTGGGTCCTTGAACTTCAAAACTTCATTCAATTATACCCAAATTTTGACACTATTAGCTTAAACTATTAGAATTTGTCACGTATGTTGTGCATAATGCTTACCTGTCACATGTTAGGTTAAGATAAACACGGGAGATTGTGAATGACTAAAAAAATGGTGTGATTTTGGGTATTAGATATAAAATCGTGTTCAATCAAATTCGAAAACACATTCGATTAGATCCAAAATTGCAATCAATCATACCCAAAATCACACCATTTTTTAGTCATTCACAGTCTCCCGTGTTTGTCTTAACCTAACTGGTGACAGGTAAGCATTACGCGCAACGTATGTGACAATATCTAATAATTTAAGCTAACATTGTCAGAATTTGGTTTTGATTGAATGAATTTTTGAAGTTCAAGGACCCAATTGCAAAAAAAAAAGTTTATGGACCTAATTGAAAACAGGTGTATAGTTTAATAGACTAAAGTGTAATTTGCCTTTCAATTTACTAGTTATTCTCTTTCCAAGCCCTCGCAACTTCACACTTCTGTATCGCTCTTGACCATCAGTCAAGCTATACAAATTATAATAAGCGATTAAAACTTATTTTTTGAAAGAGTGATATATATACATGATATTTTACCAAAAAAATGTGAATAAATAGGCTGAAATTTTTTGGTCTCAGGACGCTGCCCCCGAACGCCCCCATATAAATCCATCTTTGTGTGTACATCCATCTAATTCCAGACACCTAATTAAAAATCTTGGCTCCGCCCTCGAGATAAAGTATATTCTGTTCATACATATACAAGTACATTATCCTTTCAAAGGCAATGGACAAACAAGGAATAATTAATTTTTACTGTACAAAAGTGTGGTTTTCATATATACATATTACAATCAAAAATAGCACTTCCGTTATCTAATATTGGAACATCCAGCTATAACTGTTTGCTCTAATTTGCGCGGGCGTGCCAGAACCAATCTGTGGTTCGGTGTGTGTGTGTGTAAGCGTGCAAACTAATTTCCTATCTGCTTGTGTCAGTGATACACAAGGCTTTTGGTGAATCTGACTTCTAAACTGGTGATTGTGTGTAGTGAGTAGGAAAGTACCCTCACTAAAAGTCCTTTAGCAGTACTGAAGCGCACAAGCTAAAAAGTATCAAGTTTAAACAAGTTAAACAAATCACAAACGGTTTAATAAAAATAGATTTTATTAAATGCTTGGAAAACTAAAACAGATCTCAAGAACAACAGAATGGACTGATCATTCAAAAGAAACAGAGAATAAAAATAACAAAAAGACACAGACCTAATTGCTATTAAAGCTGGGAAACAAAGACTTAGAGAAAGTGCTCTGAATGCCTTGAATGTGCTGAATACTGAATGCTGTGTATGCTTTTGTCGAAGAGACGCGGAGTGAGTTGATTGCTTGGCCTGCCTGTTGATTTATAGCGGCCATGGAGGTCTTCTAGATAAGGTAGGAAATTTGAAATACCAGATTTCTTCCATATCTGATAATAGCTTCCATAATTATCTTCAAATATATACATATATGTGTATATATATATCTTGTATCTGGTCCATCTTGTGGTCTTGATTCGGCTTGCTTCCCCTCCAAGTAATAGATATACACAATAATTGATTGATATCTTGATAATATTACCATAAAGTGTTGATATTATCTTTCCATAAGAGATAATATTCTCCCTTATCACAATATAAAATTTATCGCTTTGGAGAGTTTGTAGGAATAATGACTTCCATTTGTAGTCCACCATAACTCTTTCCATAGTGACTGAATGATATGCTGCATCATCTTTCCTAAGTAAGGTAGCCCGAATAAAATGCCATATTACACCACTCAGATACATCGGTCTCATAGTGAACCGAAATATCAAAAGAATAGCCATATTGGAGATGGCTGAATTATAAATTAACATGATTGAGGTGGTGGCCCACCATGTTGAAAAAACAAACCATTTCGTGGACTATCAAGACTTATGATACCAAATTTACAAACCGGTCAATCAAAGCAGTCAAATTTATAAGCACATCAGACTGAATAATCAAAAGCCATCGGGCTCTATTAAATTTGATCCAGTCACTTGCCCCTTAATTTGTGCAAACGGTCTCTATGTCCGATTAAAATATTCCAATCGGCCTCTACTAACTTTAACCTAAAAAATGTATTTTTTAGGTGCAAACAATTGCCCCCCTGGCCGTTTAAAATAAAAGCAAGTGAAATTTTGAATGGCCATATTTTAATAGTTTTATTTAGAGACCGATTACCTTTTAGTTGCACAGTACCACCTCTTAAACTGCATCGGGCTCATGCATCAAAACCAAACTTGTTAAACAAGAAAGTAGCCCCACCAGATTCAAACTTGGCTCATGGAACACAATGTATTAATGATACATGTTTTATCAATACATGGTCCCACTATTTGCATTGGCAACTTCAAGCCAATAGCTTCACACAACCAAATTGTGGCCTTGAGCTTCCATCGGTCTAGTAGGCATCACCGAATTAATATTTGATTTCAACCATTAGACTGACACCTTCCTTGCCCATGGAGACCAAACTTCAAAAAATCCCCAAATTAATCAGATATGCATCCCGATGGAATTGGCCTTATGGTAGTGTGAAGTAAAAACTTCACCATCTTGTGGTCTCTCTATACGCTGAATACCACCATAGCAATTCTCTAAAAATTTTAAGGCCAAGACCCATTTTGTATCACGTGTAAAGACAAAGCAAAGCCATACCTAGGCCCTACCATATTCAGACTACAAGTTGATGTTGTATACATGGCTAGCACTGAATACCACGCCAATTACTATCCATTGGACCCCACCACAAGACAACTGCCAATGCCTTTGTGCTAACTTATTTGACCCAATTATCAACAGGCTAATTACACCATCAGTCTTTTAGTCCGGACTGCTATGGTGATTAAATATTACTAACACCAGTTGGGCAGACTCGCGCTCACATCGGTCTCTATGTCCGATTTAGCACTTCAAGCTTCCTTTTAGCACTACTGCTACTTTATTTTTCTTATTATTTTCCCCTCGGTCTGGAATAACAGTCCGAATTTTATTCTGTTCGATCTCAGCCTTCAGTACCTCTTCAATCTTCCTTGATAGTACCATTGTTGCAAAAATAGCCACCAAATAACCGTAAATTTTTGGTGGCATCCACAAAGCCATTGTGGATGTAGATCAACCCAAGCCAAATAATTAATTGGCTTAAAATAAAAATAATAATCGGTCACTACGATGAGACCGAAAAAATTAAACAACTCTTTGAGGCTAAGTTTCCTCAAAGGAATGTGTTCAAAACCTTCATGGACCGAATTAAAATCAATCGGTCTCGATGAAGCTTGCCCCCCGAGCCCTTTAACGCCGATTTCTTCATCATCAAGGGGGTCTTCGTCATCGTCCTCCTCATCACTAGGAGGGTCTATGGCCGATACGGGATCACTCGGCCTATCACACTCTTCTTCTTCGGCCTCAATAGAATTTTGAGGCTCGTCTTGAATTTGCCCCCCGGGTGCTTCTTCGTCTTCTTCAACGTCGGTGAGGGACTCTATGGCCGATACACTCGGCTCTTTATTTATTTTTTCGCCGTCTTGCCCCCCGAGTGGCTTGGACAGCGTGGAACCAAGATGACCAGAATCATCGGTCTCTTGATTTGGAGTGGTAACATCGGCCTTCTCGGGCCGTTGTCGTGACTTTAAGAATTGCTCGATCTTTTGCCCTTGAGCCTCTAGTATTGCCAGGCCTGCTTTCGTGTCTTCTTCAAACCGGCTAAGCCTTGCCTGCTGTTCCCTCGAGTGCGCCTTCATATCTTCAAGAGCACGAAGAATGTTGTCACAAACAAGATTCTTTCGCCAGTCACCGTGTAGAAAATCGTCTAGAGACATGAACGAATTCCCCTCGGGCGGCGGTTCATCAGCTCCACTCGAAGCTGTGAGGAGGCCGATTTCTTGATTAAAAAATCGCATGTCGGCCTCAAAACGGTCTATCTCATTGTAAAGATGACCAGTTTCATTCCAATATCCATCGTTGTAGAGACGATAGATTTCTTCGCGAAGTTGGCGTATTGATTCATTCCGCCAACCAATCTGGTTGTTGTAAAAGTGTAGCCATGCTTCGGTGAACATGGCTCATCACTTGGCTGTCCCACCGGGCGTGCCAAAAATGTTTGCTCTAATTTGCGCGGGCGTGCCAGAACCAATCTGTGGTTCGGTGTGTGTGTGTGTAAGCGTGCAAACTAATTTCCTATCTGCTTGTGTCAGTGATACACAAGGCTTTTGGTGAATCTGACTTCTAAACTGGTGATTGTGTGTAGTGAGTAGGAAAGTACCCTCACTAAAAGTCCTTTAGCAGTACTGAAGCGCACAAGCTAAAAAGTATCAAGTTTAAACAAGTTAAACAAATCACAAACGGTTTAATAAAAATAGATTTTATTAAATGCTTGGAAAACTAAAACAGATCTCAAGAACAACAGAATGGACTGATCATTCAAAAGAAACAGAGAATAAAAATAACAAAAAGACACAGACCTAATTGCTATTAAAGCTGGGAAACAAAGACTTAGAGAAAGTGCTCTGAATGCCTTGAATGTGCTGAATACTGAATGATGTGTATGCTTTTGTCGAAGAGACGCGGAGTGAGTTGATTGCTTGGCCTGCCTGTTGATTTATAGCGGCCATGGAGGTCTTCTAGATGAGGTAGGAAATTTGAAATACCAGATTTCTTCCATATCTGATAATAGCTTCCATAATTATCTTCAAATATATACATATATGTGTATATATATATCTTGTATCTGGTCCATCTTGTGGTCTTGATTCGGCTTGCTTCCCCTCCAAGTAATAGATATACACAATAATTGATTGATATCTTGATAATATTACCATAAAGTGTTGATATTATCTTTCCATAAGAGATAATATTCTCCCTTATCACAATATAAAATTTATCGCTTTGGAGAGTTTGTAGGAATAATGACTTCCATTTGTAGTCCACCATAACTCTTTCCATAGTGACTGAATGATATGCTGCATCATCTTTCCTAAGTAAGGTAGCCCGAATAAAATGTCATATTACACCACTCAGATACATCGGTCTCATAGTGAACCGAAATATCAAAAGAATAGCCATATTGGAGATGGCTGAATTATAAATTAACATGATTGAGGTGGTGGCCCACCATGTTGAAAAAACAAACCATTTCGTGGACTATCAAGACTTATGATACCAAATTTACAAACCGGTCAATCAAAGCAGTCAAATTTATAAGCACATCAGACTGAATAATCAAAAGCCATCGGGCTCTATTAAATTTGATCCAGTCACTTGCCCCTTAATTTGTGCAAACGGTCTCTATGTCCGATTAAAATATTCCAATCGGCCTCTACTAACTTTAACCTAAAAAATGTATTTTTTAGGTGCAAACAATAACCAGTGTCAATGGGTCGTAACAGCTAAAAATCACTATTTATTTATTGGATTTGTTTTATTTATTTATTTATATTATTATTAGGGTAAATTACACAAACCTCCCCTGAGGTTTGCCTTAAATACACGGACTTCCCCTGAGGTTTTGAAAATTACACGGACCTCCCTCGAGGTTTGTAATTAGGTAACAAAACGCCCCCTCCCCTAACGGTCAGTTAGTTTTTTCTACATTAGCCTCCCCTGAAAATTACAATTAGCCCCCCTAATATAATAAAATTGTCATGCTAAGTCCCTTTCTCTTATATTTTTTTGCTAATTATAAAATCCTTCATCCTTCCTATGGTTTTGGGTTAATTTTTTAGCATTAATTTGTATCATCTACACAAAATACATATAAATGGGTCCAAAAAATTTTTTTTCCCCGAACAAACCTCTGTCAAGCCCCCCTATATTAATTTTCTAGATCCGCCCCTGCCCCTATAATTCAAAAGTGGACACTTAACCCCCTGTGATTGTGGACTAGAATTGAACTATTATGATTTCACTCAAAGAGCATTAACCCCAAAATTAACATCACAAAAGGAGTTAAGTGCTTATATTTTTAACCAATTTTAGAATTTTCGTCAGTTTTGAGTGCAATCATAACAGTTCCATTTTAGCCCACAATCACAGGGGGTTAAGTGTCCACTTTTGAAGCATAGGGGCAGGGGCGGATCTAGAAAATTAATACAGGAGGGGCTTGACAGAGGTTTGTTCGAGAAAAAAAAAATTCGGACCTATTTATATGTATTTTGTGTAGATGATATAAATTAATGCTAAAATAATTAACCCAAAAACATAGGAGGGAGAAGGGATTTTATAATTAGCACAAAAATATAAGAGAAATGGGGCTTAGTATGACAATTTTATAATTTTTAGGGGAGGCTGATGTAAAAAAAAACTAACGGACCGTTAGGGAAAGGGGCGTTTTGTTACCTAATTACAAATCCCGAGGGAGGTCCGTGTAATTTTCGAAACCTCAGGGGAGGTCCGTGTAATTAAGGCAAACCTCAGGGGAGGTTTGTGTAATTTACCCTTATTATTATCATTATTATTATTATTATTATTATTATTATTAATTGTGCTGGATTTTACGACTACAATTTATTGGCACTGGTCACTGGAGGTGCCATTGAACAACAACGGAGGTGCCATTCGACAACATATATGTACCATCAATGAAAACCACTATTTTTTGCATCTTAAAATGTCCCAACAACCAGATGTTATTAGTCCTCATGCCGAGCGATATTGGCTTTCACAGATCCAATGTTGTGAGTGGTTTTCCGCGCATGACAGTGGAAGTATTCACTCACAAATCGCCAAATCAAAAGGGAGTATTAAATGATACTCGATTTAGTAACAAAAGTGTAACTTACTATAAAAAATAAAAAATAAAAAAAATAAAATTGTGATCTATGACAAAAGATTATAACAATTATTACAAAAAGATTTTATGGTGATTTTTTTGGATAATCACGTGACAAAAAAATTGTAACCACCAACCATTAGCCACAAGAAGTGCACTAATCTTGATCTTCATTCTGCAATACAACTCAGGGATGTGATAAAAAGGCTTTGGCCAAACCTAACATTTATCACAACTTCACATTTTATACTCAGGTAAACCAAACAATTGCATAATTTATTATGTCACCTTAACTAATTTTACAATAAATTACTCGAATATCACAACTATTGTAGAGCCCGTTTATATGTGCTTTTGCTTATGAGATTTTGATTGTGATTGGTAGAACTACTTAACATTATAATTGATTATTACGATTTCGGTGTTTGGTTGATATATTGTTCAATTGATTAAACATTGAGAGAATCGTGAAAAACACCTCCACCTGCTTAATGTGAACACATATTTTCCTCTCCAATGTCTCCATAATTGCAAATCTTACGACATGAAATGTGTTTCGTGCCCAAATTTGCGATTTTGATCAAACCAAACCAAACCAAACTAAATCAAACTTTGTGTCCCAATCAATTGCGATTTTGACCCATAAATCGCAAAGACAAAACAGACTCGTAATCTATTATGACAAAAGCTATCGCAGAGCTATTACAATTGAAAAAAGTAAGCTGTTCCAAACAGGCTCAAACGGCATGTATGATTCAGTCAACCAGCCACAGTTGGCGGCGGCGGCAGAGGCAGATATGGCCAGATGGATGCCCCCAGAGCGGCAGAAGAAGAGGACGAGGAATCTTTAGAGAGAGGCCAGACAGAGATAGAGAGAAAGTGGAAGCGAGTGCCGCGTGTTGGAATTAATTAATAGTAAACTTTATTTCATTTTTGGAATTAATTATATTCTATTAATTAGTTTCCTACTTGATGTTGGTCCATATAACAGTCCATATTAGATTGGGATCTCTAATTGGATGAGTCACAATTGGTTAAGGGATATGGGTTAGTTTTCTAATCAATATCTATTATGATGGACGGTAGAGATTAAAGTTCTAATAAGGAAATTTGGTCCTCTCTCTCCCTATAAATTGACAGAGGAATTTCTATCATTCACTGTCACACACAATATAAAGATTAGGGTTTATAGAGGCAATAGAGAGAAACTCAAATTTTCAAGGTCATTTTTTGTGCAAGTGAGGCGGTCATTTTGCAATCAAGGGAGGCATCAAGAACAATCTGCAAATTACACTAGAAGTATCTTTCCGCACACAATACTAGCAATGGATCAAGGTATGTGTTCTTGGCCAATTAATTAAACAAGGTATTCACAACCATGAAGATTTAAGATCCTAATTGACATAGTATTTTATGATCTGTCATGTATGATTGAACTTTATCATGAAATTTTTTTTACATGTGGTATCAGAGCATGGTTTATAATCTCATGTTTTTTTTTCCATTGACGAAACCTTCTTAAAGAGCCTACATGCACGTTTTTATTTTATGAACATGAAATCGACTTTCTCAGATTTTTTTTTTAAAATTCGAACCGTTCACCCGAAACGTCAAACAAACCAATTGCCTTACTACAATGAAGTACTCTTACGTTTCATAGTGCTGACTTAAAATTTCTTTTGGAAAATTTTTTTATTTGTTTTCTATTCTGTGTTGTTTTGCCTTTTAAGTATTGATCCCAATGTTCATGCTATACATGGGTATGTTTATTTTATTAATTTTGACATGATTTGATGTCACCACAGTGTCTCAATCCATGGGTATGTTTATTTTATTAGTTATTAATTTTGACATGGTTTGATGTCACCACAGTGTCTCAATCCATGGGTATGTTTATTTTATTAATTAGTAATTTTGATATGGTTTGATGTCACCACAGTGTCTCAATCCATGGCTATGTTTATTTTATTAATTTTGATATTTATGTAATGAAAGATTAGGTGTTCACCACAATGCCCTAATTTGTAATAATAAATATTAAATAATACTCCCTCCGTCCCATTTTATGTGTCCCCCTTTCTATATTGGTTTGTCCCAAAATTGTTGTCCACTTTCTTAAATTAGTATGCAAATTTTACATAGTTTCCCAAACTACCCTTCCTTGCAATTAACACCAAAAAAAAAAAAAAAAGAAAAGAAAGTGCAATGATTATGGGTAATTGTGGAAAGTAGGTGTAGATTCTTTTTGTCCCCTTATATAGTTGGATTCCCAAAAAGGGACACATAAAATGGGACGGAGGGAGTAGCGTTTACATTCATATTATGCATGTTTTGGTTGCCCACAGGTCCAAACATAACAATGAATTAAAGTAAAAAAATAAAATAAAAATAATAATAATAATAATAATAATAATAATAATAATAATAATAATTTTTTCAGATTGTGTATTATTGTAATATTGTGAGCATATGTATCCTATTGCAGTTTCTCTCCCCATTACCCTTCATTCGCAAGCCTCATCCATCCCTAAGTTTGATGGAACTAACTTTTCGAATTGGAATGAGCAAGTTCAGTTTACTCTGGGAGTCCTAGCCCTCGACATGTCCCTTCTCGTTGATGAGCCCGCTGCACTTACTAATGAAAGTAGTGAGGATGAGAGGGTCATTCATGAAGCATGGACTAGGTCCAACAGATTAAGCCTAATGCTGCTACGAATGACTATAGCTGCAAATATCAAAACATCCTTACCTGAAACGTCGAATGCCAAAGAATATATGAACAATGTGAAGGACCGTTTTTGCACTGCTGATAAATCCCTTGCTGGGAAACTTATGGCTGAACTTACCACTATGCGTTTTGATGGACCACATTATTGATATGACTAATCTGGCTACAAAATTGAGTACTTTGGGTATGAAAGTGGATGACTCTTTTCTCGTCCAATTTGTCTTAAACTCCTTGCCCCCGCAATTTGGACCTTTTCAGATTCACTATAACACTATTAAGGATAAGTGGAATGTGAATGAACTGCAAAGTATGTTGGTTCAAGAAGAGGAGAGGCTTAAGCATCAGAATAGTCATGTGGCTAATTTTATGGTACATGGAGTTGGAAAGAAAAGGGCTGAAAAAGGAAAGGGCATAAAGCGTAGCCAACCCAAGCCAATGGAATCTGATCAAGCTGCACCAAAGAAGGGAAAGAAGAGTGATAAGTGCCATTTTTGTGGAAAAAGTGGACACTTTCAGAAGGATTGCCTGAAACGAAAGCCTTGGTTCGAAAAAAAGGGTAAGCCTGTGGCTTTTGTATGTTTTGAATCAAATTTGATTGAAGTTCCTTCTAATACTTGGTGGATTGATTAAGGTACTAATACTCATGTTTCAAATACGATGCAGGGATACCTTACGACCCGAACCACAGGACCAAATGAAGCTTTTCTTTACATGGGAAATCGAGCTAAAGCTCAAGTTGAAGCCATAGGAACTTTTCGTTTAGTTTTGGACTCTGGTTTTTATTTAGACTTACATGAGACTTTTTATGTTCCTTCAGTTTCTCGTAATTTAGTTTCTTTGTCAAAGCTTGCTAATAATGGCTTCACTTTTAAATTTAATAATAAAGGTTTCAGTTTAGTTAAAAATTATTGTGACGTTGGTTCTGGGATTTTGGTGAATGACTTATATCAAATTAATCTTGAAACCTCCTTTTCTGAAACTCTTCTTGCTCTGCATCATAATGTTGGAACTAAACGAGGCTCATCAAATGAGCATTCATCTCACTTGTGGCATAAAAGATTAGGTCATATATCCAAGAAAAGAATGGAAAGATTAGTAAAGGAAGGAATCTTGCCAAATCTGGATTGGACTGATTTTGGTGTGTGTATAGACTGTATTAAAGGCAAACAGATCAAACACGCAAAGAAAGGAGCCACAAGAAGCACACAACTCCTTGAAATAATTCATACGGACATATGTGGACCTTTTGATGTTCCATCTTTTGGTGGAGAAAAATATTTTATTACCTTTATTGATGATTTTTCGCGTTACTGCTACCTTTATCAATTGCACGATAAATCTCAGTCTGTGAATGCTGCTGAAATTTATATAACTGAGGTTGAAAGACAATTAGGTACAAAAGTAAAAATCATTATGTCTGATAGAGGTGGTGAATTTTATGGTAGATATGATGAAAAAGGGCAACACCCTAGCCCTTTTGCTAAACTCCTTGAGCGTTTAGGTATTTGTGCCCAATACACAATGCCTGGTACACCCTGGCAGAATGATGTAGTTAAAAGGCGCAATCGTACCCTTATGGATATGGTTAGGAGTATGTTGAGTAACAATTCCTGTGGATGCATGCTCTTAAAATCGCTGTGTATATCTTAAATAGGGTTCCTAGTAAGGCAGTTCCAAAGACACCTTTTGAACTGTGGAAAGGTTGGAAACCTAGTATAAGGCACCTACATGTTTGGGGCTGCCCAGCGGAAGCAAGAATTTATAATCCACAAGAAAAGAAGTTGGACCCAAGAACTATTACTTGTTTTTTTATTGGGTATCCAGAAAAATCAAAAGGGTATAGGTTTTACTGTCCTAGCCATAATCCACGAATTGTTGAAACCGAAAATGCCAGATTCATTGAGAATGGCGAAGAAAGTTGAAATAAAGAAATTAGGGATGTTGTCATTCAAGAAGTCAGGGTGCAATTACCATTGCCCCGAGTTCATAATGACCCTGTTGTTCCTAACGCTGTTGAAATTGACAATAACGAACAACAAGTGAATGATGAACAACCTGAACAGCCCCATGATGAGACTATCACCAATGAACTGATTGTAGAGGCACCACAGGAAGTAGCATTAAGAAGATCACATAGAAATAGGAGATCGGCTATTTCAGACGATTTATGTGGTGTATTTGCAAGAATCTGAATATAACTTAGGGGATATTAATGATCCGGTTACGTATTCACAAGCCATTAGTTGTAATGATTCTACTAAATGGATTGATGCCATGAATGATGAGATTAAATCTATGGATTACAACAAAGTCTGGGAGTTGGTCGAGTTGCCAGAAGGACATAAGAGAGTCGGTTGTAAATGGGTCTTTAAGACAAAACGCGATTCAAAGGGCAATATCGAACGGCATAAAGCCAGACTTGTTGCCAAAGGATTTAATCAGTAAGAAGGCATTGATTACAATGAGACCTTCTCTCCTGTTTCAAAGAAGGATTCTCTAAGAATCATTTTAGCGCTGGTGGCTCATTTTGATTTAGAGTTACATCAGATGGATGTGAAAACGGCATTTTTGAATGGGAGTTTGGAAGAGGAAGTCTATATGGCACAGCCAGAAGGCTTCATAGAAGAAGGAAAGGAAGATATGGTTTGTCTGTTGAAGAAGTCAATATATGGACTTAAGCAAGCTTCCCGACAATGGTATCTTAAGTTCCATGATACCATTGCTTCTTTTGGATTTAAGGAAAACACCGTTGATAGGTGTATAAATTATCCTGTAATGCAATGACCGCGTCAAGCCCAGCGCCCCGGGTTTCCTAGCTAATACACGTGAACAATCACTCCTAAACTAATGCAAATAGTGCGTCACAGCGCCCTGACTTACAGCGGTTTAAAGCGAATTTCACAAGAAGCAATTTATTTAATTTTTTAATATTTTTTTCACATAAGCTCCTTTGATGCGCTAAGCTATTTCTCCCGAAAACGTTAGAATTTGATGACTCGAGAAACTACAAAATAAAAAGAAAAGTTAGCAACTCAAAATAAAAAGAAAAATAAGAAAAAGAAAACCTAATCTACTATTTACGAATTAACTAAACTAAGATTCTAAAACTAAAGGTAGTAATGCAATCCCCGGCAATGGCACCAAAAATTGATGTTGTCAGTATCAAGATATAAAAAGTATACTTTACTTTTCTAAAGATTTGCACTGTGGAAGTAAAGGTCGAACCCACAGAGATTGAAACACTAAAACACTTTTATTTTAAAACTTAAATTTAATTAATTAAGAAAACGGAATTGGATTTGAATTTTACTTAAACTAATAACAATGAAAATAAATCTAAATTACGAAAACGATTTAAAATTATTTTTATAAATATGTTTAAGGAACCTAGGATTGCAAATCCACCACTAGCTTCATAATAAGGGTATTTATGAATTACTTTAGCTTATTAAGTTGGATGATAATGGGGAATTGTAGCTACAAGCCCAATTCCTCCGTCAAGAAAATAACTATGGTTCAAGCACCAACATAATCCATCTTCGGTTAGCACGAATTATCCCACACTAAACTAGGGTTGTGGTATAATCCGTCTAATCTAGGCATGGACTATTCGGATACTTGATAGCACAATTCAATTTAAGCACCATTACATGTAAATAATCTAAACAAGCACATCAAGCATAGATCATTGAGCACACTACCATCAAAATAGTTCTAAGACAAGAATAGATTTTGAAAGTAACGATTTAATCAATAAAAGCACGATTTATTTATAAAAATCCTCGGAACATGTAACTGTCATCCATACGTAATAAAAATAAAATAAAAACATAAAATACACCCTATTACTTGGCTAGGGTTTCATTGAAACCCTAGATCTAGAGTTTAGTTGTCCATAGAATTGATGAACAGCAAGAGGTTGATGGAGGAGGCCATGGGAATCCTTGGTCTTCTTCTTATTCTCCTTGCTTTCCTCCCTTCAATGGCTGAAAATAATGTCTATTATGGCTGTATATTGATGCGTATAATAGTGTGTCCAACCCCTAAATTGAAGTACAATAGAGTATATATAGATTTACAACAAGTTTTTGGAAGCTTTCCTAACCCGAAACGCACTAAAACTGCTTTATTTTACAGTCTGGATGCAATTAGGCAGTTTCTTTCGCGTAGGAATCATCAGTAGAGTGAAATACGCAAGTTCCATTTTTACACAGGTCGCGCGCGCGGGCCGCGCGAGCGCGATATTGGGACCTCGCACGAGCGATTTTTGGGATTTTTGCGCCAGCGGGTCGCGCGCGCGATGTGGTTTTTTCAGCTTCTTTTGCTCTGCTTTTTCACCCCATTTAACTTGGTTAACTTGATTTCTTTCAAAACTTGTCAGAAAATAGAAAACGAAGTAAAAATATACAAAAATAGGATAAAAAGATACTAACAAACGTATGTTAAGGCGTATAAATAGGCTTTGTTCTCTCCCAATCAGTGTATATACCTGAAGATCAGTGGGAGTAAGTTCGTGTTTTTGGTACTGTATGTTGACGACTTACTTATAGCCAGCAGTGACCTTGGTTTACTACGAGAAACCAAGGATTTTCTTTCAAAAAATTTTGAAATAAAAGATATGGGAGAGGCATCCTTCGTAATAGGGATAGAAATATTTCGGGATAGGATACGGGGATTGTTAGGATTGTCTCAGAAAGCTTACATTAACAAAATTTTGGAAAAGTTTAACATGAAGGATTGTAGTTCCACTATTATTCCAATTCAAAAAGGGGACAAATTCAGCTTAAGTCAATGTCCTCAAAATGTATTAAAACGCGAACGTATGAAGGGCATTCCTTATGCTTCTCTTGTAGGGAGTTTGATGTATGCACAGGTTTGTACCAGACCAGACATTAGTTTTGCTATTGGGATGTTAGGAAGATACCAAAGCAATCCGGGGTTAGATCATTGGAAAGCTGCAAAGAAAGTGTTAAGGTATTTACAAGGAACAAAGGATAACATTCTCACATTTTGGAAGGCTAGTCACCTAGAGGTGGTTGGTTATACAGACTCAGATTTTGGAGGATGTGTAGGTAGCAGAAAGAGCACTTCTGGTTATGTGTTCCTTCTCGCGGGAGGAGCGGTTTCTTGGAAAAGTGCTAAGTAAAGTATCATCGCTTCATCTACTATGGAAGCTGAGTTCGTAGGATGTTTTGAAGCTACAAATCATGGATTATGGCTGCGAAATTTCCTTTCAGGACTTAGAGTTGTTGATTCAATCTCTAAACCACTGAAAATTTATTGTGATAATGTCACAGCAGTGTTCTTTTCGAAGAATGATAGGTATTCTAAAGCAGCCAAGCACATTGAGATGAAATACCTATCAGTCAAAGAAGAAGTTCTGAAATAAAGAGTATCAATCGAACACATTAGTACGAGTGTTAATATAGCAGATCCACTCACAAAAGGGCTATCACCAAAGATGTTTGTAAAGCATGCTACAGAAATGGGTCTTGAGTTTAGCTAAAAGAATGATTTAATTGTGGATTGCTAGTGCTTATAATTTGACATTATACATTTGATATCAGTTAAGTGTTTCTGAATTCTTAAATTTCTGTCTTGCATTATTGAGTACATATATATGTGAATGAATATGACAGAAATAGTCTTTTAAGACATTATGGGACCATTAGTGATAAAAACGCCAATTTACAGGCCTAGTTGGATAAATCATTGGTGTTGTAGTACATGGAAGGGATTATGCCATTTAAATTAGTGTAAAACCACCATGACTCACACTCGTGGTTTATTTAATTAAGGTAAACCGTTAAGGATGACTATTCTAATGTTTATTGCGCGCCTTATGTTCTCTCAATCTGATCATAATGGAAAGGATTATCATATGGACCAAGTGGGAGACTGTTGGAATTAATTAATAGTAAACTTAATTTCATTTTTGGAATTAATTATATTCTATTAATTATTTTCCTACTTGATGTTGGTCCATATAACAGTCCATATTAAATTGGGATCTCTAATTGGATGAGTCACAATTGGTTAAGGGATATGGGTTAGTTTCCTAATCAATATCTACTATGATGGACGGTAGAGATTAAAGTTCTAATAAGGAAATTTGGTCCTCTCTCTCCCTATAAATTGACAGAGGAATTTCTATCATTCACTGTCACACACAATATAAAGATTAGGGTTTATAGAGGCAAGAGAGAGAACTCGAATTTTCAAGGTCATTTTGCAATCAAGGGAGGCATAAAGAACAATCTGCAGATTACACTAGAAGTATCTTTCCGCACACAATACTAGCAATAGATCAAGGTATGTGTTCTTGGCCAATTAATTTAAACAAGGTATGTGAAACCATGAAGATTTAAGATCCTAATTGACATAGTATTTTATGATCTGTCATGTATGATTGAACTTGATCATGAAATTTTTTTTTACACCGCGTGCCGCCACCCCTTGTTGACGCACAATGCGGTGGCGAGTGTCCGCGCGTCGGCGTGTTTCATGATCTCGTAGAGCAAGTTCTCGTCCGTCAGCACAAACGACGACGATATCGTTTTAAGCTCCTCCACGCCTTCATCTTCGTCTGTAGTTTGAAACTCTTTGTGGTATCACTGGTGCCGGTGGCCGGATCGTTATCGGAATCGATTGATCGCTTCATGGCTGCAAAATTAGAATAAGAGAAGAGATTAGTGGAATGGAAATCTGATTAAGTCAGTCTTTGTTTTTTTATCTCTAGAGTCTTGAGGAACTAAAGAGGTTTGGAGAGTTTAAAAATAAAAATAAAAAAGAGGTTTGGACTTTGGGGTTGAGAGCAAGGCCCTGTTTGGCAATAATGATGGAGTCCATATACATATCTATATAGAGCTCAAAATTCAAAAATGAACCAGCCAATGGTGTTATTTAGTGCAGCTTATAATCTGCAGTTTATTACTTGAGTAATGCTATGATTTTTCCCACATATTTTTTTTCTTCCAAAAAGTGTTTTCAACATATGTGACAATGAGATTCTTTTCATTAATGGTAGGATCAATTTAACATCAATCAATTAAAATCAACTGGGAACACTGTAACATGTGTTGGGAAACACTTTTAAGGAAAAAATAAATAAATAAATTGGGAAACATAGCATTACTCTAAAAGAGTAATGTTATGCTTCGTAAATCATAATCCCAAATAATGGTGTAGGTATTGGTTGCAAGAGGGATATTATCATATATGGTATCCTAAGCCAATAAGAAAGCTTTATCAATCCACCTGACCCCCCTATTTCCATGGATATTCTTTTCCAAATTAGCAAAACTTCCTCAAATTTAACAAAAATTCAAACTTTGTGAGTTGGGATATAATCCTATCAGGTATCCCTGTGATACCTAATATTTACTCCCAAAAAATTTGGTAGTGGGTCCACTAGATTTTATTGGATGATGTTGAAGTGATCCCCATCATTATTGTCAATTGATACGCCCAGAAAAATTCTGCTACAAGTCAAACCTCCACGTCAGCAGCTAAGCACCCGGATTATCCGGCAAGGGAGCCTGTGGCCCACTGATCCCGGGGTCTTTCGAGTGCTACCGCTCGGGGTGCTCGCACAGCCTGGGAATACGGCTCAGCAGCTCTCCACAAGGTGCAGATTGGCAGCCAAGCTGCTCAGCAGTTTCCTAAATCGGTCAGAAGACTAATGGAAGGTGTAAATAGTTTCCTAAGCCATTTAGGATACCTCCCGTGATTTGTACTTATTAACTTGTGATTAGATTGGGCTTCCTTATCTAATTAGTTGCCTTATACGGGTGGCCTCTTGCACCTATAAAAGGGGCCACTCACCCCCATCAAGGGGATCCCATTCTTAACTGAAAGAATAGCATATACATTCATCTCATACGCATACACTCGGCCAGTATTACTGGTTGTGCCGCCCCAATTGTTGGCTCACCAGGCCCATCGGTGATCTGCTAGTGAAGCACACTGACGCACCCGTGGACGCAGGTCACCTTATTAACGGGGCCGAACCACATACAATTGATTGTGTAATCGTATCTCTCTTCTTAAACCCTCTTACCAGTTTTTTGGCATCATCAGTTTGGCACCGTCTGTGGGAAACGACAAGTCTTCTCATCAACAAAATTCTTGACTGATCAATATGCCGCCGAAGACGGGTAAGAAAAACACTGCTACAGTCTGTCAGGAGAACTTGCAGCTCGAGCAGTAGGCCGCCTCTATGACCTCCGAGCAGATGACAGTGGCACTCGCGCAACTCCTGGAAGGCCAACGGCAAACCCAGTAGCAAATCAAAGCGCTGTTGGCCTTGTAGGAGAAGCACCCTCAATCAGAGAACCAGACCGGGAAGAGTGCCCCCAACCAAGAGCACGCGAGAGTCCGGAACTACACCCACTCTGTGCCGGTATCCCCGTCGGATTGGGAGCTTGCTTGGGATGACGACCATAGCAGACCGCCCAGGCACCCCAGGCGGCGAGCTCGTGCCAATCCTCATTGGGTGGAAGATGCCAGAGACATCATCAACAAGTGCCGTGCCACTAGGGGGGAGGGATCAGGGCCAAAACTCCAAGAATCAGCCAAAGACCCTCCTGCCCGGAGCCAGGGGGATCTTAGGCATACGATTACCCAGAGCTGGAGCTGGGTTCTATCCCCGAAGTCAACACACTTCGAAGAGAAAGCCTCGTCATCTGATCTGACTTACTGCTCGGACATTGACAGGAAGACCGAGAGGGAAGACGTAAATGCTCAAATCCAGGGTTTGCAAAAACAAATCGAGCAATTGAGCCCCAAGCAGCCTTTTAACCATACCAACACGGAGACCGAGTCGCCCTATACCGCTCGAGTCACCGGATTCCCTATCCCACGGAAGTTCAAGCCACCACATCTCAGTTCTTACAACGGAACCAAAAGCCTAGTGGATCACATCTGTACCTACAGGGTCCAGATGGCGTTGGTTACCACTATCGACGAATTGCTATGCCTGGCCTTCCCCAGCACTCTAAAGGGGCCAGCTGTGCAGTGGTTCCACGCCCTCAAGCCCCGAACGGTTGATGACTTGTTGAGCAAGCTATTCATTAGCCAGTTCGTAGGGATGCTCGACCGGTCGCAGCCGGACACTCCGCTATTGACCGTCAAGCAGTGCAAGGGTGAATCCCTAAGGGAGTATGTGGATCGCTTTAATCAGCAGAGGCTCCAGATCTGTAATTTGAATGAAACAGCAGCCATCATGGTCTTCTGCTCGGGGGTTCAACACACCAAGATTGCCACGTCATTCCATCGAGACCGACCAGCAAACCTGGTGGAGATCTCGGAGAGGGTCGGAAAACATATAGACACAGAAGAATTCCTGAAGTCCGAACGCACCGGCTTCGCGGGAGACGAGTCCCCAAAAGCCAAGCGGAAGCGTGAGGGCTCTGAGAAGGGCCCAGTAAAAAAGCCCAGGCAGGACCAATAGAGAGGAGATTGGGATCAGCCCTAGATCGCTTTCACACCTCTATCTCGACCAATCCACGAAGTCATGGCCGCCGCTGAGGCGCAGAGGTTACTTCAACAACCGGCGAAACACAAAGCCCCGCCCGAAAAGAGGAATCGGGATAAGTTTTGCCGCTTCCATAGAGACCACGGCCATAACATAGAGGATTGCTTCAAGTTGAAGATAGCCATAGAAAAATTGATCGAATAGGGTCATCTGGCAGAGTACGTCATGACAGATGGACGACCTGCGCAAGGAGCCCGAGCTTCCGATCAAATCCAGCCTCACGGTCAAATCAACGTGATCTCCGGGGGAACGTCAGGCGGCGGGGACTCATAGTCGATAAGGAAGAGGCATGCTTAGGCATCCCGGGCGGATGTCTGGCAGGTCCTGTGGACACGCGGAATCGGACCACTTCTCTTGTTTGAGATTGTTTTGAAATTGATTTGAATCAAAGAAAGAAAATAGGTCTGTTGAAAACAGATACAGAGTCGCCACTTGGTCTTTAAGGAACCAAGAAACCTAATTTTGACTCACCCAAGCGGATAAGGGCACCGGCCCTTCATAACCAAAGAACTTGGTTCGGGGTTTTGGTACGAGAGAGGAAGGAGCCTTTGTCGCGACTAAAACACCCTCAACTCGCCCCGTCTTTCGACGGGCCTCAATTAGCATCCAAATAATCATCTTATACTATGTTTGGTTCGACAATTAATACTATTGTAGTATATTACATCACATAAGAAAACTTGAAATTGGAAGATCAAAAGATAAGATATCATTCATAAGATCTAAGCCAAATATCATGCAATGTAAAGTGAAAGTTCACACAAATAAACCTAGGAAAGATCGTCTAATCATGTATCAAATAATCAAGACTTCCTAATCTAAAGGGGGACATGAATTGTTATTGAAACAAATAAGCAAAGAAATCAAAATATGCTTAGCAAGGCTAGAATGATGCATGTTATTCTTTGATAAAAGAAGACCTCTCAATCCCCGGGACGGATGAGAAAGGATGAATAGATCAAGGGGAAGCACGAACGAGTGATCGAGTTCATTCCTTATAATCTCCTTAGATTAAGAGTTACAAAAACCCCAAATCTTGCATGAATGCAATGTATGTATCTAAAAATGTGCAAAGGTTGTAGTGTGTTTTGTGTACATGGATTTCTAGAATGGCTTAGAAGTCTAAAATGGACAAGAATGAATGAATGAAATCAACATGGGATATATACAAATGTAGTATGAACCACTTCCTAAGATATAAACTAATTTGGAATGCATATAAGCCTCAAATCAAAGAATGAAAGTTAAAGTGTACTTGCTGTGAATAGTGGACAGAACAGTAGCATGATCTTTTGGAATTTGAAAAGAGGGGTTAGGAATGTTTTCAATGAATGATTTTTTATGGAGATGTTCCTTATTGTGTCTAGAACACAACACAAAAGGCCAATCTTGAATATCTATCACAGATTGAGAGAAATTATATAAACAATAGAGGTCACTCAGAAACAGAGTTCGTACTGTCGACTGAAATGTTAGAAAATCTTAGAAAATGAAAAAAGAATGATCTAGAGGCCCATTTTATACAGAAAGTTTCCTAAGACATTTAATATTAAGGGAAAAATAAGTTAGGACCACCCCTTTTGGAAAAGTTTTCTGTAAAAGAGGTTGTAAGTTGACCTAGCTGCTGTGACAGCAAAAACAGAATGTTTGGAAGGAATGTTGGGACCCAAATGGGCCATTTCCAAGTACTTCCAAGTCAAACCAAAAATCATGGGTGTTCTCCAATGAGTTAGGAAGACTTTCCAAGTGGCCTTGTATCCATATGTTGAGTATTGAGTTCTAGAAAAATCTTTGAACTCAACTCACTCACTGTTTTGACTCATTATTTTGAAGATTTTGGAGAAAATAAAGTTTTGTTTCTTGAAACCAAATGAGAGGGATTGAGAGGGGTTTTGGAATAGATGTTTTGAAAACATGTTTTCAACACTCAATAAGGATCATAGCCACCTAGAATACCTACATCAAACTCATCATTTAAGAACCTCCAAGATTGTTGGAGAGATTTATTTTATTTTTGGGCATAACTTCAATACATTCCAAGAATACCTTGGAAGCATTGAGGTTATGATCATCATCTATCAAACATGTTTTTGAGGTCAAGAGCTACTATCCATAAGGATTCACTCACCCCAAACTTCATGTCATCACTTAGATGATGATGAACTAGTAAGTAAATAAAGAAAAGAAAAAGAAATGAGATAAGGAGAGATGAACATATATATAATCAAAGCAAGTAAATAGCAATCAATAGATGATAATCAATGTGATTTTGGACTTGTAGCTTGGTGTTTCACTCATAGATTTTGACATTTGGACATGGAAGTAGCTTCCTATCTCATGAATGCTCAAGAATGAGGGTTGGAGTGGACTTTGAATGTGAAGTATATAGAAGGATGATGGAAGAAAACAAGAATAAAACTCACTTTCTTATGGAAAATCAATGGGAGAAGCTCCCTTTCTCTCTTCTAAACCTATCTCTATCTCTCTTCTTCTCTACAACTTTTTAAGCTTTGCACTTGGCCCCCGCCAAAATGAAGAGCAATGGGGGGTTTAAATAGGCCAATTTGGGGTGGTTTTGGGGTTTTAGAAGTACTCCCATTGGTCCCAAACAACTGTGAACATAAAACTATGTCGTTTTGGCTTTCAATTAATCAAATTGGACCCCCAAAAAAATTACAAAAATGGACTCTGCGAGGGATGAGTGCCGCGGCGGCAGTGGGCCAGTGCCGCGGCGGCACTGCTCCTCAGAAGCCCAGAAAATTACGTTTAGGCCCCCAGAGGTTCCGGTATTCGCGAAAAGGCCCTATTTCGTCCGAAATTCACAAAAAATGCATACGAACTCCAAATTGAGATTGTGATATACCGTTGGAAAGGTAATGGAGTCTACTTTACATAAAAAAATAGTTCGGGGATAGGTCACTTTGAAAAGTTTTGCGGTATTCGCGATAAAAGCCGATTTGATCGCCTTTTTCGCCTTTAGAAATTCATAATAAATTCGTTTTAAATCCAGAAATTATGTGCGATATACCATTGGAAAGCTATTGACCTCTAGTATCCATGAAAAATATTTGAAAATTGTTTCGGTGCCCCGATTCCAAAGTCAAATCTTGGTCAAACCGGTCAAATCTGGGATTCCCGGGAAGTTCTGGGAACCTCTGGGAGCTCCCAGGAGCTGATGTTTTCGCTCGATTTTCTTTTGGAACTTGTTTTAATACTTTTCTCATGATTTAGAATGGTTCTGGTGAATTCAGACAATTTCGGTCAAACTTGGTCAAACTTGGTCAAACTCTGGTCAAACCTGGTCAAACCTTGGTCAAACCGGTCAACGGGGACTTTCGGGGAACTTCCGGGACTTCCGGGGGTCTCTGGGAGCTGACGATTTCATCCAGTTTTACTTAAAAACTCATTTTATCACTTTTCTTACGACGTAGCATGTTTTCAGAACTTTGGGACCAAATCTGGGAGTTTTCGGGCTTTTAGGGGCATTTTGGTCATTTTGAGCATTCTGAGAGATAGAGCTGACTTCCAGGAGTCCTTTTGAGTCTTTTACGATCATTGCGAACCACCAAGCTATGGGTCTCCTAAATCTGATAGCCGACAAAATGGGGTGTCTACAGTTTGCCCCTCTTTGGCATGAACTTGCGAGGCAACGCATGTCGCAAGCGAGTGCCAAAGTTTTGAAGAGACAGGACTTTTTGGAGGCTATAGATTTAGGACAAACAGCATTGCAAAAGATGGAAGGATGATGCTGGTCGTGCTCCGCGTGAGCTGCCTACGTATCCCAAGGGGAATCAGACCAGGACGTAGTTTAGGACACAAAGGGATAAATCACATATGCACATACACAACAATCAGGCGGATGCTATGCTATATGAGGATGATATGCAATGTGTGGATGTGATATGATCTCATACATGAGTCCTATCATGCCTAGTTTTCTGATCCTAGAATGAGCAGGTGCCATGGGGTGTGCCACTCCGAGTGGGCTAGTGTTGTGCTAGTGTTTGTGATTGTGACGTGGTGGGTGACTCAGATAAGGGCATTGAAGTCTAGAAGACTCTGGGTTTAGGGGCAAACTTCTGGAAGTGTGCTTTGCGAGCGAATGTAACTGGATGTGGGGTCCCGGAGGACTATATTTGGAGATGCCGTTTGATAGTTAACCGACGGACACGGAAGCCCTGGAAATTAAGAGACGAACGCAGAAGTCAAGAGACGTCAAGTGATGGACATGAAATCCCGAGATGCCAAGCGATGAACATGGAAGCCCCATTTTGAATGAGAATGATGAACACGACATATTTTGAATGAGAGTGATGATAAACCAATGATGATTAATGAACTGACGATGTACGAATCGAGCTGATGAGTCGATAATGAACTACTGTGACTATCATGGATTGGATCAACAGTTGGGCTAACCGTGACCGGAAGAAGTGACGATGCACGAATCGAGATGATGAGTCAATAGTGAACTATTGTGACTATCATGGATTGGATCAACAGTTGGACTAATCGTGACCAGAAGAAGTGACGATGTACGAATCGAGAGGATGAGTCAACAGTGAACTACTGTGACTATCATGGATTGGATCAACAGTTGTACTAACAGTGACTAGAAGAACTGACGATGTACGAATCGAGATGATGAGCCAACAGTGAACTACTGTGACTGTCATAGATTGAACTGACGATCGAACTAATCGAGAAGACGAGTCGACAGTGAACTAATGTGACTGTCGTGATTGGACTGACGATGTACGAATCGAGAAGACGAGTCGACAATGAACTTACTGTGACTGTCGTGATTGACTTGACGATGTACGAATCGAGAAGACGAGTCGACAGTGAACTACTGTGACTGTCATGATTGAACTGACGATGTGCGAATCGAGAAGACGAGTCGACAGTGAACTACTGTGACTGTTATGATTGAACTAACGATGTACGAATCGAGAAGACGAGTCGACAGTGAACTACTGTGACTGTCATGATTGAACTAACGATGTACGAATCGAGATGACGAGTCGATAGTGAACTTACTATGATTGTTATAGATTGAACTGATGATGTACGAAGACGAGTCGACAGTGAACTACTGTGACTGTCATGATTGAACTAACGATGTACGAATCGAGATGACGAGTCGATAGTGAACTTACTATGACTGTCGTAGATTGAACTGATGATGTACGAATCGAGAAGACGAGTCGACAGTGAACTACTGTGACTGTCATGATTGAACTAACGATGTACGAATCGAGATGACGAGTCGATAGTGAACTTACTATGACTGTTATAGATTGAACTGATGATGTACGAATCGAGAAGACGAGTCGACAGTGAACTACTGTGACTGTCATGATTGAACTAACGATGTACGAATCGAGATGATGAGTCGATAGTGAACTTACTATGACTGTTATAGATTGAACTGATGATGTACGAATTGAGAAGACGAGTCGACAGTGAACTACTGTGACTGTCATGATTGAACTAACGATGTACGAATCGAGATGATGAGTCGATAGTGAACTTACTATGACTGTTATAGATTGAACTGATGATGTACGAATCAAGAAGACGAGTCGACAGTGAACTACTGTGACTGTCGTAGATTGAACTGACGATGTACGAATCGATATGCCTGCTGGGGATTAAACTGAATCTGTTGGGGATGAAGCGACTCTTTCTGGGATCTCTCTTCAACTACTTCTCTTGACCGGGAACCAGGATTCAAATTCGAATCTCTCATAGTTGATCAAATCTTGCTGGCCCGGAACCGGGATCCATCAACAGCCACTCATGGACTTATGTTGCAAGGAGATGATGGTCCACTTTCGATGGTTTGGAAAGGGATGAAATTCGCATTTGCCCTAAGTTTGGACGCTTCTCATGCTGACGCCTTAACCGGTACAGTAATGGTGTTTGGTACTCCTGCTTGTATTGGCATGCTCTTTATAACTTGATTTGAAAATTTTATTAATCGCTGTTGACTTACACATTTGAGACTACAACAGACTCAAAAACTTGACAGACATTGACGTACGAGGATGACATATTTGACACAAGCTCGTTTTGTCAAAACTTGATGTGCTTTTGTCATAAACGATGTACCATTTCTCTTTTGGTATTCACCCCTCATCTTAACATGGTAGCACTTTGCTGATAAATCTGATTTTTAAAAATTCCTCCTTAGTGATCTAGTCAATTTTCTGCTTCTTCCAGGAAGTGCTTTGAATTAGTGCCTTAGCTTTTAGAGTAAAAGGTGCTCTATTTCAAAATTTTCAAAACAACTTGGTAACTTGAAAACTCGCCCTTGGTGTGAAGGGATTGTGTTAGGCAAACGGAGTTTGCCCCTAGTTTGGGGTGTACAAAGTGGGATTCATAAGCAAACGAGGTGGGTGACCGAAGTTTGCCCTAGTTTGGATGATGGTTTATTGGAGGTTTTGGGCAAACGAGGTAGGTGACCAAAGTTTGCCCCTTGTATGAAGGGTAGATAGTAAAAGTCAGGCAAACGAGGCGGGTAGCCGATGTTTGCCCCTAGTGTGGAAGGTGATTTTCTGGCTTGAGGCATGGACCGTGACTTTAATCTCTCAAATGCTCATAACTTTTGCCTAGGCACCAGTGAGGTGACCTAGCAAGCTCTTTTCTCTCTTTTGTTATTGCTCACCTTGGATTTAACTCTAATTTTGCCTAGGCGTCCTTTCGGATTTTCGACCTAGCGAGTCATCCTTTTTTTTCTTTTTGTAAGTCTGCCTACGTACCCCCAAGTGGGGATCAGGTCCAACGTAGTTCGGGCCATGGTCGGAAAGAAGCGGGTTGATTTTTAGGTAGGTGGGTTGACCGAACCGTGGTGGTTGCCTACGTATCCCCGAGCGGGAATCAGGTCGAGCGTAGTTCAAGGCAAGGTCTTGAAAGAAATTGGTTTGGTTATGATGGTGTCGACCGAACCGATGTGGTTGCCTACGTATCCCCGAGTGGGAATCAGGTCGAGCGTAGTTCAAGGCAAGGCTTGAAATAAGGGGTTTGAGGTATGAGGGTTTTTCAAACCAATCGTCAAAGAAGTTCAAACTTGAGCCACTTGTGGTAGCTTTGAATAAAAAAAGATTCAGTTTCAATCTCCCTTTCTTTTCTTTTTCTTTTTCTTTTTCTTTTTCTTTTGTTTTGAGGATTGATCCTTTTCACTTTTGCCTAGCCAGTCAATTTTTGCTTTTCATGTAGTTGATTCTTGCAAGATCCTTCAATCGCAATCTCAGAATTCCAGAATGTGCATGTCAGCTCTCGGAATTTATTTGTGGTCATTCCGTGCCTTTTGAAATGTGATCTTGGCACGTTCTTAAGATGTATCTTGAAGCGTATGATTCTCTTATTTGTTTCATCAAAATTTTCTCAAACATTTTGACTGGCTAGGGTCAGATTTTGGAAATCAACACCTTTTTCAGCTCTAACTTTTGCCTAGGTGCCCTTTCGGGTTTTCAACCTGGCGAGCTTTTTCTTTTCTTTTCCTTTCTTTTTTTTTTTTTTTTTTTAAGTGGAGATGAAACTCACTGAGATGTTTGGCTACCATCAAGGGTTAAGTTTGCATTGCTTTCAATCGGACAGATTGCGTGGCTCCCAATTGGATTGGGCTTAAGGCTTCGAAATGGTGGGAAAAGGGTGTTGGGCAAGCCCCAAGTCAGCTCCAAGCATGTCTTTTTGAGATTTGAGCAAAAGCATCTTTAAATTCTTAAAGTAAGACTATTCAATTCTCAGCTCTTCATCAGTGTCAGCGTGAAATCGACTTTAACCTTTCAGGATTCTTTTTTGTTTTGTCGTAGAAAAATTATTAGCAGAGTAATATCCATGGTAATTTGAAAAGTGACACTTTAGTTTAGTGATTCATGCATTTATGACTAGGCACATCAGATTAAGCAAAATGAGATTTCATTCCATTAGCAAGAGAGAGAGATTACATTACTCGACACAGACCTATAACTACTCGATGGTAGACAGACTCGACCACCAGACTAGAATTGAAATGGACTCGGAACATAGAACAGACTCAACTTGACTCGACCCGGTCTCAAATGGAGTGTCTTTGCGACCCATTTATTAAATTTTTTAGCAGAAGTTCCAAACACCATCACTTTACTGCGTAGCTTCAACATTCATTAGCATCGACGGAAGGGATCATCCGATCGGTTGGTCCAAGCCAAGATAGTGGATTGGATTAGGATGGGATACATCCTCTATGAGGTTCTGAATGTCATGGCGGAGGCGGATGCATTGATCGGTGGCATGGCCTAGATTTTGATGGTAAGCACATCGTAGGCTCATGTTGTAGTGGGAGGGTATGGGATCCGGTAGCGGTTTGTGAGGGAGGAGCTGTAGGTGGCCCTTTCTGAGTAAGTGGTCCAAGGCTGTGGAAAGAGGAACATCAAGTTTGGAGAATTCGCGAGGGCCTTTTGGGCGATTTGGCGGAATGGACTGGTATGGACGAAGGGCGCAGGCCATTGATTGGTTGCTAAGTGCATTGATATCCGGGGAGTCCAGGGAGTAGTTAGGTCTCTTGGACTGGTGTTGGGGTTCATCCTTTTTGAACTTTCCTTCTCTGATGGCATCCTCTATTCTGGTGCCTATTTCAAATAGCTCTTCGAATGTGGAGATGGATTGGTAGAATAGCTTGTCATGATATACTGGTTGCATGTTCTTAACCAGCATACGTACTTGCTCTTTCTCAACAGGTCTGTGGATCATTTGAGCCACTTTATTCCTCCATCTGCTCAAGAACGCAGTGAAGGACTCATTAAAGTTCTGCCTGGTAGTCTCTAGATCCCGGATGGTGATATCAAACTCTTGGTTGTAAGAGTAGTGATCAATAAAAGTTCTAGCAATGTCTTCCCAGACTCGGGTCTTGGAGGCTTCGAGGGTTAGGAACCAGGATAGTGCGGCATTCTTAAGGGTTTGCGGGAACAACATCGCAATATGCTCATGAGTGCAGCCCATCGATTGGAAGATGCTCATGCACAGCTTGATGTGACTTTTTGGATTCCCTGTTCCATCAAAACGGTCAATTTCAGGCATTTTGAAGTTCTCGGGCAGCCTTAGCTTGATGGGCTCAAAGAGGCCTTCCAGGTCTAACATGTAATCATCAACCCCTGCTCTTCCTCAACACACTTTCAAGCTTGTCAACTTTGTCCATTTTCTCCTGGAGCTTCTTCTCATATGCAAGCGGCGGGACTCCTTGAAACCAGTCTTCTTCCCCATTATTCTCGGGAGGCGGTCCAAACCCAGGCGGTGGTGGTGGGAACCCATGTGGGTACTGTGGCTGCTGCTGTTTCAGTTCTTCCATGAAACTCAAAACTTGGGCCATGCGATCAGATTGCTGGTTTATGGTTGCTCCCAACTCAGTGACCTTGTTTTCTAATTCTTCCTGATTCATGTTGGAATGACTTAGCGGGCTAATTTTGACCAAATGACTGTTCGAACTTCTGACTCAGGACGAGGATCCCAGTTGCTGACTTCGGGAATCTATACTGACCTGACAGATTTCAAGAGAAAAGGGTGTATCAGGTCCTGATAGTGACGACTTTAGACAGACAAAGACAGTGATGTGGACTGACTCGAGGCAGTGCGTGCAGATAGATGGTGCATGCACGTGGGACAAGCAGGCGGATGTAAGGCCTAATCTATATGATGCTTCTATTTCTAACAGATAGCAGTTAAACAAATAAGGCCCTAACCATATGGAGTGTGCCAACCTTACTTTCCAGTACGATCACCAAGGGATAACAGGGGTTTCCAGGTTTTTATGAAAGCTTCTAGGAGGGATTGGGCATTTCGGGGAAATTTGGGCAGAGTTTCTGGGAGAAACTGGTTAATACAGTTATATCTGGGATATCTGGGCAGAGTTTTTGGGAGAAACGGGTTAATACAGTTATATCTGGGATATCTGGGCAGAGTTTCTGGTATTTCTGGGAAATTTGAGCAGGGTTCTTGGGAGAAGCTGATTAATATGGTTATAGTGATCGTACTTTCCAGCAGGTTTTCATACTCCTATGCCTTAGGACCGACAAACAAGGTTTGCGGTGTATATCTTTGCGAGCATGGAGCAGACATCCTTGTCATGATGCTTAGGCAGGTCACTCAATGTGGTCACATGTAAGTGATTGCCTTGGGGATCATAAGAAAGAAGTTCTGCCTCATGCCACATAAGCGTCTACACCGCGCAGGTAATCCCGTCAGGGCATACAACAGTTATATCACATTGTCCTATCTGAAAAGATAAATGAACAGTCCTATGAAAGGTTCTACAGGAATCTATATGCAAAGGCTGGGTTTAGTCAAAGAGGGTCCGTTGACGAGAGTTCCAATATACCGTCAGGGAGACAGTACGGAGGTTTTTACTCTTTTTGATATACCTTGGAAGGTACAGTATCAACGGTGACTTGTGCCCTGGCACAGCAAGACCTGAACAATGTCAGCGCCGCGTTTCAGACACAGTCGGAGGGGGGGAAATGCAAGAATGCAATGCAGTGAACCAGACACAGTAAAAAGATGATTTTAAGGATGCTTCTTATGAGTCAAACCTCTGTATTATTTTGTTTTGAAAATAAAAATCCCCAGCAGAGTCGCCAGATTGTGGACACGCGGAATCGGACCACTTCTCTTGTTTGAGATTGTTTTGAAATTGATTTGAATCAAAGAAAGAAAATAGGTCTGTTGAAAACAGATACAGAGTCGCCACTTGGTCTTTAAGGAACCAAGAAACCTAATTTTGACTCACCCAAGCGGATAAGGGCACCGGCCCTTCATAACCAAAGAACTTGGTTCGGGGTTTTGGTACGAGAGAGGAAGGAGCCTTTGTCGCGACTAAAACACCCTCAACTCGCCCCGTCTTTCGACGGGCCTCAATTAGCATCCAAATAATCATCTTATACTATGTTTGGTTCGACAATTAATACTATTGTAGTATATTACATCACATAAGAAAACTTGAAATTGGAAGATCAAAAGATAAGATATCATTCATAAGATCTAAGCCAAATATCATGCAATGTAAAGTGAAAGTTCACACAAATAAACCTAGGAAAGATCGTCTAATCATGTATCAAATAATCAAGACTTCCTAATCTAAAGGGGGACATGAATTGTTATTGAAACAAATAAGCAAAGAAATCAAAATATGCTTAGCAAGGCTAGAATGATGCATGTTATTCTTTGATAAAAGAAGACCTCTCAATCCCCGGGACGGATGAGAAAGGATGAATAGATCAAGGGGAAGCACGAACGAGTGATCGAGTTCATTCCTTATAATCTCCTTAGATTAAGAGTTACAAAAACCCCAAATCTTGCATGAATGCAATGTATGTATCTAAAAATGTGCAAAGGTTGTAGTGTGTTTTGTGTACATGGATTTCTAGAATGGCTTAGAAGTCTAAAATGGACAAGAATGAATGAATGAAATCAACATGGGATATATACAAATGTAGTATGAACCACTTCCTAAGATATAAACTAATTTGGAATGCATATAAGCCTCAAATCAAAGAATGAAAGTTAAAGTGTACTTGCTGTGAATAGTGGACAGAACAGTAGCATGATCTTTTGGAATTTGAAAAGAGGGGTTAGGAATGTTTTCAATGAATGATTTTTTATGGAGATGTTCCTTATTGTGTCTAGAACACAACACAAAAGGCCAATCTTGAATATCTATCACAGATTGAGAGAAATTATATAAACAATAGAGGTCACTCAGAAACAGAGTTCGTACTGTCGACTGAAATGTTAGAAAATCTTAGAAAATGAAAAAAGAATGATCTAGAGGCCCATTTTATACAGAAAGTTTCCTAAGACATTTAATATTAAGGGAAAAATAAGTTAGGACCACCCCTTTTGGAAAAGTTTTCTGTAAAAGAGGTTGTAAGTTGACCTAGCTGCTATGACAGCAAAAACAGAATGTTTGGAAGGAATGTTGGGACCCAAATGGGCCATTTCCAAGTACTTCCAAGTCAAACCAAAAATCATGGGTGTTCTCCAATGAGTTAGGAAGACTTTCCAAGTGGCCTTGTATCCATATGTTGAGTATTGAGTTCTAGAAAAATCTTTGAACTCAACTCACTCACTGTTTTGACTCATTATTTTGAAGATTTTGGAGAAAATAAAGTTTTGTTTCTTGAAACCAAATGAGAGGGATTGAGAGGGGTTTTGGAATAGATGTTTTGAAAACATGTTTTCAACACTCAATAAGGATCATAGCCACCTAGAATACCTACATCAAACTCATCATTTAAGAACCTCCAAGATTGTTGGAGAGATTTATTTTATTTTTGGGCATAACTTCAATACATTCCAAGAATACCTTGGAAGCATTGAGGTTATGATCATCATCTATCAAACATGTTTTTGAGGTCAAGAGCTACTATCCATAAGGATTCACTCACCCCAAACTTCATGTCATCACTTAGATGATGATGAACTAGTAAGTAAATAAAGAAAAGAAAAAGAAATGAGATAAGGAGAGATGAACATATATATAATCAAAGCAAGTAAATAGCAATCAATAGATGATAATCAATGTGATTTTGGACTTGTAGCTTGGTGTTTCACTCATAGATTTTGACATTTGGACATGGAAGTAGCTTCCTATCTCATGAATGCTCAAGAATGAGGGTTGGAGTGGACTTTGAATGTGAAGTATATAGAAGGATGATGGAAGAAAACAAGAATAAAACTCACTTTCTTATGGAAAATCAATGGGAGAAGCTCCCTTTCTCTCTTCTAAACCTATCTCTATCTCTCTTCTTCTCTACAACTTTTTAAGCTTTGCACTTGGCCCCCGCCAAAATGAAGAGCAATGGGGGGTTTAAATAGGCCAATTTGGGGTGGTTTTGGGGTTTTAGAAGTACTCCCATTGGTCCCAAACAACTGTGAACATAAAACTATGTCGTTTTGGCTTTCAATTAATCAAATTGGACCCCCAAAAAAATTACAAAAATGGACTCTGCGAGGGATGAGTGCCGCGGCGGCACTGGGCCAGTGCCGCGGCGGCAGTGCTCCTCAGAAGCCCAGAAAATTACGTTTAGGCCCCCAGAGGTTCCGGTATTCGCGAAAAGGCCCTATTTCGTCCGAAATTCACAGAAAATGCATACGAACTCCAAATTGAGATTGTGATATACCGTTGGAAAGGTAATGGAGTCTACTTTACATAAAAAATAGTTCGGGGATAGGTCACTTTGAAAAGTTTTGCGGTATTCGCGATAAAAGCCGATTTGATCGCCTTTTTCGCCTTTAGAAATTCATAATAAATTCGTTTTAAATCCAGAAATTATGTGCGATATACCATTGGAAAGCTATTGACCTCTAGTATCCATGAAAAATATTTGAAAATTGTTTCGGTGCCCCGATTCCAAAGTCAAATCTTGGTCAAACCGGTCAAATCTGGGATTCCCGGGAAGTTCTGGGAACCTCTGGGAGCTCCCAGGAGCTGATGCTTTCGCTCGATTTTCTTTTGGAACTTGTTTTAATACTTTTCTCATGATTTAGAATGGTTCTGGTGAATTCAGATAATTTCGGTCAAACTTGGTCAAACTTGGTCAAACTCTGGTCAAACCTGGTCAAACCTTGGTCAAACCGGTCAACGGGGACTTTCGGGGAACTTCCGGGACTTCCGGGGGTCTCTGGGACCTGACGATTTCATCCAGTTTTACTTAAAAACTCATTTTATCACTTTTCTTACGACGTAGCATGTTTTCAGAACTTTGGGACCAAATCTGGGAGTTTTCGGGCTTTTAGGGGCATTTTGGTCATTTTGAGCATTCTGAGAGATAGAGCTGACTTCCAGGAGTCCTTTTGAGTCTTTTACGATCATTGCGAACCACCAAGCTATGGGTCTCCTAAATCTGATAGCCGACAAAATGGGGTGTCTACAGGTCCAATCCACCGGCTCCCCGCCAACTGACATACTGACGTTCACCTCCGACGATTTGCAAGGCGTCCACTGCCCCCACGATGACTCGTTGGTTGTGACGCTCTCCATAGCCAATTACGTGGTCAAGAGGGTGTTGGTGGATACAGGCAGCTCGACTGATATCATGTTCGTGTCAGCATTCAATCAACTTGGGATGTCCAGGGATTGGCTCTGCCTGGTCGCTACTCCTCTAGTGGGTTTTAACGGATCCAGCACCCAGTCGCTCGGTACCATGGAGCTCCCCGTGCTTATGGGAACTTACCCTCAGCAGATTTCCTTGCTGTCAAACTTTGTAATAGTGGAGGCTCCATCTGCCTACAACGTCATTCTTGGGAGGCCCACACTTAACAGAGCCAGGGCCGTCGTCTCCACTCATAGCCTGACGATCAAGTTCCCGACCCCTCAGGGACCCGGGAGCCTGCGTGGAGATCAGGAAACCGCCTGGAGTTGCTATGTTAGTTCCCTTTGCCGGGAGGTTATCACAGAGACACTGAGCATCCAGGAGATGGATGATTCGTGTCTAATATTGCATTCTTAACTTCATAATTTTACCCTTATTAGACACAAATTATCACTTATATTGGGAGATTTAATGGATAAATTGTACTTTTGTTGTTCTTGTTGTTGTACACTTTTTGTTAATAAAATCTCTTTCTTGTAGGTTTTGGCGACTTATTCAAAGTGGGAACTAACCTTGTTGGTTCTTATCTTGTAAGAAGAGGAGGAAATCCATCCCAGAAAAGGCGGATCGATCCGGCCTTCTGAGCGGATCGATCCGCGTGTTTTAAAAGATGTCACCATCAGAATCAAAAAGAGCGGATCGATCCGGCCCTTTGAGCAGATCGATCCGTGATTTTGGACGGACATTCTGCGATAAGGACCCGTAAATGGATCGATCCGCAAGTTGTGAAGGGATCGATCCGCGGCTTCCTGAGAACATAGTAACTGCCCAGATGAAAGGCGGATCGATCCGCCCCAAAGAAGGGATCGATCCGCGGCATCAGTTTTCCCTCTTTTTAATTACAAGTTTGCCATTTTGTGTTTTGTGTATAAATAGAAAGAGATGTTGTTTTGTTAGGGATTCATTGATATTCTCATTCTCATCTCTCTTGTTTTTCTCCCAACATTCTTCTTCTTCTTCTCTCATTTTTGGGAACCCACTTGGGTTCCCTTCCATTTCTTCTTCATTTGTATAAACTTGAAGCTTGGATTGAAGTGTTAATGGCTAGGTATATTTTCTATCTCTTTTCCTTTGATGATATTGCTATGTTTTCCATTGATTAGTTAGGTTTACTTAGGTTGTGGATCATGAACTCTTGGATTTAATGTTGTAGCATTTCTAGGGTTCATTTGTGTAGGATTCAAAACTAAGGGATTCATCTTATTTGTATTGCAACTATGATTGTTAAAACTTAGACTTTGAATCCTACCCTATGTATTTCATATGGAATATTATGTAACCTTGTGTTTTGCACCCCATGTGTTTGATAAATGTTGTATGTGGGATTTAAAACTTGGAGTCTTCATCATAGATGTCAAGCATCTTTGATTGTTCAAACTCTTGGGTTTTAAATACTACCTTTTGAAGGCTTCATAGGTGGTTTGTCCACCAAGTAGATTAGTTAGTGTAGGGGGGACAAATCATTCGGAGTAGAAATCATAGAGGCTTCATCTTGTATGTCATGCATCCTTGATAGTCAAGCGTTAGCTTCAAATCCGTTTCTATGGAAATCTTAAAGCTCATTTCATCTAACACATAGGTGTATTCCAAGTGTTTGATAATATGCCACAATGAGATGTTACCTTAGAATGTGCTTGAAACTTTAGTCCATTTCATCTTGTTGTGATCCAAGATGGGGGGAATGATCCCAGCCTATTGCTTTTTAGATTAGTATTTATTTACCTTTTATCCTCCAAAAACCAAACAAAAATCCGCAAGACGCAATGTCATTTTTATTCTCTTTCATCATCTTTTCTTATTTATTTCTTTTGAGCATTATAATTAGTTACTAAACCTCCCAAACGTTGTTCTTGTATCAATCTCTGTGGACTCGACACCCTACTTCCAAATGCTACATTTTTAATAGGGTTAAATAAGAACTTGATTTTGACAACATCAAAATGGCGCCGTTGCCGGGGATTGGCAACAATGTTAAGTTGTTTAGTTTCTAATTATATGCGCTTTTGCATTTGATCTTTTTATTTTGTCTTTGTTTTGAAGGATTAGCTACTCTTGAAGAGCTAAACCTCCATCTAGGATGTTGATGACACATTGGTCTCGCATGGGGAATGTACTAGTATCTCCTTTGGTTGTTCTTTAAATTTTTGGCATATGTAATTGATTTTCGTGATTTCTTACATAGTTGTGCTTAATAGAAGTGGTGTATTGTTGCACATGAGTCATTCTAAGAGAAGTTGACTTGTCTACCATGTAGCTTAGTTAATGTAGGGTGGATGTATCATTCTAATCAAAGGTGTTGCATAGTGTAGTAATTTACCACTTACTTGTTATTGTGATAGTTATGCTTTGTGTTAAGATGCTTGACTCATATCCAAGAGAATGTGATGTGTTCCACCACGTAGTTTAGTTAACGTAGTTTAGTTGTAAGGTGGGCAAATCATGTTAATCAAAGTAGCGTCATAGTATAGTAATGCAAAGTTTGATTATTTTGCCAAACTTTCTAGAACACTTCTTTTAAAGGAATATTATTTCTCTTTTGCATGTTGGGCTAGTGGTAGAATCAACATTCTAACCTTCAAATTCATCCGCATCATCTCCTTATCATTCCATTTTCTTTTCTTTTGTGTTTTGGTTTTTCTTTTTATTTTCTTCTTTTATTTGCTTGATGTGCTCGGTAGTGATTCATGTGCAGGAATATCATTTTTGTGCTTATCGGGGATCGCTCCTGTTGTTGGTGATATCACTTTATCCCTACTTATTTTTGTCCTTGTTTTGAACCATTTGCATTAGGGACAATGCAATGTTCTAGTTGGGGGGTGTGGGATATTCACCCATCATATTGATGTTCCATTTTCTTCTTGCCATTAATTCTTCAAGCATGTTTTGGTTGTTAATAAAAGAAAAGATGATTAAATTTTTTTTTTTTAATTTAAATTAAAAAAATAGTTTCCAATGATTTTAGTATAGTTGCCTCGTTCTAATGACCGAGCGATGACGCTTGTCTTGAGTTTTCATTCGATATTGGTATGCGTCACTTGTTGAATCCCATTAGTTCTATAATTATCTTGATTATAGTAAATTTCATGAAGTTCAAATCTTGGATTATCGAGCACGTTGTATGACTACTTGTATTAAGATAATGTTTAATGCAATTGTTACCCGAAAATCGTTTAAAACAATTGTGGAGACTTTACCCTTGTGAGCTTTAGATCCTTTTCTCCTTTGTTGAGTGTTACATACTTCAATTCTCTCTTTTTAAAAAACATACATAAGTCGTAGAAAATCTCATCTTCTTGCTTTGATTGTTCATTAGAGGAATCTTTTTGTGTGGAATGCAAAACTCTTGCTTGCATGTCATTGTAGTGGAGAACTAAGAATCACATTGTCCGAGAAAATGATTTTAGGTCCTTCCTTTTACCATTTCTAACCTCAACCACACATACCCTTCCTTCACTTAACCATACACCTTCCATATCCACGTTTGAATTACATTTGTGGGATGTCTTTGCATGAGATCGTGTTTGTAAGGTTGTAAATGAAATTGAACCATGTTGTTGTGAGAGTACAAAGAAAAAGAAAAAAAAAATTTAATAAAAAAAAAAAGAAGAAGAAGAAAAAGAAAAAAAAAAGAGCTTCGTAGTCAATTGTACTTCTCTTTTTGAGCTTCAAAGAAATATTTGTGGATGATTCATCTCTTGTGGTTATCTGTATCCATGCATTCCAATAAATCCCAAGTTTGTACTCAAACATCTCACTTCATTTACCCTTGTCCTTCACCTCATATCACTTTCCCACTTTACAACCCCCTCAAGGTCCTAATTGATTCTCAAGTTTTGTGATTTGGAGTTTGAAACGAATATGACAAGTAGTTAGAGTTATTTCACATCCTCTAGTGAATGGTATCTTTCATGAGATTAATTTTTACTCATTTTTCACGCTTACGTTTTTCATCATTGGCATATGTGTGGCTTTGGTTTCTATTTTCATTACTCTGTTTGCCCGCATGCCCCGAGTGTATTACCCATTTCGAGCGATTCATTTTTAGAGTGTAATACCAGTGAGAATTAAGTTGAAGCGCGTTTAAACAAAATTTGGATTATGAAAGCATTGCCATCTTCTTGATAGTTGTAGTTATACACTTCACACCACACACGCATCCAAGATTGAGGTTAATGAAGTTTATCTAATAATCTTGATAGTTTAAGGACTTTTTGGATTTGCGTGTTGTGTTCTAAAATCTTTTGAAAATTCTTGGGACTATGTTGAGTGTCGGCGTTAGATAGTGGGCAACTATCATGAGGAAACAAATGTTTGTGGGTATCATTCTGAGAACCCTCCGGAGACAAAACTCCGCCTCTACGGGTAACCTAGAGGTTTAACGGCTTGTTGCATTCGTTAAATGCAATCGTGTTCCCCACGAAAACGGTTTATCTTTCATTTTAAATAAATTGTGGTGCGAGGTTATTCTTAAATCTCTTGGTATTTAGTTTTGTTGCTAAGAGACTAGCAACATGCTAGTTGGGGGGTGTGATTCGTGTCCAATATTGCATTCTTAACTTCATGATTTTACCCTTATTAGACACAAATTATCACTTATATTGGGAGATTTAATGGATAAATTGTACTTTTGTGGTTCTTGTTATTGTACACTTTTTGTTAATAAAATCTCTTTCTTGTAGGTTTTGGCGACTTATTCAAAGTGGGAACTAACCCTGTTGGTTCTTATCTTGTAAGAAGAGGAGGAAATCCATCCCAGAAAAGTCGGATCGATCCGGCCTTCTGAGCGGATCGATCTGCGTGTTTTAAAAGATGTTACCATCAGAATCAAAAAGAGCGGATCGATCCGGCCCTTTGAGCGGATCGATCCGTGATTTTGGAGGGACATTCTGCGATAAGGATCCGTAAATGGATCGATCCGCAAGTTGTGAAGGGATCGATCCGCGGCTTCCCGAGAAGATAGTAACTGCCCAGATGAAAGGCGGATCGATCCACCCCAAAGAAGGAATCGATCCGCGGCATCAGTTTTCCTTCTTTTTAATTACAAGTTTGCCATTTTGTGTTTTGTGTATAAATAGAAAGAGATGTTGTTTTGTTAGGGATTCATTGATATTCTCATTCTCATCTCTCTTGTTTTTCTCCCAACATTCTTCTTCTTCTTCTCTCATTTTTGGGAACCCACTTGGATTCCCTTCCATTTCTTCTTCATTTGTATAAACTTGAAGCTTGGATTGAAGTGTTAATGGCTAGGTATATTTTCTATCTCTTTTCCTTTGATGATATTGCTATGTTTTCCATTGATTAGTTAGGTTTACTTAGGTTGTGGATCATGAACTCTTGGATTTAATGTTGTAGCATTTCTAGGGTTCATTTGTGTAGGATTCAAAACTAAGGGATTCATCTTATTTGTATTGCAACTATGATTGTTAAAACTTAGACTTTGAATCTTACCCTATGTATTTCATATGGAATATTATGTAACCTTGTGTTTTGCACCCCATGTGTTTGATAAATGTTGTATGTGGGATTTAAAACTTGGAGTCTTCATCATAGATGTCAAGCATCTTTGATTGTTCAAACTCTTGGGTTTTAAATACTACCTTTTGAAGGCTTCATAGGTGGTTTGTCCACCAAGTAGATTAGTTAGTGTAGGGGGGAAAATCATTCGGAGTAGAAGTCATAGAGGCTTCATCTTGTATGCCATGCATCCTTGATAGTCAAACGTTAGCTTCAAATCCGTTTCTATGGAAATCTTAAAGCTCATTTCATCTAACACATAGGTGTATTCCAAGTGTTTGATAATATGCCACAATGAGATGTTACCTTAGAATGTGCTTGAAACTTTAGTCCATTTCATCTTGTTGTGACCCAAGATGGGGGGAATGATCCCAGCCTATTGCTTTTTAGATTAGTATTTATTTACCTTTTATCCTCCAAAAACCAAACAAAAAGCCGCAAGACGCAATGTCATTTTTATTCTCCTTTATCATCTTTTCTTATTTATTTCTTTTGAGCATTATAATTAGTTACTAAACCTCCCAAACGTTGTTCTTGTATCAATCTCTGTGGACTCGACACCCTACTTCCAAATGCTACATTTTTAATAGGGTTAAATAAGAACTTGATTTTGACAACATCAATGGACCCGAGGGACCAGAATGATAGAGTGGGGCCGATTGAAGAATTAGAACAAATGGCGTTGAGCCCACAACTCCCAGACTGAACAGTAAGCATCGGCACCCTGTTGGAGCCCCGCCTTAGGGAGAAGCTGATTCAATTCCTGCAACAGAGTTAGGATGTGTTCGCCTGGTGCCATAAAGATATGCCCAGGATTGATCCCCGGGTAATGTCTCATCGGCTCAACGTCGACCCAGACTCCCAGCGTATAAAGCAGAAGAGACGGGGCATGGCCCCCGAGAGACAGAAAGCAATGTGTGAGGAAGTCGAGAAGCTTCTCAAAGCCCACTCCATACGAAAGGTCCACTACCCCGATTGGTTAGCCAACGTAGTACTTGTCAAGAAAAGCAATGGGAAGTGGAGGATGTGCATGGACTTCACCGATCTGAACAAAGCCTGCCCCAAGAACTGCTATTCGCTGCCCAGGATAGACCTCCTTGTGGATTCCACGGCCGGCCATTCACTCCTCTCGTTTATGTACCCCGGGGATGAAGAAAAGACCTCGTTCATCACGGACCGGGGAACTTACTGCTACAAAGTCATGCCTTTTGGCCTCAAAAATGTCGGGACAACTTATCAATGCCTGGTCAATCACATGTTCAAAGACTTAATCGGGAAATCAATGGAGGTGTACGTCGATGATCTACTGGTCAAAAGCTGGGACGAGTCCGACCATCTGGAACATTTGGCCGGGGCCTTCAGCATTTTGAAGAAGTTCAGGATGAGGTTGAACCCGACCAAGTGCACATTCAGCGTCTCATCCGGAAAGTTCTTGGGGCACCTAGTCAGCAAGCGGGGTATTGAAGCAAACCCCGAGAAAATCCAGGCCCTCATCAGCATGTGATCGCCCAGGTCAACAAATGAAGTATAGAGTCTGGCCGGACAGGTTGCCGCACTGAACAGATTTGTCTCCAGAGCTATCAACCGGTGCCTGCCATTTTTCAAGATCCTTCATAAGGCATTTCAGCGGTCTAAGGAGTGTGAGGAGGCGTTCCAGGCACTCAAGAAGTACTTGGCATTTCCCCCTCTACTCTGAACACCCGTACCGGGGGAAGAATTGTTCCTATACCTGGAAGTTTCACCCTCAGCGGTTAGCTCAGCACTTATTAGGGAAGAGCATGAGATACAGTTCCCAGTGTACTATACCAGCCAGGCGCTCCAAGGTGCGGAGAGCAGATACTCCCGCATTAAAAAACTTGCATTCGCTCTCATCACCTCCGCTCGGAGACTCTGTCCGTACTTTTAGGCCCATGTCATTGTGGTCCTTACCGACCAACCTCTCCATACGATCTTAAGCAGGCCTGACACGTCCGGGAGGCTCGTCAAGTGGGTCATGGATTTAAAAGAATTTGAAGTGGCCTACCGCCCCCGAACGGCGATCAAAGGGCAAGCAGTAGCAGACTTTCTGGTTGAGTTCATATATCCGAAAGACCCAGTTGAAGAGCTCAACCCACCGGTCCTACCGCCTGGGTTACAAGATGACATCCCCACCTGGGTGCTGTATGTGGATGGTTCCTCAAACTAGCAAGGCAGTGGGGCAGGAATCATCTTGACTACGCCCGATGGCATCCAGCTAGAGTATGCCCTAAGGTTTGGTTTCCGTGCCTCTAACAACGAAGCTGAGTATGAAGCCCTATTGGTCGGATTGCAGTTGGCCACTTCCATGGGTGCGCAACAGGTCCAAAGTTACAGTGACTCTCAGCTCGTGGTCAATCAAGTCAGCTAAGAGTATGAAGCCCGGGGAGACAATATGGTAGCGTACCTAACCATTGTCTGAGCGATTTTGAAGAAGCTTCAGGGTTTCTGAATCATACAGATACCCAGAGAAGAAAACACCAGGGCCGACCGGTTAGCCCGCCTCGCTTCGTCTTCTGAGTCAGACTTGCCCAGGATAAGGGTAGAATACCTGCCCGAGCCAAATGTGATCAACTCAGAATGCATGGAGGTAGAACCAGATGCCTTGGGATCCAGCTGGATGGACCCGATCGTAGCATTCCTGGCAACGGGCGTGTTACCAAATGAGAAAGAGGAGGCTCGCCAGGTCAGGTACCGGGCGGCCCGATATCATCTTGTAGACGGAATCCTCTACAAAAGGGGATTCTCTGTACCTTACCTCCGCTGCGTCCATCCCGCATAGGTCCAATCAGTGTTGTACAAAATCCATGAAGGAGTGTGCGGGAATCACATCGGAGGCCAGACACTCTCTAGGAAGGCTTTACTGCAAAGATATTACTGGCCAACAATGGCCCGGGATTCTCAGGAGTATGTCAGAAGGTGCGACAAATGTCAGAGATACTCTCCCATTATCAACCGACCGGGAGAGCTTCAGACACCTATCCAAATCCCCTGGCCCTTTGCCCAGTGGGGTATCGACATTGTCGAACCCCTACTGACGGGAAAAGGACAGGTCAAGTTCGCAGTCATCACTGTTGACTACTTTACCAAGTGGGCAGAGGCCGAGCCCTTGGCTACAATAAGCGAGCGAAAAATGGAAAGCTTCATGGCAAAGAACATCCTCAGAAGGTTCGGCATTCCCCGGGTTTTGGTCAGTGACAATGGCAGGCAATTCAACACCCCATTGTTCAGGTAGTTCTGCTCGGGCTACGGGTCCTTAAGGCTGTCAATTAGTCCTCAAGAGTCCCGAGCTATGGAAAGTTGGGGCCAAACTGGGAAGGCCCATATCTAGTTACTCGGGTGAATCGCCAGGGAACTTATTGGCTTCAGAGCCTGGATGGACGTGATCTCTCTCACCCTTGGAATGTGCAACAACTTCGCAAGTATTATCAGTAACCCAGAGGCAAGGACAGTTTAGCACTGGTTAGGAAATTTTTATAGCTCTATTTGAGTATTCATTATAAATTTTTGAATAAAATAAAAGACTTTACTTTGCAAAATTACTCCTATCACGGTCCCATCCAATATTGACAGACCTTGGGCCTAACCCCGAGGCAAAAGACCTTGGCTCAAAACCACTGCACAAAGACCTCGGGCCTAACCCCGAGACAAAAGACCTTGGCTCAAAATCAAGGCACAAAGACCTCGGGCCTAACCCCGAAGCAAAAGACCTTGGCTCAAAACCAAGGCATAAAGACCTCGGGCCTAACCCCGAGTTGACGGCTTCGCTTAGGCCCAACTAGCGATGGGGACAAACCCCCTAGGTGGCTGATGATGGCAAGCCTCAAATGACCCTGCAACCACCCATGTTCCAGGTCGGTTTCCTACAGCCTCTCACTCCCGCACACCCACCTTATCAAAATGCTTGGGGGGCAGGGACTAGGCTAAAACAAGAAATCACACCGATTATTAAAAGGACTTGGAATCTTAACATTCCTAAGTACTTACAGTGATCAGAGATAAAACATCCCGGATGGTAAAACAGGATTTTCCTATAATACACCGGGCCATCTCGGACGGTAAACAGGGCAAGTTCCTATGATACACTGGGCAGTCACCTTTAAAACAGGTCGGCAAGACCATGCTCTACCGTTAAGGTCCTAAACTATTTGCTAAGGCAGGGATTTAGGTCGGTCAAAACTAGGCGGACACTGACAATCATAAACAGGCACACAAGTACAAAAACAGTAAACAGTTTATGGAAAGTTGGCCTCAAGGACCTTTTCATTAATTCAAAACTATTTGTACAAGGCCTGGGGGCAGTTGTAGTAGCCTCCCAAAAAAAATATACAATACAAAAGAAAACGGGTTGGGGACCTCAGTCGTCCACCTCGACCACGTCTTCGGTTTCCCCAGGCTCCTCTTCTGGGTCAGCTCCTCCTCCCGGTGCAGAGCCTTCACCCCGGGCAGCCTCCTCAGTAAGGCCGGCATCAACAGCAGGGCCCTCGATCGCAGTAGGACCTACATCCCAGAAGTTTGAATTAATCCCTTCGTAGGATGATATGTCCTACTCGAGGTGATCCCGGGATATCCTGCACTTCAGATCTTCATAGCCCTGGAAGAAGCTGTCGTCGAAAGCTTCTTCCCGGGCCCCAGCTACCGTCACCTCTGCCAGCTCCCTCTCCGGCGCCTCCGCCACCGCTGTGCTGGTCTGAGCAGCCTCTAGGTCAGCCTGGGTGATAGCCAGCTCAACTTGAACAGCTCCAAGGCTCAAGGCCAAACCCTTCACCTTCTCCTTCTCTACGGCCAGAACGGTGCCCCTAGCCTCTGAGATCGCCCGCTCTTCAGACAAAGCGGCTTCAACAGCAGCGACCCTCCTGGCCAGGGAAGGTAGGAAGGACTCAGCCCCGACGGCCATACATCCGACCTGCGAAAAGTTAAAACCGACCGATCAGAGAACAAGCACAGTTGACAAAATAGTTGAAGAAAAGGAAACAAAGGCAGAAGAACTCACCATGTGAGAGAGGCTGTACAGCCAGCTCTGGAAGACCTCGGGAGACATGTTTTCACATGCCTCTACTTGGCTGGGAAGCAGACCAGGCTTCACCCGGTCCCTGATCTCGACCGAGATAGCCATTGGTGCCACGGCCGGCACCCCCGCCCGAGGGGCAGTCTCTTCAACTACCACCACGTGGGGGGTTGAGGTCCCTACTAGCTCCGGACGGACGCCGTACTGGATCTGCCTCAACGGGTGCTCTCCACTTGGGGCCTCAATGGCAGGCCTTTTTCCTTGTGCCACCGCCATCCGAGCGACAGTAGCAGCAGCAGCAGCGGCCTACTGTAGACACCCCAATTTTGACCAAACGTCGAATTTAGGAGAGTGTCACCTCCAAGTCCAATGATGATAATGACCGAAAGATTTGAAGTATTCCAAATTCTTCAGAAAGTTCTCCAATCGCGATAAAATTTGCATAGGAAAAGATAAATACTAGGTGTTCAGGAAAATTCGGGTATAAGACACTATTTTCGGAAAAATAAACTGTTTAGAAGAAAAAGAAAGAAAAGAAAAGGTGAAAAAGGGGAAATTTGCTAAAACGTGGCACTTGGAAGTATTAACGGCACTCAATAAGTGCCGTGCGGCACTCACCAACTGCCGTTACGGCACTCATCAACTGCCGCCAACATTTTCTGACTGCCGTTTGCTTTTAAAGTCCGTATTTTGTGATACAATACGTATATGTATGCGGATAAAAATAAAAAAACTGATAAAGTAAGGATGACATAAACGCGGCAATCAATAATTTGGCGCGACTCTCAGTAAGTGCCGCGCGACAGTCATGGAGTGCCGTCGCGGCTTTCACGGAGTGCCGTTCTGGCATTCCCAGAGTGCCGCGGAAGACTTCCTGACTGCCGATAACTATAGCAGTCTGCTTTTTTCAAAAAGTACGCATTGTACCACCAAATGAGATATTTACACCTGTCTTTTACTCCGAATTCACTGAAAATACCTGGGTTATTTTGTCTATAAAAGAAGAGGGATCTTCCTTGGGATGAGGAGGAGAGATATACCATAATATACCACTACACTAACACATTTTTGGGAGAGCTTGAAGAAGAGCTTGGAAGATCTTCAAAGTAGAGAAGCTTTGAGGATAGTTGGAGGTGATCCTCTAAATTTTGGTTATGTTTTCATTCTTGTGTTTATTTCTTTCTTGTGTTTTCTTCTTTTTTTTTTATACATTTCTTTTGGGATTCTTGGAGATCTTCAATGTCTCTCTTGAAATCTTTTGAGTTTGATCTTTTGAATCTCATGTAAGCTTATACTTCACATGGGAGTCAAAGTTTGATCATCACTTCATTTTATAAGCAAATAGATGGATCCAAGTCCATACTTATGACTTGGGTCCTCTACCTTGGTGTTTCATGGAATAATTTCTATATTCCTTTAAGACTCATGAGTATTAGTCATGTTTTCATCTCCAATGACCATCAAGTGGTAGGAGGAAGTAGTTTGAGTCTAAGCCCATCTCCATGGTTTAGATTCATTATCTTGAGATTTCATGAAGCCTATTCATACTTCATTTGAAATCTACAAATAAAAAGGTCTTTAGCCTCCAATGACCATCAAATGGTAGGAGAAAATGGTTTAGTTTAAGTCCAACTTCATGGTTTAATAGTTGGGGTTAACAAATAAAAATTGAATTTGACAATGAAATAGTGGATTCATAAACCGGTTTTGATCACAGATTTTTGGTTCGAAATCTAACTGTTGGAATCAAGTGAAACCAATGGGAAAGTGTCAATAACACAATGTTTTACCACTGTAATTTTTATTTTAAGGAGATTTCATGTTTAAAGTGGTTTGGTCATGAGTTTTGTAAAGTCACTACAATCTGTCCAGAGTTTCAGAACAACAACACCCTTTTGAAATAAGCAAATCAGAACCTTAATCAAGTATTTGTGACCCAAAATAATTTTTTCTAAGTAGATTAATGTGTTAGGAAGCTACCCTAAAAAGAACAAAGCATTTATGATCTTTTTGCTATTTTTACAAAATCAAACAAAATCTCTGGACAGAGAGTTGTACATCTCTGAGTGATGTATGGTGTTTGTCCTCTTCCCTGAGATCTAATCGTTGAAACTTTGATTTTATTTTTGATTTGGAAACTAGACTCACAGAGGCATCTTGTGTCCAAAATCCATCAAGATCAAACCCTGTGAAGCTTTTTATTTTCTTAAAGATCTGGTCTGCTCTCTTCAATTTTCAGAATTTTATGACAGATTTGATCAACTTTGTAAATAATTGTCCAAATGACTTTTCTATGACCTAGAGCTCAAACCATGTTTTAATAATGATTAGTTAAGCTTGAATTCAAAGTTTAAGTGATCTAAATCACTAATTATTTCATAATTTATTCTTGTTCATGAACACATTCATCCATGTGGCTTGATGCTTGTAATTAGGACTTGTTTGCTTTAGATTTAATTTGATAGATTTAAGCTAGAAGTCTAGGATTGTTATTTAAGATCCAACTTTACATATTGTATATCATGTGGACTAACCCTTTGTTTTGTAGCGCTATTAAGGTATGATTTCTTAAACTCCTCTTAATTTATTTTAATTTCTTGATTTTATCAATTTTCTTGACCTTTATGCGCGACACATTAGAATTAAGATTTTGCCTTAAATGTATATATGTGGATTAGAGACTCTTTTCCTAGGTTTTATTTAATCGCATGCATTGAACGTTTAATACTCGCGGCTGGATCTCGGGTAAGTTCTCTTGTTCTTTATTGCATATCATATTGGTTGCTACTTGAATTAGGTGGCTTTTGAATGATATTTTGTAAATTGGTAATTTTATACCATTTTGACATGTTTGTGTAATGTATACGTATATCTATGTATTAGTTGAGGGCATGCTTAGATTAGTAATTCAATTAAAAGGATATTGAGTAGAGGCCTATCGTGAGATAGGATGAGAAGGGGTGTTTTAGTATGATGGGCTCCTTCCCTTCTCATTCCATAATCCCCGGACCTAGTTAATCTTTGGTTTCGCAAAAGATCAGTTGCTTTTAAATGGTTTCTTAATTTTCCTTTTAAAAATTAAGTGGCGACTCATTTGTTTTGAATTTGAAATTTAAAAAAACTTTAAAAGAAAAAGTTGTGGGTAAGAAAAATTGCGATATCCAAAATCTGGCGACTCTACTGGGGATCGAACCCAGAATCTCTGGTTTCGCAGACCAGAATTCTGATTTTGGGTTCACTTGAGGATTAGACTTGAAAAGATCCTTCTAATTGAATTAATTAATCTTTGTGTGCCTGTTGCATTTCACTTGCATGTCTCGCCAGTCGATCACACGGAACTATGACCTTGGAGGCTCGGGGCAACCTGGTCAGTCAAGCCATCATGGGACCATGTGATCACCCTTGATCTCGTACCATGTGTTGGTATATGAAGCATCCTATCGGGTGTGTGTCAAGGGTCCCTTATTTGACCGAAACCCAGCCTTTGCATGGTAGTTTCCATAGAACCTTTCAATCTTAGGAAATTAATTCTTGATTAGGATTATGTGGTAGGGAGTTTTGTATGCCCGGAAGGGATTACTTGAGATGATGACAATACTTGCTTGATGAAAGATGTATAACTGCTTAATCGCTTTCGAGCAATTCCTCTTCATGTCCCATGACATTTGGGAATATGTTAGATTTTGATTATAAGGTTACACATCTTATATCTCGTTAGCTAAGCATCATTGACCTTGTATGCATCCGAATTCATGAAAAGTGCGATAATTATCCAATCATGTGATGCTCCTACCCAAGAATTCAAAGTTCACTATTAATGACAGATTTTGATTATCCATCATCTTTTATCCGAAAATTTTTTGAAAAAAATCACTCTTTAAAAAAAAAAGGAGGGGATCCAAGGTTTATCTTTTTATTAAATCAAGTAAACCTAATCATCGTTTATTGAGAAATGTTTTCATATCTCCATTTTCAAAGAAAAGATTCAAAATTCGCGAGAATTATTTTGAAAGACTTCATCATCCAAAGAAATGCTTTTCAAATAAGTTTCAAAGTAAAGTTTCAACTCAATCATCTTTTGCGGAGAAATGATTTCACTTTCAAAGGAAAATCCGAGATTCTTGAGAATCTGAAAGATCCCATCATGCTTTTCAAAAAATCCGACCTTCGACAGGGTAGTGAAGATCACAATGAAAGGAGAGGTTAAGCGCACTCGATATGGATGAGGATTTTATGTGCTTATGTGTTTATGTGTTAGGATTACAATTTTCCTTTCTTTGCATATAGAATAGGCACACACACGTACTTGCATTTCATTCGTGTGCCATGTGCGCTGTGCATGCATTAGCCACATCAAATCATCAAAGCATGAACATTTTGTCATTGCATACATGCAGACTCATCAAATTAGCAGCGGGGGCTTCCTGGTCCAATTCATCGTCGGAGATACGGATTGGGATTCTGCCTTCGCTTTGGTTATCAGAGGGGGACGCGGGCGGCAGACTCAGACTTTTGTCCGGCTCCTCTGATCTGGACCGCTCATCCTCCGACCGGGAGGACGAGTTAAAACCAGAGTGACACATTCTTGGGGTTTCGGTAATAGGGCTGGAAAGAAGGTGACGACCAAGGTATGGGTTAGGAATCCCGAGCCTGGTATACAGAGGGGGTAAGGTCACTAACCTAAAAGGCAAAGAGTGGACGGTACTTAGCACTAGATGGCACTCTCGGTTTAACTGTACTGAAACTGGAAAGGAAAGACTTACAGAAATCAACGCAAGAAAAGGGCTCGAAAATCTTGACCGGGAAATGTTTGCTCTCAAACCGCTCGGGAATATGTGTCTTTGCAGAAGAGTTGAGAAATGAACAAGTGTTCCTTTATATAGGAACTACAGACGGTTTAGATTAAAATAGATCCAACGGCTCGTGCGCTTTTCCGCCCAAAGTGGCTGACAGTTGTCACCTCGGGCACGCGAAGCGTCGCCTCAAAAGGCATGCACATTAAATGCACGACGAGACGGTTTGGTTACCGTATAAACGATCCAATTACACCCACACTGGTATCGTTCGATCCTGACTAGGCCAGTCATAAGCTGACATGTGGCGCAGGTAGGACTCGGGCCCACAAAGTCACCACTCGGTCCATACCCCGGCTGACCACCACGACCGGTCCCACCCCCGGTTGAGTCCCGGCCTTTTACCGGACGGTTCCTCGGAAGCAGTCTTAATTTTTAAACTTCATCTGATGGGACATCACATCAACTCCGAAAATGGGGGGCAGCTGATATGCCCAGAAATATTCTGCTACAAGTCAAACCTCCACATCAGCAGCTAAGCACCCGGATTGTCCAGCAAGGGAGCCTGTGGCCCACTGATCCCAGGGTCTTTCGGTTGCTACCTCTCGGGGTGCTCACACAGCCCGGGAATACGGCTCAGCAGCTCTCCACAAGGTGCAGATTGGTAGCCAAGCTGCTCCGCAGTTTCCTAAATCGGTCAGAAGACTAATGGAAGGTGTAAATAGTTTCCTAAGCCATTTAGGAAACCTCCCGTGATTTGTTCTCATCAACTTGTGATTAGATTGGGCTTCCTTATCTAATTAGTTGCCTTGTATGGGTGGTCTCTTGCACCTATAAAAGGGGCCACTCACCCCCATCAAGGGGATTGCATTCTTAACTGAAAGAATAGCATATACATTCATCTCATACGCATACACCCGGCCGGTATTACTAGTAGTGCCGCCCCAATTGTTGGCTCACCAGGCCCGTCGGTGATCTGCTAGTGAAGCGCACTAACGCACCCGTGGACGTAGGTCACTTTATTAACGGGGCCGAACCACATACAATTGATTGTGTAATCGTATCTCTCTTCTTAATCCCTCTTACCAGTTTTTGGCATCATCATCAATAGTCCCAGATTTTGATGGATAATGTTGAAGTGGTCCACATTATTATTGTCAGTGAACTCACTACCATATTATTTGAGATTAGGATTTGAGAAGCATAGCATTACTCTATTTTTTATTTATTTATTTTTAAATTTTTTTTTGTATACTTACCTAGATCCGGACTGGATACACACACCTCACACACACACACACACGCACACCCCAGCCCCAACCCAATCCCAAAGTCCCACACTGGCCCACAGCAAAGCCCAACAAGGGCCATTCATTCCGACAGAAGAATAATTGGGGAGAAAACAACTAGAATTCCCTACGAGGATTCGAACATTCTCACTCCCTCCTGGAAAGAAAAAAGGCTATGCCAATTGGACTACAATCCGCTCGGTTTACTCTATTTTAAACATACACCTTTTCTCCATTCATTTATGTCCTAACTTACGACTTTGCTCCATTTATTTAAGTTCTATAATTTTTTTGGTTAAACTGTAATAACCCGAACATATCTCGCAAAAAAATGTGTCAAATGCAAAAATTGGGATTGGCAAGTTATTTGGAAAACTTTTACCCAGAAAAACAAATTTATTTATTTATTTATTTTTGTGATTGGAATCATAAAATTTAAAAAAAGTCGGTTGTCAAATCCTTAGTAAAGCAAATTAAGTAATGACTAATGAATGCACTTTTGATCATTTTCTTGATAAAATGAAATTGTCCTCCTTTAATATGGAAATTTAAAAAGAATATTAACACTAAAAGTTTTTTTGTTTGTAATACCAGGTCAATCAAAATGGGTGGCATCTACAGGTTAGTCTCCTTTTGTTGTTATCATTTTGTATTTGAGCATGCTACACACACTCTGAAAAGCACACCAAAATGCACAACCTTACTTTAAAAGGGATAGATCTTGTGCTGAAAAGCTTATACACACAAAAGTGGGTGTTTAGTGTGTGTGTAGACTTTTCAACACAAGGTCCAACCTTTTTAAGCAAGATTGTATATTTCAATGTTCTTTTTAGAGTGTGTGCAGCATTGTTAATTGTATTTCCTTTCAAAATTACCTTGCAATGACCTAGTTACTTGATGAGGTTTTTTTTTTTTAATTTATAATACTGGGTGCTATTACATGGAACATCTCTAAAGTAATAAATTCTTCTTATTCTTCTTTGGGAGCGTTGGCATAGGTCCCTACCATGGACTATGTTTTGGGATGAGTCTTCACACTTATTTTAGGATGCGTATTGTAGGTATTGTTTTTCATAGAAAACATTTTCTTTAGTAATTTTCCAACTTATGTGGTATTTGATAGCCAAAAATTTTCATAGAGTATTTTTCCACAAAATGGATCACGTGACCTCTTTTCTCTCATTTTTGAGGAAAATCAATTCGACCCAACTCCCTAGAAATCAAATTCCATGGAAAATATTTGAGAAGCAATGGCAATTGAGCGACGGTATGGAAGAAATTATTTCCTCAACCGACGATCTCTCTCTCGATTTCCAGCTACGATCTCTCTCTCGTTTGATTGTAGACTCCCATCTCCAAATCGGTACTCTCTCTCTCTCACACACACACATAATACAGATATATATACAATATATATAGACATCGATACATACACATATACATCTACACACATCGATACATATGCACACATATACACATCAATACATACAAATATACATATACACACATTGATACATATATATACACACATACATATCACTAGTTCTAATTGGCTCCTTTGAATCTCTCTACATATTGCATACCCTAAAAGCTAGGGTTTGAATCCTTCGACTTACAGTGATTCACTTCAGAACTCGATCTCATCTTCCTCGTTGCTTGAATTCTCACTTTCTCCCACTCTCGATCTCTCAAAATGTGTTTTTTTTCCTTACGTATCCACATATATTGCTTCTGTAATCTGTTCGTATACTGATTTGTTGCAATTTTAGCCATCATTTTCGTTTTCCTGATTAGATTAAAATTGGGAATTAATTGTATTCGGATCTGATTGGAGGGTGTTTATGAAATGAGATTCCAACACTTTTTTTTTCTGCATGTTGTTTCGAATTTGGTTCAGTGGGTAACTATGATGTGGAGTAATATATCAATACTTGATTTTGCAACAAGAATTAGATTACATTTTGATATGTTTCGTCATGGTTAAAATTTGTAATCAATACACAGGTATTCTGAAAATTGCCTGAATGAGAAATTAGGATAGTAATTTCTAGTTGGATTTAAGTGGAGAAACTAGATGACATTGAATGAATAAGCTAAAGAGTTTGATTTGACTTGACATTCCTTTCCCTAAAGAAAGCAACACGGAAAGCAAGCATAGAGCTACTGCTGCTATTACTAGCTATCATCAGTGTTACCAAGTTGGACTTTCCTCAGAATTACGAAAGTTCAATTGATGGTAACTATGAGCTTGAATATATATTTACAGATTTCATGCAAAGAATATCATAACTGTTCCATTGTTCCATCTATAGGGCTTCAAAACTACATGCGTAAAAACCCGAGTAATGCTAGGTACACTTTGAAATCCACACTGAATTTGACACCTAGTTTTAAATGCATGTACTATGTACTGTATAAGTGGTGCACAGAAAAGTGTAAAAAATTTTACACAACACAAGGTACATTTATTTAATATATAATGTATCAAATTCAGTGTGAAATTTAAAGTGTACCTAGCATTACTCTAAAAACACATGAAATGCTAATATACATATTTATAACTAGGCATGTTCCTTAGACTTAAAAGAGTTTAACACACAACTATTGCTTGCGAAGCTTTCTCATTTCTTTTTCCTATTTCTTGAGTCATTATATTCTTGTGTTGTTAAGCACTATGATCATACTTGTGACGACCAATAGCCAATACCCCTGAGGCAGGATGGCCAAGATGGATGAGGTGAGGTTGAGTGTGGGGGCTTGTCCCACATCGCCTGAGGTGAAGTTCCTGAACTAGTTTATAAAGATTAATCGCCCCTCTATATGCAACAAGGCCTTTTAAAATCGTGAGGGAGCTAAACATGAAAGAACTTCACAGTTAAGTGTGATGTTGCCAGAGCAGTACCAGGGATGGGTGACCCCTGGGAAGTTATTTGTGTTTAGGCCCAAAGCGGACAATATTGTTGCTAGATGGGGAGGTGGGTCGTTACAAATGGTATCAAAGCTGAAACCCAGCCAGAAGTGTGGGGCGAGTCCCACACGAGGACGTGTGGCCCTTAAGAATGGTGGATTGTGACGACCAAGAGCCAATACTCCTGAGGCAGGATGGCCAAGATGGATGAGGTGAGGTTGAGTGCGGGGGCTTGTCCCACATCGCCTGGGGTAAAATTCCTGAACTAGTTTATAAAGATTAATCGCCCCTCTATATGCAATAAGTCCTTTTAAAACCGTGAGGGAGCTAAATATGAAAGAATTTCACAGTTAAGCATGTTGTTGCCAGAGCAGTACCAGGGATGGGTGACCCCCTGGGAAGTTCTTTGTGTTTAGGCCCAAAGCGGACAATATTGTTACTAGATGGGGAGGTGGATCGTTACAATACTGCTATATATTGTTAAAATACTTCAAAGTAAAAAGGGGAACAACAAAAGGAAAAATTCATGACCCTATGGTTTTCCAACATGAAACTAGATAGCACCAATGCTCAGACCCTCCAGACCAAAGCAAAGAAAGCCCTATATGTTGCATATGGATAGTGTTTGCCCAGAAGTGGAAACCTTAGAGGAGGGGTGAATAAGGTTTTAGCGGAAAATAAACCTTGTTAGAACTTAATAACAAATTAAACACAATCACAAACAATAATGTAAAGAGAGAAGAGAAGAGACACTTGCAAACCGAGTTTTCAAGTGGTTCGGCAATCGCACACCGTGGCCTATGTCCACCCCTCAAGAACACCTCTTGAGGATTCCTTTAATCCGACCTACTTCACGGGTGTAGATCAAACCGTTACAAGAGTCTTCAACTCTCCCAAAGAAGAACACCTCTTCTTTGCATACAAGGGTTACTAACCCTCACTCTTTACAGATGATTTGAATTTACAAATTGAACTCTCTCTCTCTCTCTCTCTCTCTCTAGAGTGGATAATACAATTAAAGGCTCACACAATAATGACTCCTTAGTGAGTGGATGATACAAATAAAAGCTCACTACAATTTACTCTAAAAAAAATACAAATCAAGAACTAGAGCAGATTGATAAACTCACACAACTAGGGCTCAAATGTGAATGATTAAAAATCAACAAGTTGTTTGATTTAAATAAATGTTTTCCAATGGATTGATCAATATTAAAAGGTTTGGAAAAACATGTATTTATAGGCCAAGAAAGATTATAGCCATTGGGAGTGGTTGGGAGGTTTAAAAATAATATTTGGAGAGCTTAGAAAACTAGCCGTTAGTATGTTTCTGCGCATTTCAGTTGACTGGATCGAAGGTTCGGTCGACTGGAAAGTTTATAATAGAGAAGAGACATTCTGCTGTGAAATCTTGTTGACTGAATAGTGCTCCATTCGACTGAACATCACTTTCGGTCGACTGGACCCTTCAATTTTCAATCGACTGGTTTTCTGCTGGTTTTTGGCAGACTAACACTTCTTCACTAAAACGGCCATAACTCCCTTTACAAAACTCGTTTTTGCGATCCATTTGAAGATCGAGAAACTAGATTCAAATACCTTTCCAACCATATAAAACTCAACATCTAGTTGATTACCAATTGGATCAGGTTTGCCTTTAAAGTTGACCCATCTGCAAAGGGTTCTTGATTTTGACTTAGCCACTTGAAAACTTTTGTGAAATGAATTTATTGAGTGGTTTAGTTATGTTTAGGTCCTTGAAAGTATTTTAAAGTGTGATACCAAGGATCCTAAGGTCCAATTAATGTTACTTGACCCCCTATGAGTGATTGATCAAGATGCTTACAAATAAATCCTAGTCTTCAACCAAGGTGAAAAGAACTTTAAGTCTTCAAGTTTGATCCTTGTTGAGCTCCATCACTCTTGGACTTTACCATATGCTATCTCATAATCTCAAACATAGATAGAACATATAAATGCATAAATCAAGAGATTAGCATAATGAAAATGACATGATAATTCATTGGAATAGAATCATTAAGAATATGCAATTATCACTAGATTTGTCATCATCAAAATTCAAAACAAACATAAATAATGCCTTAAATAAATTCAAGGCTAACAGATAGGGATGGCAATGGAGTGGGTTTAGTACGGAGTAGCTTCTTCTCAACTCTTAGTCCTATTAAAAAGCTGTTTACCAAACCCATCCCAACCTTATTAGTAGCGGAGTCGGATTTGGTCCATTTTTTATCGGGGCGGTGACGGGTTTACCATTAGGGTAATTTAAATAAAATTCAAAAACTTAAATTTTAGTAAATTAATGGATTGAATGAAAAATTGACAAGTAACCATGGTGAGTTTTTTTTCTTTTCTGAGTTAAACTTTTAAAATTTTGCTATATATAGTATTTTTCTTCCTTTTTTTGTATGTAAGATACATATATAAGTCATGGTATTTAGAATATAAAGGGAATGTATATGGGTATATTACTACATTTTGACACTTTAATCAGGACGGGGCATATTTCAATCGGGGATATTTTCAATTACCACCTCCGCCCCAACTCCTATATGTAGAGTTTTCATTTTCACTTACCAAACCTGCTCGGTCCTATGATACTTCCTTCAAAACCATTCCATTAGGGGCAGGGCGAAGTTCTGGCGGATCGGGGATTTTTTCCATCCCTACATATTGTAAACAAAAATGTTCAGCTGTAAATAGGAATTTAGAACACAAAGGCACATGGTTAAGGCTAATTAAAAGTCTTAAGTTCACTAACATCTACAATGTTAGCTAAATGCAAATAGAAACTGAACAATGCAAATAATAACAATTTAATTCTCTACTAGATGGCGAACACATGGTTGAAGCTAATTAAAAGTCTATTGTGTAGTAATCCACAATTCTAGCTAAATGCAAATAAAAACAAATCAATGCAAATAATAACAATTCAAAAGTGCACCTGCTAAGAGACCGAGAGTGCGAGATAGTGAGAATTGAAGCAATGAGGAAGATGAGATCAAGTTCCGAAGTGAATCACTATACGTCGAAGGATTCAAACCCTAACTTTTAGGGTATGCGATCTGTAGAGAGATTCAAGGAACCAATTAAAAAACCCTAGTGATATGTGTGTGTATATATATGTATTGATGTGTGTATATATATGTGTATGTATCAATGTGTATATGTGTGCGTATGTATCAATGTGTGTATATGTATATGTGTATGTATCGATGCATGTATATTATATATGTATTTGTATCTATGTGTGTATCTGTGTATGTGTATGTATGTGTGATAGAGAGAGAATGCTGATTTGGAGATGAGGGTCTGCAGTTGATCGAGAGAGAGAGAGAGAGAGAGAGAGAGAGAGAGAGAGATCGTAGTTGGAAATTGAGAGAGAGGGATCTTCAGTTGATGAAATAATTTTTTTGAGATCATAGCTCAATTGCCACTATCAAATGCACCCTTAGTGTCAAAGGTCCTTGTAATTTCCTGTGGACAAAATTGTCTACTTTCCTTATTTTCAGCCACTACACTACACACTTACCAAAATTTATTTTTGTTTCAATCTTTATAATGCCATAACTTTCAAACTACGACTCAGTTTCGATAAAATTGATACTTTCGCGATTTACAAAACAAGATGCATATTGACTATAAATTTTTTCAAAAAAATTTCAGAATTTTGCAATTCAAAAATGGAGATCTGAAAAATATCTTTTTGTGAAATCAACGCTTCCATTGCGTGTATCTCAAAAAATTAGCCCAACTAAAAAAAATATCCAAAAAGGCCAAAGAATCACAAAGTTGCTAATTGTGTAATTTTGTGTGCGAGCGTGCCAGGCAAACAAGTTGCTAATGTGTTTGTGTACTGTGTGTAAGCCAAATGCGCCTCACCAGGCCAATTGTGACCGTTCGATTGCCTTAATTAAAAGGACTTTAATCTTGTATAATGAACTAACAGAAACAAGAAAATAAACTAACTTATCTCTAAGAATAAATACTATGATACAGTAACAAGAAATGAAATACTTTATTAAAAACAAAGTAAGGTACAAATCCTAACCTCGAAGAGAACTTCGAAGTGATGTGCTATTCCTAAAGGAAATTAAAAATAGTATTACAATAGAAGTGAATTTCTGAAGAGTTTGTTGGAGTGTTTGCGTGTGTCCCCTCCCTTCATCTTTCCTTCTATTTATAAACTTTTGAAGAAACTGCTTTTTCAAATCTCCACGTGTTCTAATTGTTATTCCAAACTGCTTGGTATCTCTGCGACATGTGTCCTGATGTTTTCCTTTCAAACATCAAACTTCGTTGCATAGCCAAACTTCTCGCGCCTACTTCATCTATTTAAATTCTTCCACGTGTCTAGCCTCTATGTCTCCAAATCATGCAACATGAACATCTCTTGAACATTCCACATGTCCAAATGTTATTAGTCTAAATTTTATGACATAAACATACCCCCTGTATCAATTACCTTTTAAACATAAGTGTAATTGGCGGTTTTTTACTAGTAACTTACACCTTGACACTTTCTCCATGAATCTCTGCCGTCATGGCCTGTAATTTTGAATTCAAATTTCACCAAATGCTTCCTATAAAGCCTTAATCATCTTTAAAATTTTAACTCACCTTTCAACTTCCCCGACTCCTTTCGTTTCTTTCTATCAGTCTCGAACCAATGGATCAAGAATGGAGCCCGGACAACTTTCCACTTGATCTTCTTGAGGATATCAAAGCTGCCACCAAACTCAAACAACCTGAAGTCTTAACGGCTTGGGATGAAAGTATCCTAATTGAACCACCTTTTAGCCATTACACTCTCTTAGGTTGGAAGAAATGGGCTGCTCATGTCATGCCTTTAAATTCTGAAGGAGCTTCATCTTCAGAACCTAAGTATGGTAACTATCAATTTCCTCATGCGTGGACAATGCCGATTTTGAAGGGAAAGGTGTTAGGCTATTACCCTGAAATGAAGCTCGAGACTCCTCTTACTACTCCTTCAGTAGTATACCCAAACTTTGACTACTTCGAGTCGGCTAAAGACACTTTTCGAAGTAGAATAATCAATCCTTATTATCCTTTTGCAAATAACCTCACTCCTTAACAAAACCTTCTCAATGCTTGGCTTATTTCTTCTACGAGCCCTCCTGGTCTTCAATTCAAATTGGAGAAGGACCTTTTCCCTCCTATACATACTTTCGTAAGGGCTACTCATGAATAATTCTCCACCGAGCATTATTTCACCCAATTTTTGAACAAATGTGCAATGTTCTCACCAGAATATGAAGAAAAAGTTATTCTCTTCAATTTTACACAACTTGGCTTTCCTACAACCATAGTTAAACCTTTCAATCCATTGAAGAGCTACTTATTGACCCTGTTCATGCATATGACCAATTGTGTGAATATGGTCCAAGTTTCAATCATACTTATCCCATTCTTAGTCCTAGATCTATTTATATTGTTTAAGCAATGAGACTTCTCGTTGCTTTTTTTGAATCTACCTTTCTCTATTCTTTAAAAACCAAGGGCATGCCTCAACTTTGAATGGGCATGTTACATTTTGAGTAGGGAAAATTTTGATCCCTCTACACACATACAAGCTCAACTTCAATTCATTCTTCGCACCCTTCAAACTAATGTGGAATGGTACACTTATCATGGTCATGGTTGGGCCCGTCTAGAAGGATTAGAAGTTTTATATGACAAAGCCAAAGTATCTTCTTGAATGTTGCTTGAGGAAGTATACACATTCGAAGAAAGGGATGTCTTTAGAAATAGAGAGATGATTGATGACGAAGAACCACCTATCTACATTCCACAAGAATCAAGGCACGAATGAGAAACTTTCGAAGAAAGGCCAAAAAAACTCTATATCAAACTTCGAAGTGAAGACCATCAAGCCCTCAAGATCCATAATTTAAAATTATATCTTGAAACTGAGATAGACTACTTTCAGTATTACTGGAACCTCTTTCATAACCTTGTAACTTTTGGTTTTCTTCATGCTTACTGTTAGGATTGTGCCCTCAAACCAATACTTTATGTATGAGACATTGGCATTTTAATATATGGATATCAACTTTATATTTCATTATGTATGTTTATGAGATGATTGTTAATCCTTAAGTATCATAGTAAGTAATTCGTGTGTGTTTGAGATACATACAAGTAAGATATTATTTACTATTCTTTGATGCTTAGAATTTGTCACAGTAGATGATGAGACTGGATATCTCATCAGGTATACATTGTAGCATGATTAACTACCATTGGATGGAGTGATGAATCTCAATCGCTAGAGTATGAAACTCTTAGTTAGTATGATTATGCTTACAATGCATTGACGGGCCATGAGCTTTCCTATCAACACTTAAAATTTTCATCAGTCGATAGGAACTCATAACTTATACTAGGTACGTGTTCTTAATCTTGAGACGATTATAGACACAGACTGTGGGTATAACTGCTTTGACTTACCAATCAATGAGGTCTTAAAGGTCAACACTAGGTATCTTGGGTATGTCATATTCATAGGATTGTGAACATATATTGTCAAGATAGAATCTACTCTCTGATAAAGAGTAAGCATTCCCTTGAGAATGTCACCAAGTTGATTACTGAGAACTACATTCTTATTGATAAGTAGTTATCAACATGTTTGGTAACCATGAGAAGGTGAATGAAACTCAAGGTATGGAAGAGGTAATCATTATTCAGGACAACGTTAATAGTTTATCCGACTACCTGAATATGATACAAATGCTGATGGTAGAGGGACATAAGTACAACTGTACAAGTCTAGTTATTACTTTGGATATGTTATTTTGTATTGGAGTGCAGTTATCGTTTTATAGTAGAGTAAACGTTAACTGGTTAGTTAGTTAATTTGCTGATCAAAGAGCTTGGTAATTGGAATTAATAACTAATCTGAGCCAACAATAAAGAAACTAGGAGGTCCCACTTTTAGCTCTACAAGGTATAAGAGGATTTGAGAACAGAGGAGCCCATCGATTGGCTTGATAAGCAATCAATTGCTATGGCAATCGATTGGACTTATTAGCAATTGATTGGTATGGAAATCGATTGGGACTTAAGCTCAGTTTTAGGGTTTTCTTTTGGTTACCCTTTCTCTAGTAGGATTCCCACTAGTCTTATTCCTCTTGCGAGCATCCATCGGAGACATAAGAGTGAAGATCATTTAGAGGAAGCTACTGCTTTTTCTGAGAAGAAGATTCAATTGAAGTTTAATTGTATTTCGAACTACATGTACTCTTCTTCTCTACATGCTACTAGATTCAAATTAGTAGATTATAATATACAAAAGTTTTTTAAACCTATTTTTCTGCTACGCAAATCTGATTTTCATAATCAATTTCCTACAATTGGTATTAGAGCCAGGCTCAAACGAATCTAGTAACATGTTTAGGAAGTCTAGATATGATTGCATATGTAGTTTTAGATGTTTTATCAAATTGTAATCACATAAACGTGTTTTTATAATCATTTTGGTCATAAAAATAGATCTTTGAGATTTTGGATTAAAAAGGTGCCAATCGATTGGTTTTTGTTGCCAATCGATTAGGATCCAAGGCAATCGATTGGGTCTCAATCCAATCGATTGGCATTTATCTGGGGATGCAATCGATTGGTGTATTGATCCAATTGATTGCCACTGGTTTTATCCAGAATATGTTCTCTAAAAATTTTATAAGTTCAATAAAGTCTTATCAACAGTTTCTAAAAATCTTAAAAGTTTTTCTTTATTGATTTTATCTAATCGATTGGAAATTAGAACAAAGCGTTTGGGATTGGCAATCGATTGGCCTTGGGTAAAACAGAGATTATGGTTTACTATTTTATGATACTAAAATGTTCATGAATCCAGTTTATGATATATGCATGTCATCTAGGACTTCCAGTTGATATTGTTGTACATATATGTACGTGGTTGTGTGTGCAACTAACTTTTTGTAACAAGATTAGTCTGCTGTCTCACATGGCACCAAGATCAAATATTGAGTTTTGTATTTATTGTTTGTGATTGGTGATTGTTTTTAATTATTATTTTGGTTTGAAGGCATGTGTAAAGGGCGCTGCGACTTCATTCCTACGAAAAAGAAGCCTTTTGTTTATTAATTTCGCTTTCCTAGATCAATTGTAAACCTCAAAAGAGATATAGGACAAATGTAATCTCTAGGATAGTCCATGAAGACGAAGCGAGAAGCCGTTGTCCATAAAGGCGGAGCCAGAGGCGATCAAACCAAGAAATGGATCTATGAAGATAGAGCCATTGGAGATAGAGACATTTCATATGTCTTTATATCATTTTAGTTTTTTTATTTTATATGCTTGTTTGTGATTGGATGTTTATGGGTAATGTGAAGAGACAATTTTTCTAAAAGCAAAATCCTTAATCAATAAATCTAGTGGGAGAAGGACTTATTATTATAACTCCCACAATCTTCCATTAACAGTTTACTATAAGATAAATAGTGCATTATGTGTCACCTCGCCAGGGGTGATCATTCCATACGGAGGGTACACTACTCATTTGTTACTAGATGTGAACTTCATATGGATAGGATTGTAACGACCCTGGTGTTGAGGGCGGGCTGTTGTAGGTGCCTTTGTGGCTACAGTAAGTGCTGGCAGGCTTCACACTATGGAAAGTTCGTCCCACATCGCCTGGGTGTGGAAAAGTAATGTGCTATATATGTGTGGTTTCAAGTCTTCCTAGTAAGAGGCCTTTTGGGTAGTGGCCCAAGAACAAATCTGTGCAGGTTTGGGCCCAAAGAGGACAATATCTTACTGAGCGAGACTTGGGTCATGACAGAATGGTATTAGAGCTAGACCCAGCCAGAAGTGTGCCAACGTGGACATTGGGCCCTAAGGGGGGTGGAATGTCACGACCCTAGTGTTGAGGGCATGCTATTGTAGATGCCTTTGTGGCTTCAGTAAGTGCTGGCAGGCTACACACTATGGGAAGTTCATCCTACATCGCCTGGGTGTGGAAAAGTAATGTGCTATATATGTGTGGTTTCAAGTCTCCCTAGTAAGAGGCCTTTTGGGTAGTGGCCCAAGAACAAATCCGTGCTGGTTTGGACCCAAAGCAGATAATATTTTACTGAGCGAGACTTAGGTCATGACAAGGATCAATCAAACGTATTAGAGGGTGACCACCACACGGAGGCACTACTTGAGGCGGTTGTGATTGGATCCTAGTTAATGGTACACACTAGCCAAGCTATGAATAAGGGATCCCATACAAGGCATTATTCAGAAACTTAGAGATAAAATAGGTTCAGGAGTCATAACTTGTTTTGTAAGAGTTGTATAGTGGACAAGTCATGATTAATCAAAAGATCGAGTATTGACCAGCACACGGAGGCTTTGCTCTTTCGTTTTGATATTCCGACGACTTTGTTTTAAAATAAGAGTTTTAAGTATTCTTTTATTCCAAACTGTCAAATTCTGATATCCATATTTATTTTGACTGTTTGATTTTTTTTTATAGTAAATCACAATGTCTGGATCTACATTTAGTCCACTTACCACTATACTCACTTAGAACAAATTAACTGGAAACAACTACACAGAATGTAAACATAACCTTGTCATCAGTTTAACTGAGAAGGATCATATATATGTCCTCACCACCCATGCCCCAAATAATAGCTACAAATGCTTCAGTTGCTGCTAGATGCGAGTTTGATAAATGCAAGAAATCGAATGGAATGGCCTGTTGCAAGCCTCTATGGCTGGTGTGTTGCAACACTAATTCCAATCGAATGATTCTTCTAGTTCCATTATCAAGAGCCTCAAAGAAATGTTTGGGAAGCATAGCAGGTCTTCCAGACAAGTAGCCATGCAAAAGATAATGAGTGCGAAAATGTCAGAAGGGACTCCAGTCAAAGAACATGTTTTGAAAATGATCGGCTATTTAAATTACCTGGAGACACTGGGTGCCAACATTAACGCACAGACCTAAGTTGATATGATCCTCAATTCACTGTCACCATTATTCGATCAATTTAAACTTAATTATAATATGAATCAAATGAATTTTTTAATGAGCGAATTGATGAGTTCACTTCTGGCAGTGGAAGGGATGATCAAGCCTTGGGGCAACGTTCTGAACGTTGAGAAAAGCACTTCCTCTTCCCGATCTGCACCGAAAGGTAAGAAAGGGAAGAAAAAGGCTGGCACCGGTGGTCCAAGTGTTAAATCGGTCCCAAAATCTAAGGGAAAAGGTAAGGGCAAGGGAAAGGTGGGTGGCCAAGGCAAAGGAAAGTGTTTCCAATGCAGTGAGAAAGGCCATTGGAAGAAGAGCGAGTTCAAGGGGTTTAGATTAACCAGGAAATGCAGTGATGGAGAGATCGTGTTGACTCTGGGATCTAGCGCAACCATTTCCACGATTGATATAGGAGTGGTGGTTTTAGAATTTGAGGACAATAGGACTTTAGTTTTATCAGATGTACTTTACATCCCTTTGATGAGACGTTATTTAATTTCAGTTTCTGATTTATCAAATAAAGGTTGTTCTTTTTATTTTGGAACTGAAGTTGTCATTAAAAGAAATGGTTCTTTTATATGGTCTGGTGTTAAAACTAATGGCTTGTATGTGATCACTCCAAGTATTTTTAATGATTCTAATATGGAACTTAATAACTCAGTGATAATTGTACCATCTAAAAGAAAGGAACATTCCATTAATTCAACAAGGCTTTGGCACATGAGGCTTGGCCATATCAATCTAAATAGGATTGGCAGACTAGTCAAAGAAGGGATCTTAGGCAATTTGGTTCTTGAACCAATGGAAGTCTATGAGTCTTGTTTAGAGGGTAAGATGACCAAAAGGCCTTTTCCTACAAAGGGCAATATGACCAATGCATTGTTGGAATTAGTTCATACTGATGTGTGTGAACCAATAAATATTAGAGCACGGGGTGGTTATGAGTATTTTGTTACATTTATTGATGACCACTCCAGGAATGGATATGTGTACCTAATGCAGCACAAGTCTGAAGCCTTTGAAAAGTTCAAAGAGTTTAGGGCTGAAGTGGAGAAGCAATTAGGAACATATCAAATCCATTCGATCTGATCGAGGAGTCGAGTACCTCTCTAATGAGTTTATTGATCACCTTGTACAAAATGAGATTCTGTCATAGTTGACTGCACCCGGTACGCCTCAGTAGAATGGTGTAGCAGAGAGGAGGAACCGCGCAGTCTTGTTAAGTAGTTATCAGCATGTTTGGTAATTATCAGAAGGTGAATAAAACTCAACATATGAAAGAGGTAATCATCATTCAGGTTGACAGTAACAGTTTATCCGACTACTTGAATATGATTACGAATGCTGACAGTAGGGGGACATTAGTACAATTGTGCAAGTCTAGCTATCACTTCAGATATGTTCTTTTGCGTTAGAGTGTAGTTATCATTTTATAGTGGAGTGAACGTTAACTGATTAGTTAGTTAGTTTGCTGATCAAAGAGTTTGGTCATGAGAATTAATAACTAATCTAAGCCAACAACAAATAACCTAGGAGGTCCCACTCTTAGCTCCATAGGGTGTAAGAGGATTTGAAAATAGAGGAACCAATTGATTGGCTTTATAAGAAAAGCAATCGATTGGTATGGCAATCGATTGGGACTTAAGGTCGGTTAGAAAACCTATAAATAGGAGAGCTATGTCCAGAATTAAAAAAGAACAACGTTATTCTGCTCCAACTCTCCAGAAATCAGTTTTAGGGTTTACTTTTTGCTTTTCCTTTATCTAGTAGGATTTCCACTAGTCCTATTCCTCTTGCGAGCATCCATCGGAGACATAGGAGTGAAGATCATCTAGAGAAAGCTGCTGGTTTTTCTGAGAAGAAGATTCAATTGAAGTTTGATCGTATTCTGAATTGGGTTTAAGACCTACATGTACTCTTCTTATCTATATGCTACTAGATTCACATGAGTAGTAGATTCTGAGATACAAAGTTTTTGAAACCCTTTTTTCTGCTGTGCAAATTTGATTTTCATAATCAATTTCCTACACTTACCAAATTAGTTTGTAAAATTCTAGGGAAATCCTTTGACGTTTGTAAATATTTCTGTAAACATTTAATCGTTGTGAATACTTTGGTTATGAATGTATGTGATGTTTTAATTAGAATCAATTTGATTTCTACGAATATCACCAAACGACTCTTTTCATTAACCGTCACAACGGCTAGTGTAACATGAAAAGTCACGATGTTTAATGGGTCCACCCATGACTATAAAAGAATTTCAAATTCCCAAATTAAAGGAATTACTTTCATGTCTTCTCAACTTCTTCGCCTTTCAAACCCTAAATCCTATGGTTTTCTAAAACCATCTTCGTTCTGATACTCTACTTTCTTAAACTCATTCTTATACCGATCATGGCGAGTTCCAGTAGTTCAATCGAACAAATTAGTGAAAATTTTGAGAAAGAAATAGCGGAAAAGCATGCCCAATACCAATTTCCAAGTAGTGGGTCATCTCTTGTTGTTGAAACTCTTATCCCTACTGTCCTATCTGATTCTGAACCTTCAACAACAATAGTCATCTCCTTCTCTCAAACTCCATGTTTATTATCCTAGGTTTGGAGAACAGAAATTAGGTTATCAAAAACCTCTTTAACTCCCAACCAAAGATTTCAAGTATCGTCATTGGCTCAAATCCCTTGATGACCATTGGGATAAATGGGTAAGTAGGATTATTGAGTCTAAGAAAACTGACCTAGAAGAACTATAAGTCCTCCAAGGGATCACTCTTAGCAAAATTGCCTTCCAATTCAACCCCTTTTTGATCCCAAGTGCTATAAACTTTTGGAATCCTATTTACAATCATTTCCAACTTCAGTCTGGTCCTATAAGACCAACAATTCTTGACATCTGTCACATTGTTGGCTTTTTTCCTCATGAAGAGGATATCCATCCTTTCATGGTTGATTCTGAAATCGATTTTTTAATCAAAATAGACCCAAAGTCTCTAGGCTACAACAATTTCCTAGATACTAATGTAAGGACAGAGGATGTGGTCACTAACACTGAACTCTACTATTTTTTCCTTTATTGGCTCTCGAGACACATTTTATGTATTGGATGTCAGAGGATTGTCACTGAATTTGCTTTTCTAGTCAAAGCCCTTGTAAATAATCGTAGATTGGCTCTAGCACCCTTCTTCTTAGGTCATCTCTATCAAACTTGCACTGACCTTCAACAAAACCCTTATAATTCTTCTTAAGGTGGTCCCATCTGGGCCCTTCAATTGCGGCTTCAAGCTTACTTCCCTGACCTCAGTCCTGAAATTCCTCCAAACACAACCATTAGACAAGGACTCTATCTCTCTGTTATCCTTGCTACTTATAGAGGATTCACAAATTTGGCTGCTTTTTTCTACTTCGAACTAGAGGATTCACAAATTTGGCTGCTTTTTTCTACTTCGAACTAGTTCTCCAATCAAGGCGATACCAATCTCTTTGGTGAAACCAATAGAGCCCATCAAAACCAGTATTCCAGATGTACCTAATGTGACAGAAGAAATGAAAGCACTCATCCTTGCTGAAATTCCTCAAGTGAGTGGCATCTTTGAATTTGGACTTATTCGAACAAATTCTATAGATCAAACTCTAAACACTTTTATAATTTCAAGTTGAAGCCCTTAAAACTGCCAAAACAACTTCTGAGGTTCCAAAGAGTCCAACCCCCTGGGCATCTGCCCTGTCATCTTCTCAAGCTGATACTTCCTCCTCGTCACAGCCAACCAAGAGTCCACCTTCCGTCCCTTCACAGGACCTTCCTCCCAAAATGTCCTCAACAAAATTAGAGGATTTCAATAAAACTTTAAGGTCTGTGATGAAGAAGTACAGTCCTAAACCCACTCCAAAGACAGGAGATGTTGAAGATTAAGTTAAAAAAATTCATTGAAGGACATCCAGCCTTACAAGCTCTCGATCTTGACACAATTGGGATCACCTCATTTCTCAGACCCTTCAACAGGGTTCCTTCGAGATTTTTCTAGACCAAAAAATGAAGATAATCTTCAAACTTCTGTGTCTTACTCTACTTGCTGAAGATAAATAATGAGTTAATGAATTGCTGACTTCATTGGACTTGCATTGTGCTGTCTTACCCAGAGTTACTGAGCAGAGAGAACTCTTGACAAAGGATATGGATGAGATGATTCAACACAGGGCAAAAGCTTCTAACATGGTGAAACAAACCAAAATTGACACAGATTTGATAAAGACCCTCGAAGATAAAGCAGCACAACTCAAAGCTTCCCTTCAAGAAGTTGAAGATCAACTTGTCACTGGAAGGGCAAGACAAGGCAAATCTTGAGAAGATCTTCAGGTTATGGAAGCTGATTTAGCAACTTCAATCTTAAAACATCAAAAAACTATTAGTGAACAACAATACATCCTTAATCAAGTCAAAGTATACAATAGGTTTTGGAATAATTTAAGGTTAAAAGTCCAAAATTCCAGTTTTATTGTACTTTTGACATAGTAAAGAATATATCAACATTTTTTTTTGTATTCTTCTATTGCTTCCCAAATGGTTGGGTGATACAGCTTTAAGAATCTTCCATTAATTTTTGTTAAATGAACATAACCATTCAAGTTCTTGAGATGATAAAATCTACCTTTAAACACCTTACGAATTTGAAAAGGTCCTTCCCACTTAGGCGACCATTTCCCAAACTGTGGAACTTTAATTCCAATTGGTAAGATAGTTTTCCAAACCAAATTTTCTTCATCGAAGGCTCTACTTCGAACCCTCTTATTATAACTTCTTGCTACCACCATTTTCTGAGCAAGAATATTATTAAGAGCTTTAACTCTTTCTTCATCCATACCTTCTAATTCCATTGCCATGGCTATATGATAAGCATCCATAGTCAATTGGTTTTGTTTAAAAACCCTGAAAGAATTGACTTTGATTTTGATAGGAAAACAGCTTCATGTCCATAAGTTAAAGTATAAGGAGATACTCCTGTGCTTGTCCTCTTCAAAGTCCTATATGCCCATAGTACTTCTGGCAAAATTTTATGCCACATTCTAGGGTTATTTTTGACAACCTTTTCCATGTTTTTTATTATAACTTTATTTGTAGCTTCAGCCTATCCGTTAGACTGAGCACAGTATGGAGTTGACTTAGTCATAGTGATGCATTTTGAAGCAAAAGCCACGACTCCCCCTTCAAAGATAGTTGCAGTATCTGAAACAATGTCTTGAGGTATTCCAAACCTATAGACTATGTTTTTAGGAATTTGATGACTGAATGCTGATTAATAGACTGCATTGGTTCTGCCTCGACCCATTTGGTAAAATAATCAGTAGCTAAAATTATGAAAGCATGTCCTTTCATAGACAAAGGACTTATTTTTCCAATCACATCAATAGCCCAACCTCTAAATGGTCATGGCATCACCACATATTGTAAATCAACAGTAGGCAAATGTTTTAAGGGACCATGCTTCTGGCATTCTTTACAACCCTTAGCATACTCAATGCATTCCTTGAGAATGGTTAGCCAATAACAACCATGCCTTCAAAGTAACCATGTCATCTTGATTCCTGATTGATGTGCTACACAAAGTCCCTTGTGGACTTGTCCTATAGCCTCTAAACCTTCTGGTTTGCTTAAACATTCTAAAAGCATGCCATCAGTTCCTCTCTTAAATAAAATTCCGGCATATATTATGTAATTTATTGACTTCAACCTTATGACTCTATCAGGCTTGTCTATCAAACCAGACAAATAATCCATAACAGGTTTTTCCAATCATTATGGATGTCAATATTAGAAATGTTTGCCGCTGGCAACCTATCTACCAATGATAGCAACAACTTTCTAGCAATCACGTGACTAATATCTTCAAAAATCATTGTACACACTTCTAAAGCCAGAAGACCTGTGAGCCACATCATTGGCTTCTTCATTAAAAAAACCTTGGTATATGTACCAAAGTAATATCTTCGAACTTAGTTAACAAACTCATTGTTGTATCATAGTAAATTTTTAGCAATGAACTAATACACTTAAATTCTCCTTTTAATTGGTTAATAACCAAGTGAGCATCTCCATAGACTTTGATAGATGATGTAGTCATACTTAACAATGTTTCCAAACCCATGATTATGGCTTCATACTCCACTTGGTTATTAGTACATTGCATCGAATTAAATCTAAAACCATGTTTGGTCCTAATTTTCTTAGGAGACTCAATTACAAATCTAATTCTTGAGTTTAATTCAGTTTTTGATCCATTGAACCACAATTTCCATGGGCTCACAGATATATACCCAACATTGAACTATTCTTGCAGTTCTTTATTATTACGGTGGTCTGCTAAATATCAGCCAATGCTTGCCCTTTGACTGCCTTTTGAGGAACATAGATCAAACAAAATTATGATAAAGCTAGAATCCATTTTCCAATTCAATTGCGTAGAATAGGTCTAGTTAGCATATTTTAACTAAATCAAACTCTGCATTACATAAACATCTCTAGGGGAAAGATAATATCTTAATTTCATAGCTGCGAAATACAAAGCGAGACAAAGTTTTTCTATAAAGGAATTTTTACATTCTACTTCATTTAAAAACCTACTAAGGCAATAAACAATTTGTTCTTTCTCCTCATCATTGTCTTGTGCTAAAAGAACTCCTATCGAGGCATCTGCAACTGATATATATGACTTCATAGGTCCATCATCCTTCGGGGGCATCAACACTGGTGGTTTAACCAAGTAGTCCTTCAAAGCTTGAAAGGCCTATTGATGCTCGTCCTTCCATATTAGTTTATCATAATCTTTAAGCTTCAAAAAAGAAGAAAACACTTTAGTTCTTCTAGCAGTGTTGGAAACAAACCTTTGAATGAAATTTATTTGACCTAAAAACCTTTGTAACTCCTTCTTATTCGAAGGTAGTTGACTTTGAATCATAGCCAAAGTCTTATTTTATCAACTTGAATTCCTTTATTATGCACCAAGTATTCCAAAAAATTTCCAGCCAGGACTCCAAAGGCGCATTTTAAAGGGTTTAATTTGAATTTAAAAACACTCAATTTTTTCAAATGTTTGTAATGCTCATCGAATGCTTTAGATTTAAAAACAATATCATTGATATAAAATGATGATGTAATTTTTGGGCGAGATAAATTAGAGTAGATCAAGGAGAGAGAAATAGTGAAAAAGATAATGAGAGACCGAGTTTGTATGTGGTTCGGCCCTATTAATGAAGGAACCTACGTCCACGTACGTATCTGAGCATGTTCACTATACTGTTAAAAAGTCGGTGACCTTTGGTGAACCAACAACAGTTTGAAGCTACAAGAGGTCGGCCAGGCACGATAGTTATGATTGCTATAGAGACTGAAAAGTGTTCCTCCTCTGGAGGAGGCGGGTTGTCTCTTTTATAAGTGTAAGAGACCTACCCGTACAAGGCAACTACATGGATAAGGTAATACAATTCGATTGGGTTTGATTGACTCAAATATTACGAGTTTCCTAATCGGGTTAGGAAACTTTCTAAACATCCCAATGGTCTTCTAGCTATTGTAGGAAACTTCCTAGAACGTTCTGGACCATGGCTTGTGAGCTTGGCTGAGTCGTGCCCGTGATGAACCGTGTCTGTAAGGCATTCCTGACCTGCTGGTCGGGCCTTGTGAATGTACCGCTCGGGAGTTTGCTGACCTCTACCCTGACGATGATTCTATCGGTCCCTCATTAATTTAGCATCCCTTGACGTGGGCACGGAGCTTTGCTCTTATTGGCTGAACATTCGGATAGTTTTCTGATCTGTTTAGGAAACTGTTGGAGTCTGAGCTGTTTGGGATGCACCTCTCTGGGCCAGCCGAGTTGTTCCCGAGCTGTATTGTGACTAGGCAAGGCCTTAAGTTATAGGACCAAGAGATCCGAGGTGTTCGGAATCGCTCGGGATGGTGCTCATCCAAGCAATTGTGGATGTCTTGGTCTAGATAGAGGTCGATCGGGGTTAGACTTGGAGCACTGGGTGTTGGTGAGGTCGGGCCTAAATCATTGGACTACTGGACCATTTTTGGGCATATCAGTTGCCCTCCATTACTAAGGTTGGCCTGATGCTATATCAGGTCAAGTTTAGAAATCTGTTGATTTTGCTTATCCCTGCCTGTTGTTTGCAAAGTTAGATTTCCTTCTGAAGCGACCTTATGATTTAAAGTCTACATATCTTGGTGAGTCACCCTTCCATTAGTAACGGGTCAAGATCAGTAACACTGTGATTGCTAAGGCAAGTTGCCTTTGAGCTTCTGAGTTTGGTGAATTCTCGGGAATTGGCTAAGAGTTGAGACTTAGAGACTTTTGAATGCTCAGGAATTGGCTAAGAGTTGAGACTTAGCCTAATTCGGAGACTTTTGTTTAAGTTAGCTCCATGGATGCACTACAACAAAAATGAGTTTTAGCGACGAAACATGGCAACAAAATATAAATTTCGTCGCCAAAACTATAGCATTAGTGATAAAAATAAATTTTGTCACCTATAAGGATGAAAGGCACATACATTTGGTGACGAATTAATTATTTCGTTGCCTAAAGTGTTAATTTTGGCAACAAAATTGTATTTCGTCGCCAAAAGTGAAGTTCCTAGCGACGAAATTATTTCGTCGCCTAAAGTGAAGCATTTAGCGACAAAATACATTTTCGTCGCCTAAAGTAATGTCTATGGCAACGAAGTATAATTTCGTCACCTTAAGTGATGTCTATGGCAACAAAACTATGATTTCGTCACCAAAAGTGATATCTACGGTGACAAAATGTAATTTCATCGCCTAAAGTGAATTAACAAATTAAATGTCTTCCCTTAGATTTGGCGAAAAAAATATACATTTTTGTCGCCAAAAGTGGTATCTTTAGCGACGAAACCATAATTTTGTCGCCAAAAGTAATATCTACGGTGACAAAACTTAATTTTGTCACCTAAAGTGAATTAATAAATTAAATGTTTTCCCTTGGATTTGGCGACGAAATATATTTTGTCGCCTAAAGTGGTATCTGTGGCGACGAAACTATAATTTCGTCGCCAAAAGTAATATCTACGGTGACAAAATATAATTTTGTCGCCAAAAGTGAATTAATAAATAAAATATTTTCTGTTGGATTTGGTGACGAAATAGATTTTGTAGCCTAAAGTACCAAAAGTGATATCTATGTCGACAAAATGTAATTTCGTCGCCTAAAGTGATTTAACAAATTAAATATTTTCCCTTATATTTGGCGACAAAAATATATTTTGTCGCCAAAAGTGGTAACTATAGTGACGAAACTATAATTTCGACACCAAAAGTAATATCTTCTACGATAAAACGTAATTTCGTCGCCTAAAATGAATTAATAAATTAACTGTGTTCCCTTGGATTTGGCAACGAAATATATTTTGTCACCTAAAGTGGTATCTATGGCGACAAAAATATAATTTCGTCACCAAAATTGATATCTACGGCGACAATGTAATTTCGTCGCATAAAGTGAATTAATAAATTAAATATTTTCCCTTGGATTTGGCGACGAAATATATATTGTCGCCTAAAGTGGTATCTATGGCGACGATCGTAGCCAAAAGTGACATCTACAGCGACAAAATGTAATTTCGTCGCCTAAAGTGAATTAATAAATTAAATGTTTTCCCTTAGATTTGGAAACAAAAATATATTTTGTCGCCTAAAGTGGTATCTATGGCAACAAAACTATAATTTCGTCGCCAAAAGTGATATCTATAGTGACAAAACGTAATTTGGTCGCCTGAAGTGAATTAATGAATTAAATGTTTTCTCTTAGATTTGGCTAAAGTGGTATCTACAGCGACGAAACTATAATTTCGTCGCCAAAAGTGATATCTACGACAACAAAATATATTATACAATTTAATTAGTTAAATAATATAATGTTAAATAATTTTATGTTGATATTGGTTTAATTTATTTAGTGATATCTATGTTAATATATATTATTTACTATAATATATTTAATTAATTTAATTATAGTAAATAATATTATATTATTACATATGAAAATTATTTAAATAAAAATATAAGTACATAACAGACAAAAATGGAGTAATTTTGGCAATTGAATTTCTTTGAGAATTGTTGAGAATTACCTTATTTCTGAATAAAATTATTAATTATATATATATGGGGTGTCTACTATATAGTTTTAAATTTTTTTTTTTTAATGCTGAAATCAAATTTATGAAGGTTGTACCACATAGTTGTACCACGTATTGTGATACTGATTGGTGGTACCACACAGTATAACTGGCACAAATAGTACCAATTGAATTAGTCCTTAACTATAGCCCCAATTAAATTAGTTAATTAAGATCCTTAATTGATTTCTAAATCAATTTTAATCGATTTCAATATGTTTCAATTTATGACCATCATTTTAAAAAGTCCACATGTTAATTGCAATTGAATTAGTTAATTAAGGTTCTTGGTTTCTGAATCGATTTTAATACATATCAATCTATTTCAATTTATGACCATGACTTTCAATAGTCCACAAGAACCACAAGCGAGATAGTGTAAGAATTACATGTATTATGTGATGAAATTGACAATATATGATCTAATTGTACGTACCACATATTGTCAGAGTGATAGGTTGTGCGACATGGTATAACTGATAAACCATTTGTATAAGATTTTAACAGATAAACTCCCTCCAACTTGAAAAGCTCAAATCGAGGCTCAAAATTATCCTTTTTTTTTTTTGCAAAATTGAAAATCCAATGCGTAGATACAGAAACAAGGGTTATTGAGGTCTTGTATCAATTGAATTAGTCATTTACTATACTACCGATTAAATTAGTTAATCAAGCTCCTTAATTGATTTTAATAGATGTCAATAGTGATAGGTTGTAGCACATGGTATAATTGACAAAGCATTTGAGAATTAATTTAGGATTCAAAATTGATGCCAAGATTAGCATTTAAAATTTACAGTGCACATAATTATGACAAATAATTATTTAGTTTTTTATGGAAACAATTCATCATTGTTGCTTCATAAGGTTTTTTTTTTTTTATATGTAGATTCAAGCTTTATATTTTGTTAATAACATTTAAAAATTTAAAAAATTGGGTTCTTTAAAGTGTTATGCACTACGACCGAGAAATTATTATAGGATTTAATAAAGAAAACTTAGGTGAAGAAATAAATTCCTGAAGTAGTAATTTCAGTTTCTTTGTAAGTCAGCAATTAGTTTTTCTAATTTTTTTTGATGAACTATTTTTCTAATTTTATTTGTAAGTCGGCAATCATTGTGCTTGATTTTGATTGAGTAGTAATTTCAATTTCTTTGTAAGTCGGTTATTTGAGTTTCTTTGAATAACCAAATTACCCTTATGTCTTCTGCAAATCTTTGTTAAGTAGAATTATCAAATTACCCTTTTGATTTTTGTAAATAAATTCCCTGCTGTGTGTTTTTTGTTGGGAATTTGATGGTTTCAATATCCTTTGAGTACTTTTTTTTTTTTTTAGTACGTGATGTTATTATACACATATTTGTATCTGTATTGCTTCTATGGGTTGAATTCGAATTCTCGTGAATTTATTTCAAATTCAGTTGTGAGTTGGTCTAAATTAACCTCACATAAGCAGTTAACCCCCAAATTAGCATCACAAGAGGTTAACTGTTAAAAATTAGACCCACATAGGTGGGTTAAATGGTAACACTATACCCATATAGGAAATTAATCCCAAAATTAACCTCACAAAGAGGGTTAAGAGTTAATATTTTTAGTCAATTTTTGAATTTTTATCAATTTTGTGAAAATTTTTACAGTTTTACTTCAGTCTGAAATCACACGGGAGATTAAGTGTACACTTTTGAACCATAGGAATAAAGTGTAACTGGACCTAACCACATGAGTAAAGTGTAATTAACTAAACGAAGGCTTAGGCTTAGGCTTTTCCCCAATATTTCCCCCCAAATTTTCCCTTCCCTTGTTTCCCTGAATTGGTAGTGAGTTCTCAGACTCTCATCTCTCTCTCTCATGGCCTCATCCCTTCCCAAGCCCATGCTCTTCTTCCTCTCTTTCTCCAAACCGTCCACCCCTACTCACTGCACACCATCTCATATCCTCCCACCTGACCACTATCACCAAGCCACCACGACTGGTGACCACTAACCTTATTCTTTATCACACTCGACCGATGGCTCAAGTCTCACAGCAATCGACGACAGCGAAGTCTCACGGCGGCGGCGGCGGCGGCAGCTCAAATTAGTCGTCCTCTATTGGTTCCCCTCCGTATGCTCTCTCTCTCTCTCTCTCTCTCTCTCTCTCTCTCTCTCTCTTTCTATCTATCTATCTATCTCTCTCTCTCTCTCTATCTCAATTTTCCCCATGCCATTGATGGAGCTCGATCTGTGCTGAGGGCAACATCACCACAAACTCCTCTCTCTCTCTCCATCAATCTCTCTCACTCCCCAAACCCACACATCCCTAAACAGTCTCTTAGATTGCAACTCCAGAAAACCCTAATCTTTCCCAGCAATTCCGAACCCTTTTATTTTGTTTTTCTATCTTCTTTGCTTTCCCTTTCTAATTGATTTTCCTTTCATTTTGCAGGATAAAGAAGTAAATTATACCCATTTGTAGAGACCCAAGAATGATATACAAGTAAATTACAACCAAGTTTTACAACCATTGGATCTATTATATTTTCTAACTGGTTTTACTTCTACCCTTTTCCATTTTGCTAACTTTTATTTTTTATTTTTGCTATACATCCATTTTACTAGCCTAATTACCTAACAGGGCAATTTGGTAGTAAATCAGTCACATAGATATGGTTTTGATATGGTAGTCTCTTTTGAGAATGGTAGTGGTTGGGATAAATGAGAGTAGGAACTAGGAAGTGGTGATGAAATTCAACATTGTACATGTGACTCTGTAATTATAAAAATGGTAATATGGACTATTCCGCTTAATGCTCAGTTGTTGATTGATTGAATAGTTGAATGTTGAATTGTTGATAACTTGATGTTGATGTTGAAGTTTGAATTGTCAAATTGTGGCTTTGTTGATATTATTGTTGAATTTTTGACTCATTGAATGTTAAGTTGCTTATTGTTGATGTTGAAATCAAGATAGATGAAATCAGGGACTGATTTATTGATTTACATTAGGGATTGAACTTATGCTTCTTGAAATTAGGGCTTGAACTTATGATTGTTGAAATTAGGAATTGCGCAAGACAGGCTAGTAATTGCTTCCTTTGGCTCATTGTGGCTTTGTGCTTTTTCCTATTTTGTTTAGCAAAATGTGTCCTCTATTTTTTTTTCCTTTCTATCCAACCCACCCACACACACACACACACACACACACACACACACACATACACACACACACACACACACAAACCAATGTATACACATAAAAATGAAAAGCGACCCCAACAATCTTTTTCTTCTCATTTTCTTGTCCCCCCATTCTCCCCTTCATGGTTGGTTATCTCCTTTCCTTTCTTTAAGAACCCACACCAATGGGGGAAAGGGAGAGAGAAAAAAACATAAGAAGAAGAGTTGACAGAAAAAAAAAATAGTGAGGAAGAAAATAATTTCAATCTAGAATCATGAAGGATCTAGGCCTCTCTTTGGCAGATGTAAGTCTTATAATTTCAACAAAATAAATTTTCCAAGTTAAAACCCTCTTTGTTTGAACTATTTACCAATTCCCGTTATACTTTCGACCACCTGATGTTTAGTTAATGCAAATCTATGTGGGAAAACTTTGGTTGTGCGTTTGGAAGGTATTTGGGTAGTGATATATAGACGAAAGCTAGATGACCATGCATGTAGAACAAATATATGGAAGGATAATGCAGGGAATGACAACAAGAAAGGGGAAAATTGGGTACTATTGACCTTAGGAAACCAACTGTTTGATTGTCTAGAATGTTATTTATGGTTATTTTAGTACCCAATTTTTCATTCTCACCCTTTCTCTTTGGGTGAGATTTTACAGTATCCATCTTTTGGTTCAATATTGACAATTGGAGCAATATTGGGTGCAGTTATGAGTGGGAAAAAAGAAGATCTTATGGGCCGGGGAGGTGTAAGTCCTTCCTACACCTCTCTGGTTTCACCAAAGTGGATGATAATCGGTATTCCATGAAAATCTTTTTTGAACGAAAGAAGCAGAAGTATCTCAAGGCATTGGATAAGTAAGCTTCTAGTTATATGAAGATAATAACAATGCTCATAATTCAGAATTTATGTTAGTTCCTGTTAATTGAATGAGAAATTTTGAATTTGTAATAGGCATGATCGGTCCAAGGTAGTAGAAATCCTCATAAACGATCTTAAAGTCTTTGCATCTTTTAATGGAGAGCTTTTCAAGGAAATAACTCATCTGATGACATTGGATAATTTCAAGTACCAAATATAACATCATTTAGTTTCTACCCCAATTGACTACAAAAAATGTATTAGTCGTGGGTTTGTGCATGTTGTAGGAAAAATGAACAACTCTCTATGTATGGAGATACAAAATTTGCAAGGCCATTTATGTTGGTTGAGCTCAAAAAGAAATTGCAGTTTCCTAACCTGAAAAATTCAAGGTTACGGACTCTCATTAATCAGAGGTAATCTAAAGTACAAATGTTAAATTTCAATGCATCGCTATATTTCCTAAAGAATTGAAACCCCTTACTGGGTTGATTCGACATTTGAAATTTGTATATCGATCTACCTTGGCAATCAAAGAGCAATTTTGGTGCATCTATTCAATTATTTTCACCAATTTATGTCGTTTTCAATTATGAGTTTGCTCCAATTTCATATTTTGTTCCTAAATTAGTTAATTGCTTATTAATATGTGCGTCAGAATATTGGGATACAGTAATCAGTTTTAGGCAATCAAGATGTATATAAGGATATAACTTTTCTGTATTAGCTTATGTTGGCAGTGATAATTTTTCTATATATCATTTTAACCAAAGGAAAATTGTGCTTATTTGAAAAATGCTGATAAAAAACATGAGTTTTTCCATACTAAAAAAGGCAGAAATCCCCATACAAGAAAAAATAAAACGTGATCTCTTATTTATCTAAAATGAATTTATTCACGACTCTAAAACAGAAGAAAGAGTCCCTTTAACAAGCTTGATGACGAATATGACACTTTGCAGGTAAAAAATGGATGGTGGTTAGATTATGAAGCTGCTCTACAGCGCCTTAGGGGAGACAGTGTTGATATATCTGAAGAAGTAGCTGAAATCAGATTAACTTTTTGATTTTGTTTGTTCAGAGTAACTCAACTTGTAATTACTTTATATTTCACATATTTTATGTTCGTTCACTAACTTAAAAGATACTAATGTTTTCCATTGGTTTCATGCAGCTTGGGTGTGTGGATATGGTGGATCGTTACATAGTTGGCTACATCTTGTTACTTTTGTTATGTAGTCTAACAATTTGTTATGCAGTGAACAATGGTGTGGATATGGTAGATTGGTAGATAGTTAGCCACATCTTGTTACTTTTGTTATGTAGTGAATAATGTGCTAATACTTTTGTCAATCTTTAGTTTTTGTTACGTGAACAATTAACGATATTAATTCTTTTTATTAATGAAGTTATTCAGAAAGATTGAGACTTTTTATGTTTAATATGATTGTCTCTTTTGGTTTTAAAAATTATTATGATAAACAGGAACAAATTGGATTATAGCATATTCAAATAATTATTCTATTTACAAGAATATATAATTTTAGCGACAAAATTATTTTGTGGCCATTGCATATGATGAAAATGAAGTGGCGATGAAACTTTTTCGTCGCTAATACAAGCAACCATTTTATATATTTTTGGCGACAAAATTATTTCATCGTCATTTCATATGATGAAAATGAATTGGCGACGATATTTTTTCGTCGCTAATACAAGCAACCATTTTATATATTTGGCAACAAAATTATTTCGTCGCCATTGCATATGCTGAAAATGAATTGGCGACAAAATTAATTCGTCGCCATTGCATATTATGAATTGGCGACGAAATTTTTTCGTCGCTAATGCAAAATTACTACAAAAAAAATGACTCTTTGGGAGACAAAATGAGAATCAATGGCGAAGAAAATTGTGATCAATAGAAATGAATTATATTGTCGCCATTTTTGTCTATGGCGACAAAAGATAAATTTCGTCGCCAGAGACCTTTGGCGATAAGGAAAAGGAGACAAAATTGGCGACGAAATTTTTGGACGTTTGGCGACGAAATTTGTTTGTCACCAAACACATTTTTGTTGTAGTGATGGTAATCTTCTGCCCAGTAAACCTTTGTCAAGGTTGTTGGTAAAAGAATTTGACCATGTTGGAAAAAGTTGACCTAAAGCGTATTGCTTTAGTGTCCTTTTTATGTTAGCACCCAGGATGGTTATCTTTTGCCCAGTAGCCTTCGTCAAGACTATTGGTAGAAAAGTTTGACCATGTTGGTAGAGCCAACCTAAAGCTTATTGCTTTAGGGTACCTAAGAGGCTTTAGTCACCTCTATCGTCGGTTTGGGCCTAATTGGAGTTAGTGCCTCTAAGTATGTAGGCACTCGGGTTATCTAAAGGTTTTACTTAGTTAATCCCAAGGCCTGTAAATACTCGGTGTGATTTCTTGTTGTATTTATTCCCTCTTGCCCCTTAAGCTTTTGTTGAGGCAGGTGTTGCGGGAACAATTACTGTAGACATCTGACCTAGAATGTTGATAGTTTTAGGGTCTTTTTGTGCATCGAGCATGATCCCGAGGTCTTTTGATGCCTCGGGTGTGATCCCGAAGTCTTTTGGTGCGTCGGGTGTGATCTCGAGGTCTTTGTAAGAGCTCTTTGATATAATCTATAGAGCCTTATGCTATGATCGGGCAAAAGTACCACAATAGTTGGACTCGCCTAGACTGTTGGAGACAGGAGGTCGGGTCGGGATCACCGAGCTCCTGGCCGCTATAAATTAGAAGCTAAGTTGGGATTATTGGACCCTGACTGCAATAAATTGGAGGTCAGGTCGGAGCTATCGGACCCTGACCATTGTAAATTGGAGGTCGAGTTGGGGCTATCGGACCCTAGCTGTTGGACACTGAAGGAAATGCCAGCACTACTGGGCTTCTTTACATTATTCTTCTCAGGCTGATCTCGCTTTCGCTTACTTCTTGAAGGCTCGTCGCCTACGTGCCCGAGGTCTTTGGTCTTTAGAAATTCTTCAGTGTCAACATATTTTCTAACTCTCTCTACGAGTTCAACCAAGGTTGTCGGCCGGTTTCTGTGAAACGATGTGGCGCACTTGGAGTGCTGAACTCCCGAGCAGAAGACTGTAATGGCGATTGTTTTGTTAGGGTTGTGAACTTGAAGCTTCTATTGGTTGAATTGTCGATGTAATCCTTCAACGACTCTCCCTTCTGCTGCCTGACAGTAAGTAGCTGGGTGTCAGGTTACGGCTGGTCGAGCATGTCTATGAACTGGTTGATGAAATGTTTGTTGAGCTACTTGAAATCTTTGACTGGTCGGGGTTTCAGGGAGTGGAACCATTGCACAGTCGGGCCTTTCAAAGTGCCAAGAAAGGCCAGGTAGTATAGTTTATTGGTGTTGGTGGCCAGGGCCATATGGGCCTTATTGGTCTGGACTGTTAGGAAAAGTGCATTCCTAGAATCCCTTGACAGTGCGTATAAGTTGGTACTGTAAAAAATATCGTGAAATCTATAATAACCCTACAAGGGCGGAACTAGGGTTACCTTGAACTACAAAAACGGATTACTGTACTAGATGAATCGAGAACACGGGCTCGATAATAGCTCACGACTTTCTACCGTATTCATCTGCTGCCAGAATATCGAACTGAGTGTGGGCTCTTCGAAATCCTTTTAGTTTTCTGCTCTCTCTTTTACGATCTCTTTTCTATTTCGAGTTATAATACTCTAGATGGAAAAAACACAAACTAAGAGGAGAGCCCAAGCAGCATATATATAGGCTATGATAGGGACCATAAGAAGTCAATAAGGAATAGGCTTCCTTATGGAATTAGGAAACCCTAATTCGAACTGAATCAGATTTCTATTTTCATAAATTATAATTCATACCACTAAAGAATTATAATTACACTCCTACCCTTATCTCAAAAATATATATCGAGCTCTATGTTATTAAATGCTTATTATCTCCCCACATTAAGATTACAAATATCCATTAATTAAATCTAATTACCGACAATCATATTTAATTAATCTCTTAAAATTCCTTGAGATCCTCTGCTTAACTTATCTGATATGTTGGATACAAAATCCACCTGCAGGGTTTGACATAATCAAAACTTATAAGCTTTCTCAAGGAGATATCATCAATCCCAAAATTGAGACATGGATTCCATCATTAATTTACATCTACCACACAATTAATATTGTCATCCAATCCAATGAGATATTGACTTATTTAAGGATCTCACCCTTTTAGGGATCGAAGTGTAAATATCAAATGTACGTGTCTATAAATTAACTTAGGATTTAGAGCATAAGTACTCATAATAGCCATGAGGTATTAATTATCTTATAAGTCAGTATAAAGATAATTACCCCAAGTCGGTCCCATTTAATACACAAAGTGTACCAGCATAGTGAGTTGAAAACGTACCGTTTTCCACAGTCAAGACAAAACTGCTACAACACCATGCTGTAGTCCTACAGATGGTGTGTCCAATTCCATCTAAGACTGTAAACCAAAATCTTACATTCTACAAGATCCGATGGTCTGATCTTCCATGTGCAAGCCGAACTCTACACACTAAACCACCTACTATGTAGAATGAGAGACACACATGCATAATATTGAATTAACAATACAATACAAACATTTCCCACACAGATTCTCATAAAAATGGAATAACTGAATTTATTAAATAAATAATAAATTAACTACATAAAGCATGGCTTTTAGTATATATCTCTAACAATCTCCCACTTAGACTCAAAGCCATGATGCGACACACCTCACTCCTATCCTTTCTACGTGACTATCAAAAGTCTTGGCTGGTAAGCTCTTGGTGAAAGGATCTGCCAGGCTATTTGCTGATGCAAACTTGGTCACTTCAACATCACCTCTTTGCATGATCTCTCATACTTATGCTCAATGTGTTTTCCCTTCTTATGGGCCCTAGGTTCTTTGAGTTAGCAACCGCGCCACTATTATCGCAATAAAGGGTAATAGCCGATTGTACCGCAGATACTACTCTTAGATCCGCAGGTACTACTCTTTCAAAGTGCTAGAAAAGGCCAGGCAATATAGTTTATCGGCATTCACCACCAGGGCCATCTGGGCCTTATAGGTCTGGATGTGGTCGACCGGGCTTTTTGAGCCGTTAAAAGAATCTAGATGACGTTATTTAAATTTGCGCGGGATGGCAAACCTCGTGATCTGGCTAGAGAACGATGACTCGATCTGGGTGTTGACGTGATCCTAAGTAGGGTTCTGGCCTAGCTCTTTAGCCATTCCGTCGATCTATTTCTCTAAATCCTTGATACGGGCCACCACACCTTCCTAATCGATATTCAGGACATAGGATGGGTCAGTGGAAGAGGCTTCCTCCCCATGTCGTACTATCCTCTGGGAGAAGGCTCGGCTATGACTCCAGTTGATCATTTTCCTAAGATCATCTCGGCTCCTAGTCGAGTGATCATGGGCCGATTCCTGGGTCATGCACTCTCGCCTCCCCCCTCTGGCAGCACACCTATCATTGACAATGTCTCTGGCATCCCCAACATGGGTCGAGTTGGCTCGGGCATGTTGTCGGGTCTGTGTCAGTTCCCGACTATGCTCATCTTTCCCGTGCTATGACCTGGCATATGAAGGTTTATTCCATTGGGCCAGCAAGGCTTCGATCTGCTACTGGGTTTGACGTTGACCCTCCAAGAGCTGTGTGAGGGTCACGGTGATCTATTTCAGTGTCAGGACTACAGCAGCAGGTGCCAGGGCTGGCAAAATATCCCCGTTAGCCTACTGCGCAGCCTTCTTATACTTCTTCAGAGGCATGACTATCAACCAAGAGATTTATTTTTTGAGAAATCTGGCGTTTCTCACATATGGTGCCCAGCTGATGATGCAATTTTTGGGCAATATAAATTAGAGCAAATCAAGGAGAGAAAAATAGTGAAAGATATAATGAGAGACCCGATTTGTATGTGGTTCGGCCTTGTTAATGAAGGAACCTACGTCCACGTGTGTGTCTGAGCACGTTCATTATACTATTAAAAAGCTAGTGACCTTTGGTGAACCAACAATAGTTTGGAGATACCAGAGGTCGATCGGGCACGATTATTGTGATTGCTACAGAAGTGTTGTATAGACTATAAAGTGTTCCCCCTCTGGAGGAGGCAGGTGGTCTCTTTCATAAGTGTAAAAGACCTACCCGTACAAGGCAACTATATGGATAAGGTAATACAATCCGATTGGGTTTGATTGACTCAAATCATGTGAGTTTCATAATCGGGTTAGGAAACTTTCTAAAAGTCATCTAGCTATCATAGGAAACTACCTGGAACGTTCTAGACCACGCCTTGTGAGCTTGGCTGAGCCGTGACCATGACGAACTATGCCTGTGAGGCATTCCAGACCTGCTGGTCAGGCCTTATAAATGCATACCGATCGAGAGTCTGTTGACCTCTACCCTGGAGATGATTCGATTGGTCCCTCATTAAACTGGTGTCCCTTGACGTGGACACAGAGCTTTGCTCTTATTGGCTGAACATTCGGATAGTTTTCTGATCTGTTTAGGAAATCATTGGAGTTCGAGCTTTTGGGATTTGCCTCAGGGCCAACCGAGTTGTTCCCGAGCTGTATTGTGATTAGACATTGCAATCCCGACTTAGCGGTCGGGCTACTTTTTTTGGCAGGGCCTTAAGTTACAGGACCAGGAGACCCGAGGTGTCCAGAACTGCTCGGGATGGTGCTCATCCAGGTAATTGTGGATGTCTTGGTCTGGATAGAGGCCGGTCGGGGTTAAACCCGGAGCATTGGGGGTTGGCGAGGTCAGGCCTGAAGCACGGGACTACTGGACCAATTTTGGGCGTATCATAACATTCTAAAAATGTTCCAATCATATCATGAAAAATAGCAGCCCTCTGATAAGTTGCTCCAGTATTTTGAGTCCAAAAGGCATCTGAACCCATTCAAAGGTCCCAATGCTTCCTGGACACCTAAATGCTATTTTATGGACATCTTCCTCAGCAATACGAATCTGATTGTACCATGAATGTCCATCCATCATTGACATGATTGAGTGTCCTATAGATCTATCAACTAAAAGATCCACAATAGGCATGGGATACTCATCTTTGGTGTGGTTGAATTAAGGTTTCTATAGTCAATACATACTCTTAATTTGCCATTCTTTTTAATTACTTGCACAACATTAGATACCCATTCAACATACCTAACTGTGATGATATAACCAGCTTTGAGGAGCCTTTTAATCTCCTATTTTATCTTTAAGGTGACTTCTGGGGTCATCCTTCGAGGCAACTGTTTGACTTGTTTATATCCCTATTTTATTGGTAGTTTGTGCTCTGCCAGATCTATATCCAACCTTGGGAGTTCATTATAATCCCATGCAAAACAGTCTTTGAATTTTTTAAGCAGTTCGATCAACCTGTCTTGGGCATATTAAGGCAGTCGAGTCAAGCACTTATATATGTAAACCTTTTGTTTTCCTTACTACCCAGATTCACTTCCTCTAAGGAATCTTGAGAGTCAACTTCCAATTCCCTGGGATCCACTGATGACCTCGAGATCTAACTTCGAATTGAACTTGCTATTTTATTATCCTGCTCTAGTATATAATCAGCCCAATTAATGGTCATGTTCTTGCGAACCCTTGATTCGATATCAATTTTCGTCATTTTTTGTAAGACCAATTGGATGGTCTCGTCTATTCCTTTAACATCATATGGGGCTTGATCCATTTAAACACTATTTTCTTTAGATGGTCCAAACAAACCAAAGTCACAATCTTCCCAATCATCCACTTGGATATCATTAGCTGGTTCTTTGATATTCAAAGGACCCATGTTTTCTTGATAATACCGTGCCTCTGCACAATCTGAGCTTGCATGAAAAGGTTGAGTGTCAGCCTCAACTGTCTTGACCTCTCCATCTTTTTTTAGAAGTAAAAATTTCTGATGCATAGAAGAAGGAATACATTTATTAGCATGCATCCAATCTCTTCCTAATAAAGCATTATAACTTGAACTCGCATCCACAACAAAAAAAAAAAAGTAGTTCTAGATTTCTTTGATCCTACTATTATGTCAATAGGTAAAACTCCTTTGGTATTTTTCTTATCACCAATAAATCCAGATATAACAATGTGAGTCTAAGTCAATTTGGACCCGTATTTTTTTATTTTCTTAATATTTACAAATGGAATGATATTGACTGAAGTACCATTATCAACCAAAACTTTGTTGAGGACAACTCCGTTAAGACATGCTTTGATGTATAATTGTTTAATATGCTTAGTCATTTCTTTTAATGGCTCTTCAAGGCATAAATAAGATCACATTCATTACAAATAGTAAACTATGACAACTTTACCTCTGGATCATCTACTTTCGATGCTTTGTCTTCCTCATCATTCTCAACCATTTGCTGGTTTTCTTTAGTTTCGAAGGTAATTGGAAGAGTAAAGGCAGTATTGACTTCCATTGTTGCTGTGAATGAACCAAATTGTATGTGTATCATCTCTTCCTTTTCCTCTTTTTCCTTCAAAACCTTTTGAGCATTTTACTCAGCTTCCTCATTTCCCAAACTGTGGGATTCTCCCATGGTTATATCCTCATCATTGATACTCATAGCCTTTTCTAATTCTTTGACTTTGAGTTCGATAGCACTTTCCTCTAGGTAGCCATCAGTATCGTTTAATCTATCAAACCTTTGTTTTGTCTTTGAATCCTTTTGAGGTTCCTTATTTATTTTCTCATCCTTTACTTGTGAGAATTCTTTCCAAAAAGTAAACTTTCTTTGGATCCTTCATTGTTGAGTTCGATTAATGATGGGAACCAGATTTTGGTTCTGATTATTTGGATTTTGAAGGACATACCAGTGCTTTGAATTAACCAAAGGAGGTTTGATCATCTTGAGTTTTGACTCAGATTCTGTTTTTTCTTCAAACATATTGATCGGAGAGAGAACAAATCCTAATTACATGCCTTAATTCATAGTTGTAAGTATTTTTTTATCCTATTTTTGTATATTTTTACTTCATTTTCTATTTTATGTCAGGATTTGGAGAAAAGTAAGGATTCCAAGCTAAATGGGGTGAAAAAGCAGAAAAAAACAAGCTGAAAAAACCACATCGCGCGCACGGCCTTCTAGCGCGAAATACCAGAAATTGCTCGCGCGACCCGCTCGCACGACCTCTCAGAATTGCGCTCGCGCGACCTGTGTAAAAACCAAATACGTGTATTTCAGTATTCTGAAGACTCCTACGTGAACAAAACTGCCTAATTACGTCTGGAAAGCTAAATACAGCAGTTTTAGTGCGAATTGGGTTATGAAAGCTTCCAAACTTGCTCTAAATCTATAAATACTTAATTATAATTTAATTCTTAGGTTGACAATTAATATACACAAAATATACAACCATACTTTCAGCCATTGAAGAGAGGAAAGCAAGGAGAAGAAGAAGAAGACCAAGGATTCCCATGGCCTCCTCCATCAACCTCTTGCCGTTCATCAATTCTATGGCTAACTAAACTCAAGATTTAGGGTTTTAATGAAACCCTAGCCAAGTAATAGGGTGTATTTTATATTTTTATTTTAGTTTTATTATGTATGGATGACAGTTACATGTTCCGAGGATTTTTATAAATAAATTGTGCTTTTATTGATTAAATCGTTACTTTCAAAATTACTCTTGTCTTAGATCTATTTTGATGGTAGTGTGCTCAATGATCTATGCTTGCTGTGCTTGCTTAGATTATTTATATGTAATGGTGCTTAAATTGAATTGTGCTATCAAGTATCCGAATAGTCCATGCCTATATTAGACGGATTATACCACAACCCTAGTTTAGTGTGGGGTAATTCGTGCTAACCGAAGATGGATTATGTTGGTGCTTGAACCATAGTTATTTTCTTGACGGAGGAATTGGGCTTGTAGCTACAATTCCCCATTATCATCCAACTTAATAAGCTAAAGTAATTCGTAAATACCCTTATTATGAAGCTAGTGATGGATTTGCAATCCTAGGTTCCTTAAACTTATTATAAAAATAAATATTTAATTGCTTTCATAATTTAGATTTACTTTTATTGTTATTAGTTTAATTCAAATTAAATCCAAAATCCATTTTTCATAATTAACTAAATTTAGGTTTTAAAAATTAAAGTGCGTAGTATTCAATCTCTGTGGGTTCGACCTTTACTTCCACACTGCAAATCTTTTGAAAGTAAAGCATAAGTTAAGCATATTTTTATATCTTGATTTTGACAAGATCACATGTTTTTCACCCTCTCATCTTGTAATACAAACCAATTAGGTACACCTAGTACCAAAGAAGATACATTTGGTTCGAGGGGACCTTGTGGTTTCTGAACAGGTACAATTGGTAACTTTTTCATTGGGTCCATCGTTTTTGGTGTCATGACTGTAGGTGCCATCATATGATACTTCATTTTTTGCTGAGACCCAAAATCTGCTTGTTGCCTCTTAAATTCAGGTCCTGCTCCAGGCTTGATATACTGCATGTTTCTTCTTGGTCCATAAAATGGATTTGCCATTGTATTCTTTTGATAATGTCCTTTACAATTAAGGGAGAACCTCGAATACCCAGCGAACATCAGACCAGAAGCCATCAAAGCCTGATAGATAGGTCCTTGAAACTGTCCTTTCTTTACATGCATCATTGGTTGTGGAAGTAAGCCAGTTGTTGATGTAGGTTGCTTGTTCGAAGCCTGTCTCTTAGGCTCATTTTCCTTGTCATCTCTCTTTTTACACATCTCAGCATATTCATCCCCACACCTGACACACAACTGTGTGAGAATCTTCTAATCTAGATTTGGCCCTACGGATTCGTGCTTAGCCAATTTTTTCAATTTTTTTTTTTTTTTTTTTTTTTTTTTTTTTTTTGCTTTTTTTGCCTCATTCATCTTCTCCCTTTGTTCGATTTTTGACATAAGGAACTTGGTAGTTTTAAACACAGAGGCTTCCACCATATTGACGGATACTTCATGGACTACTGGAAATGGATCTTCATTGATCCTCATGGCTTGCTTGTCATGCTGAGGGAAGTTTAACTTCCCTTTCTTAATCAGCACTTGGATCCTGTCTCAAAACACAACACATTTGTTAGTGTGGGATCAAAGTATTATACCATTTGCAATATTTCTTATCTTTCATTTATTTAGAATAAGATAATTTCACATAATCGGGTAATCTCATAACTTTACCCTCTAAAAGATAATAAAAAATTTCATCTGCCTTATAAATATCGAAGGAGTATCTTTTAAAAGATCCTTTTGCTTTATAAGATTCAGCGGACACATTCTTCTTCACCAATCTTTTGTAAGTAAAAGGTTCATTCCCTATTATTTGAGCAGCATCTATCTCATAAATAGGGTCCTTATAGTAAAAGGTTCATTCACACACACACACACACGAGAGAGAGAGAGAGAGAGAGAGAGAGAGAGAGAGAGAGAGAGAGAGAGTACCATGTAATAAATTGCCGATCCTCGTGAATAACTGAGAAGGGGCCGAAAGAAGACCAATTTTGGACTGGTTCATCATCTTTGTAGGTAAGGCCATATATGGAAGAGAAGACCAATTAAATTATGCACGAGTATTGACTCTCTCAATACTCGTGCATAATAGCAATACAGAAATTAGATTCCCAATGCAGAAATTCATAGCCAACTTTGGATTTTTAGTTTTATATATATATATATATATAGAGAGAGAGAGAGAGAGAGAGAGAGGTAGTTAATGAAGATTAGATATCTTTGAAAGAGAAATTTGGGAGAGAGAGAGAGAGAGAGAGAGAAATACACCGTAAAAGAGGCGAAGGTGGCTTGTCGTAGTGAGGTGCACCTTCTAATGACCGGAGATGAGAGAGAGTGTGTGTGTGATGACCGGGGCTTAGAGAGGGATTCGGTCAGAGGCAGTGAGCCCTAAACGTGGTGGGTTGTGAGAGAGGCTTTCGAGGCTACGATTTGGGTGAAGAGCTTCTGGATTTTCCTTTGTGACCAGAGCTCTGATTACCTCAAATGAAGTGAAGATCTGTGTCTCCGATCAGAGCCCTAGGCGTGAGGGATTGGGGAAAAGGTAGAGGAAGAGTGAGGGATTAGTTTTCTCTTCTTCTTTTTCTTTTTCCTGAAAGTGACGATCTGAAATTAATTTTCTCGTTTTTCTTTTTTTTTTTTCTTTCTCTTTTGCTCCCAATTTTTCCCATCTAACAATGACAAAAAATTTATTGTGAAGGATTAATTCAATTCGAGACAAATAAATACCATTTGTGTCGAATAGCTACATTTCCGTCATAAATAAAAATTTATTTGTCGGATAGGTACATTTTCGTTACGAATAAAATTTTATTTGTGACAGATAGATATGTTTCCGTCACAAATAAATAAATTTATTTGTAATGGATATTTTTTTGTCGCAAAATCCGACACAAAAAATATTTTTTGTGACGGATTTGTATCTGTCACAAAAATTTTCAACATAAAAGTATTTTTCTTGTAAGTAACATGTCCCAAGTACTGTTGCAATTTTTTATTTTTTTTGGGTAAATTACACAAAGCTCCCCTGAGGTTTTCCTTAATTACACGGACCTCCCCTCTTGTTTCAAAAATTACACAGACCTCTCTCGAGGTTTGTAATTAGGTAACAAAACGCCCCCTCCCCTAATGGTCTGTTAGTTTTTTTTACATTAGCCTCCCCTGAAAATTATAGTTAGCCCCCCTAATATTATAAAATTGTCATACTAAAACCCCCTTTTCTCTTATATTTTTGTGCTAATTATAAAATCCCTCCTCCCTCCTATGTTTTTGGGTTAATTTTTTTAGCATTAATTTATATCATCTACACAAAATATACACAAAACATATATAAATAGGTCCAATTTTTTTTTTCCCCCGAATTAACATCACAAAATGGGTTAAGTGTTTATATAAATGGGAGGAGGGATTTTATAATTAGAACAAAAATATAAGAGAAAGGGGGTTTAGTATGACAATTTTATAATATTAGGGGGGCTAATTGTAATTTTTAGGAGAGGCTAATGTCAAAAAAACTAACGGACCGTTACGGGAGGGGGCATTTTGTTACCTAATTACAAACCTCGAGGGAGGTCTGTGTAATTTTTGAAACAAGAGGGGAGGTCCGTGTAATTAAGGCAAACCTCAGGGGATGTTTGTGTAATTACACAAACCTCATATGTCAAAAAAAAAAAAAAAGGTAAATTACACAGGACCCCACAGTGACATAGGAAAGAGATAGACACATCTTTTGGGGAGGTTGTATGAAAGTTGTATGAAGGTTGTGTCCCAAGTATTACCCATTAGAAAAATACTTGTACCAAAAAATGACATTTGTTTATGAAATGTTCAACCGCGGGCTAAGCGTGATTTTAGGAATCACAAGCATATCGATTTGGGTAATACTTGGGACACAACCTTCATACAACTTTCATACAACCTCCTCAAAAGATGTGTATATCTCTTTCCTGTGTCACTGTGGGTTCAGTGACATCACAGAAGAGAGATAGACACATCTTTTGGGGAGGTTGTATGAAAGTTGTATGAAGGTTGTGTCCCAAATATTACTCTATCGATGGGTAATACTTGGGACACAACCTTCATACAACTTTCATACAACCTCCCCAAAAGATGTGTCTATCTCTTTTCTGTGTCACTGGGAGATCCAGTGACATCGCAGGAGAGAGATAGACACATCTTTTGGGGAGGTTGTATGAAAGTTGCATGAAGGTTGTGTCCCAAATATTACTCTTTTCTAATCTATTAGAATTGAGATTGTTTGGTAGGCACAACTACATAAAAAAAACTGATGTGTCAAGGGTTTGGCGTTGCATTGGAGCATGCATGGAGTTCAACACAATCTTCTATTTTATTTTATTTGGGTAATATTTGGGACACATTCAAAGATACAATTTTTGGGACACAACTTAAGAGCTATGTCTATCTCTTTTCTGTGTCACTGATAATAGGATTAAGTGCTCTTAATCATAGGAGAGATATAGACGCATCTTTTAAGTTATGTCCTAAAAATTATGTATTTGAGTATGTCTCAATCTTTACTCATTTTATTTTTACTTTTGACATCTTATTAGGAAGTTGCGTTGGAGAAGCTTACGACTTTTGTACGTCTTTGAATGTTATTGGTGCATCAAAGTAAGTGTAAGTGACATAAGGAACATATCCCAAGTGTTTGTATTTATGAATAAAGATTCGTGCATATAAAATGTGCAGTGTGCACATGAAGATATAGGTCATTCATTTTGGTAAATCCTATATGACATGAATGGACCCCACCAAATTGAATAACCCAGATTTTTATGTGCACATTTACATGCTCGGAGCATTACTCTTTATTTGTTTATTTATTTTTTTGACTGAGCATTAATTCGATATGCTTGTGATTCCTAAAATGCGCTTAGCCAGCGTGTTAGAAAATATAGAAATATAAGATTTGGTCCCTTCGGTCGTTTTATTAGAAGTTAATGCATCTTAAGGGCTAGATTAATATAAATCCTTAATTAGGTATATTAATTAGAAATAGGTCATTTTTTCCAATTTAATAAAAAAAAAAATTGATGCACAATTTAATAAATTTTTAATGTCTAAACTAACTTTCTCACATGATCAATTATATACATATTTATTCGTCTATCTATATATGGACATGATAAAGATTTGAAGTTAATGACATTAACTGTTAATGAGATTATGTTCCCTTAATTTAAGTGATCCCCTTATCTTCTTATCATGATCTTTTGGTTGAAATTCAAATTATTTAATACGTTTTGCTCTCTCAGTCTTTTGTGAGAATTTCTCAGTTTTTACACAGTCCGTCTTTCAGGTCCATTTTTTAAGGTTTGCTAAAGATCCGGACTGTATATTCGTGTATCTATATATGGACAAATAGATATAAATTTGAAGTTAATGTAACTGATAATAGGATTAAGTGCTCTTAATTCAAGGGATCTGCTTATCAGCTCACTGTGATCTTTTTGTTGAAATTCAAATTATTTAATATATTTTGCAGACTTGATTCATCCAGTTTGGTTGTCATTATAACAGTTCGGATCTTAAGCGGACCTAAAAGACAGATTGTGTAAAGACTGAGAAATTCTCACAAAAGACTGAAAAATTCTCACTCTTTGAAATTTCTCAGTCTTTTATGAGAATTTCTCAGTTTTTACATAGTTCGTCTCTTAGGTCCATTTTTTAAGGTCTGCTTAAGATCCGGACTGGTCATTATAATACAGATCTTAAATTTAGTAAGAAATTTCTCAGTATTTGACCTACAAAAAACCATAATCATTTTTTTGCATGAAGAAATTCTACTATTTTGTTAATTTTCATGGTGTTTATCATAAAACTCCACACGACACGGGATCATTGAGTGAGAAATTTCTTAGTATTTGACCTACAAAAAACCATAATCATTTTTGCATGAAAAATTTCTACTGTTTGTTAAAATTTTCAGTGTTTGTCATAAAATTCCTCACAATACGACAACATTTAGTGAGAAATTTATTAGTATTTGACCTACAAAAAATCATTATCATGTTTTTGCATGAAAAATTTCTACCATTTGTTAAATTTCTCAATAATTGTCATAAAACTCCACAAACTAGAAAAACATTATAAAAAAAATCTATAATGCCTAAACCTAAATCCTTAAGTTTTGTGAAAATTTCACATAAAAATAGTTAATTATATGACTTTTCTTATATTTCACAGAGCTTTATAAGAAATTTCACACAAATGAACATTCCTAAGGAGGTATCAAAAGGCATTTTCCTCTCAATGCAAAATTCATCCAAACTCAACCTCAACTATTCTGAACCAAACAAGCCTTCAAGCCCAAACACAAAGCATTTGTCTTCCACGATTTGTTACTATACTAATCAAGCCACTCTTTGAATCCACCATTCAGCCATTAACATCATCAAATTATCAAATCATCCGTATATAAACTCCAAAAGCTTCATCACTGGTTCTGTATTCTCCCACCAACGATTTGCTTCAATTTTCACTTTGGAATGAATGAGAAACCCTCACAGATTCAGAAAGGGAAGGAGTCCAAGAATGGGAGATCGAATGACTGGAAGGTGGTGACGATGACGACCAAGAATGGGCGACGATGGCGTGGCTGGATGTGGTGGTGCCCCCAGTGGAGGGGCTGCTGGTCTCTCTCTTCTTTTTCCCTCTCTCTCTAGCAGAAATCTCTTTCCATATATAGTTGCAGATTCTGTCTCTCTATATTGGGTTTTGAATTTTGAAATTAAATAAGATCTTTGATATATATATATATATATATAGAGAGAGAGAGAGAGAGAGAGAGAGAGAGAGAGAGAGGATAATATAGGGGTATTTATGTATTTAGTAACACAGAAGGACTAATTTCTAGATTCAGATATAGGAAAGACTCATTTACAGAAAAAGCTAGGATTAAGGACTAAATCCTACTTTATCCTAGAAAATATGATTTCTAATTCATTTATATATATATATATATATATATTTTGGGGTTGAAGCCTAACTTCATTTTGGTTTGATAAAGAAGTCGTTTTACATTTACAGCATCAGTTTACGTCGTATTTTTGTAACAAAAGAGCATCACAAAACATTTTGAAAATATAGATTCAGCGCACATAAAAAATATCATTGATTCTTAGAGCATCTCTAATGCTAAATGATATATCTTCCATCTCAATGATAGTGCCAAAATGCTATAGTTTGAGATTTTTGCTGCATTTTTGCTACATTGATAAATGTTGTATCAAATGTCATAATTTCTTTGACAAAACAATTACGAGTATTCATCTTCCAACTACCATTCTCAACTATCATATCTTAGTAAGAAATTCACTTTTGTAGAACTTTTTACAGAACGCGCAAGTAGTTTTGTATAAATCTCATCCTTGCGAAGATCGTAATAAGCTTTCATGATTTCATCCAAGAATCCATTTTTTGAGGTGTCCACCAACATAGTCATAACAATTCTTTCTTTCTCTTTGGCTTCTCTCTTCTTCGTCCCTTCAATTCATCTGCTCCATTAAGCTTTTTGTTTGTGTGTGTGTGTGTGTTTTTCAGCTTTCCTAATTGCGATGTCATTTGTTTGTTAAATTGATCTTTTAGATCACAAAAAGGGGAGCTTGAAGAATATGCCATTTAGTCCCTCTTATGCACTTCTTTTTTAACACCCACTAGGCCTTTTGTATGCATATATAAACACACAAATATTTAAATACGGCTGCAGGAGGATTTCAACTGGGAAAAATTGGGTGTTACAAATAAACAAAAGGTTCATTACCCAGTACTAGTACTACTCAATATAGGGTTATTTTAGAGATGCCAAACTTATATTTTGGCATTGCTACAGTGCTAAAAATCTATATTTTAACATATGTGCTTCAATTGTACATTCTAAAAAAAATACCAAATTATAGCATAGCACTACAAATCATTACTTCAGTCGGATGCCATTTTTCCTTGTAACAGAAAGACAAATAAAAAACGAAAAAAAAAAAAAAAAAAATGGGGTGCCATAGCCCATAGCAGGTAATGCTATATGCCAAATTATAGCACCACATTGGAGCTGCTATTTTTTTAACCGGATACTATAATTTGGAGATGCACTTATATTCGACTGTCCTATTTAAGAGTCATTTATTCTAAGAGTCTTATTTAAAAAGTCCACAAAATTTTAACTACACTCTTCCAGGATTACTCTTCATCATATAAAACCCTATCATTTTCATTTGATGTGACACTGAATCTTTAAACTTAAAAGAAAGGTAACAACGGAAAATTATAAATTATTACGATAGTAAAACAAACTTCTTTAAATAATTTGCTCGGTCAATTGGTGAGTTCACTGAGTTGTTTTGAATTTAGAACTTACTTACCAGTTGCAATTACTACATTTCAAATGTGAAACTTCCGGTCTTGAAGTCCTAGTCAGTCTGATCCCTCATGCTCTAAATCTGAGAAGAAAAAAAAAAAAAAAAAAAAACAAGTAAGCCAGAAAACAAAAGGTATGACTAATAGGCATACCTTTTGAAATTTGCCCATTACTAGGCATAGTTTAGTTGTCCTTCGGAAATTGGAATTAAAGCAACTATTATTGACAGCTGAGAGTGTTCCCTCTGCAACTGGTTTAACTCAGGCTGATCATATAATTTCTAAAGTTGAAGTTACTTCAACTTTTCCCACAATATACACAACTACAATATTAGTGCACCACATGCCAAATATAAGTTCAGAAGATGAGTCCATTAAAGGTGAACACTTCTCCAAAATATTTGAGGGCATTTTTGTTTATTCATTTTTGGTTCATTATTGTTCACCTAAGTCTTCACTGGATGACATGTGTCCTATTTTAGTAATTATGTTGATAGTACAGGGGCAAAATGAGAATGAAATGAGACTCATGTCACCCAGTGAAGATGGATGAGCAATGGTGGACTAAAAATGGGTGAGCAAAAATGCTCTCAAAATATTTATGCTTCAATACAATGATAAGAATATATATATATATATATACACACACACTAGTACTGCATATGTCCCATATTGAGGATCTGTTTTGAGAATTTCAACTATTTAAAGAAGCTTTTCTTTTGTTTTTTCTTTTTTTCTTTTTTTAATTGGGAACTCCATCTTGTCCTTTTTAAATTTTAAATTTCAAATTTTTCTTTGCAACTGTCGTCGTGGGAAAGTTTTATGTTGGAGTTTTCCACATCGGATGTAAAAGTGGTTGATGGTCGTTATAAGTGTGAGGGAAAGTCTCAACTCATGAGCTAGTTTTTGGGGCTAAGAAGGCCCAAAACATACCTATCTTTTGATATAATAAAAGTTAAGTTTAGAAAATGTTTAACGAAAATATATTGACTTCTCAAACAGAACATTTAAAAATAGAATAAAAGACCCTTAGTTCCAACGGATAAAATAACTTCGTAATAGAATGTGAAGATTGCAAGTAACTAAAAGGGAGAATACGGTGGGAGCAAATTTGGGAGTTTAAAAAACTTCTGTTATTACTAAGTGAACTAGTTCTCGATATTTAATATTCTGTGTAGATTTCATTTCATTACATATTTGGTACTCAAACAACTTTAAAAAAAAACATTCTCAAAACATGTTGTTGTCAAACAAACTTAACGTGGTCCACATGAAGCCCAGATCCAAAAATGTCGGGGGGATTAAAAGCTAGCTATCGTATTTCATGCATTTCCAAGCAAGCACATGCTTGGGTCTATGACCAGAACTAGGGCCCAAAGAGACTTTTTGGTATAATGGTATTTGGAAAGGACGTATCTTGTGATCATGAGCACAAACATGACACGCAACAAACACGGCAACACAACAAAACCAAAAATAAAATTGTACAACAGTACGTTGTATTGTCGGCGAAGTGTGTTAGTCGTGTCTGTACGTATATCGAACACGACATGACACGTTAGCTTCTTATAAGTGTATCTTATTCCCATGTTTCCACTTTCTCATGCACCATCTTGTTCCCAGGAGGAATAAATACACTTCAAAAGTTGGCCTTATTCCGAGGACACATTGATCAAATTAAGAAACATTTCTATTTGAACGACCTTTTTAGTATATGTAACCTTGCACACATTTAGCTCTATGTCACCTTCTTGTTGGAAGGTGATCCATGGAAGTATACGAACACATATGAATGGGAAATAAAACGCGTAACGGTAGCGGCTATTCACTTCCATAAAATTTTAAAAAATTACTCAATTTTCTCGTAGAGTTTTAAAATTTTAATTTAGAAGGTTGACCAGTACCTTACAAAAAATTGTTTTCTTAATTCAGACATCTGCCTGCCCCCTTATTTGTTGGAAAATCTTTCCAACATAACATAAGCAATAAATAAGTGTCTTAGTACTTTAACGAAAATCAATACAAATATGCACTTGTGTGTGTGAGAGAATAAAGTCAAATTCAAACAACTAGAGCTGGCCAACATTCTGATTGTAAAAACTAGAGTCCAACTTCACCAACTCCAAATTTTCTTATACAAACAAGGATTGGGCAGCCAAGTCAAAATTCCTAGGTGGGTCCTATGCCTAAAGTTCTTTACCGTCCTCAAATAAATCATTATATATACACACACAGATACCATGGTTGTGTATCATCTTACTTCACAACTTCATAGTTCCCATTGAAAAGAGATCAGAAAGAGAGAGTTGGGAATGAGAAAAAAGTGCCCATTAACAACAATGAAGAGTCTTTATTTTCTTCTACTTGTTATGACTCTTGTGATGGGTTCAGAGCTCAGTGTTGTCCATGGCCGAGCCCTTAGATCAATGCCTGAAACCTCCATTGCCAGATATGAACAGGTTGAAGGAGCTGAGTCTATGGGCATGGCTTCATTTTCTCTCTCTTCCAACAACTCTAGCAGCAATAACACTCCTTCGACATCTATGAGGAGTTTGTCTTTTAATTTGGCTTCTGGGCCTAGCAAAAAAGGCCCTGGCCATTAGCCACAATTCCAACTTCTACAACTCTTCCTTTGTGGAATTTTTTTTGTTTTTTTTTTTTTTTGTTTTTATCTGATATGTTTTTTAAATTTATTTACCATATCCACACGATTTTCATCTTATTTACCATAGAAGAAAGCGTCTTTTGGAATTACGTTTTCAGCCAAAATTTCGATTTTGTTGAAAGTGTCGTTTGAAAACACGCCTTCAAAAAAAGAATCTTTTTTTAGTGCCAAAAAGGCGGCGTCCGACCAAGGGCATAATAGATGAATTTGGTTTTTACCCATGTTTTGGAGGTAGTGAAACTAAAATTTTAGAGACGCTTTCTCTCCGAACTTGAGTTTGGTAAATATATGTTGAAAATACTTAGATGTGGTACATACAATTTTTAAATTCTAGTGTAAGATAAAAAGTTCATTCCTTTACATATATCTCTCGTCATGTTATTGTTTGCATGAAGGTGCAATTTCTTGATCTCTTTGTGATATTTTTCTCTTTAAAATTTAAAAGGGTGAATTTCATGCCTGTATTGTAGTTGTAGGTTATTACACTCTTCTTACTTCATTTTTATGAACATATACTATTTGATTGAATGTCTTATTGGCCTGAGTTGTTCTCAGCAACATATGTGAAGTTTTATACCTAGAGCAATCTTCCCTTCCCCCCCCCCCCCCCCCCCCCCCCCCCCCCTCTCTCTCTCTCTCTCTCTCTCTCTCTCACACACACACACACACACACACACACACACACGCGCGCGCGCGCGCGCACACAAGAGATAGATTAAAGTTATGCTTCGGAGATTTAGTTACTAAATGCTTTAACTGTTATCCCAAATACTACAGAGTATTTGACCTAACTATTAAAAGTATTTGAGAAGCATACCATTATCCCAAGAGAAATAACAAGTGATCAATTCACATGGACCATGGTTGACCCATAAAATCCATTGGGTTTGTGGAGGCAATTTCATAACTTGTAAAAATCAAATGAAACACCTAAAATGATTGGGTAATAACAATAATAATAATAAATAAAATATAAAGAATATTGAATTAATATGAAGTGGGCACAGGAAAATACGTAGGTATGTGAATTGTTTAAATATGTGACATGCGCAAAATGGAAACCACATGTAGCCCTTGTCCTTCCCAAGTGAGTAAGTGTGACACTGGCACTTAATTAAGCCCCTTGATTTGGGTAAAAGGGTGGGTGTGAATAGGCAAACCTTGAGCTTTAAAGTTTGCAAGCGCAGTCTTAAAGAGTCAAAGACTACGTACGGGCTAATGAGGTCAAGGGGTAGATACATGTAAACATTACTTGGCGTCTTTAAGAGTTTGTTGGCCTTATGAAAAAGTTTCACTTGGCAACCTCTGAAATGGAATGGACCAAAATTACTCTCTCTCTCTGCTTTATGCATGTCAAAATTCTCAAGTTATTCAAGAGAGAGAGCAATTTAAACCATGATGGGCGGTCCTCATCAACTCCCTCGACGCATCACTTGAGCTAACGATCTCTGGGTATTTCACCCCGATACTCTCGATGGGAGTTACCCGAGGAAGTATACTTTTCCTTATTTAATTACCTGATTGGACCATCTTCAAAGGATACAACAAATCTGATGCGCCAACTAGAATTGTTTGCTCCAAGAGATATAGCAAAACTTAAATGAAGTTTCATGTAAGTTTGTTGCCACAACTTTTGTGTGTTTTCACTTCAAATAGAAATGATTCTTTTGGATTTGATTACTTTAGTATTTGGGTAGAATGTAAAAGGTGCACTGACATGGGTAGCATACAAAAAATAAACCGAACATTCAGAAACCGGTTCTCACAGTTTTGATCGGTTATTTTCCCAGCCAGTTGGTTTGCGATATTAAGCTTTCAAAACTTTCAGTTGGTGTACGGTTTTGATTAGGTCCAGGTCGAAGCCGACTGAACCAATCGAAAACCACAAGCCATATATTACATGCATACACCGGTTAACTAGTCCCTTTCAGCCATGCACTACACGTATACTATAAACACGAAAACCCTAAAGCCCTAATTCATTTCCCTTCCCTCCATTCTCTGGCCTCCCCTCACTCTCTATTCCAAAAGCCCTAATCCTAGCCGCCACAAGCCACCACTCACCCTACCACCCTCGGCCCCCTCTCTCTCTCTCTCTCTCTCTCTCTCTCTCTCTCCACCAAAAGCCACCACCAATTCGAACCGAGGTACGAAGCCACCACAGATCTCTCTCTATACAGAGGGGAGTGTGTGTATATTTGTTTTGATTCTCTCTGTTCTCAGTTACCAACAAGATTTTCTTTGAAGCGAACCAAAGCAGACCTATTTCCAATTGGTCAGTTTCGGTCCTCACCAATGTGAAACCGAGTCCCTCGGTTCGGTCCCAAAAAAATGAATAATCCCCAACTGAACTGACCGATTACATCCTTTGGGCGAATGAGGAATCAACAATTTCCAGGCAATATATGATTGCATACAAATGCCTAGACAGTCACGGTATCATAGCTTGGACTTGGGACACTGAAGAGCAAATGGTTCAATTTATTAAACAGACATTGAGCCGACCGTAGGTCTGTTTGGCACTTGCACTATTGCCATTCAGTTCCAACCACATAATAAGTAAAATTAAAACTGCAAACATGGTTCCCAAACAAGACCATGTGTCTATCTCTCCTCTCTTTGGATTCCATAGACACTGTAAACCCCACAGTGTCAGTGGACCCATCAGGAGAGGGATGGACACATTGTGATTTATGTATCTTATTTTTGTGATTTTCTTATGTGTCCAAAGAGATATTAAAAAATTACTCAATTTGAACAAAGCACAATTCAGATGTCCAGGAAGATAATTTAAGACTCACCGTAAACTCTCAAGGAGTTTTCTGATGAAATCCACCCCAAGCTTGCCGCTCCAAACAGTTTAGTTGAACTCTACTAAAAATTGGACAACTTCGCGGCAAATCCAACGGCTATCAACATAATAAGAAACATATGGGGAAGAAATTGTATAATACGGGTAACTAGGAAACGCAAAGAGAAATGATAAAGTAAACTCTACTCTTCTTTCTGAGCTTGGGGAGAGCCACGAGAATGATAAGATATTAGATTATTAGGTGCTACAAGAGCAGAGTTAATACACACAATATTGAAGTACATTGTAGCCAAGGAAGAACTATATATATATATATATATATGTACCATTGTACCTACTAGTAATTTGTCATGAAAGAAGTACAAATCATAATATGATGAAGCCAAATTTGGCAAGGGATATAACATTGCTATAATCCAGCATAAGCCTTAGCACACTATTGGAGAGATGTTTCTGACGGTCATGCTATAATTTGGAACTACCAACACGGTAATGAATCAACTTTTCTCAATACAAACAAATGAACGACATTCTTTAAGAATGCACAATTGAATCAGAGATGCAAAAATATTGTAACTGGCCACTCTAGCAATGCCAAAATATACCTTTGGCATGAAGAAAATAGCATATACAATTGGAGGGGTGTTTGGCAATAGTTTTTGGAGTTCACAAGTGATTATGGAACTCCAAGAGCTAAAATGAAACATTTTGAAAAACTCCATCGCAAAAAAATTGCAAGTCAATCGCAGAAATTTTGCAATTTGCCAAAGCTACCTTCAACAACTTTTGGTCAAAAGCAGTTTTGTTTTGCAATTGAAACGTAGACACAGAAGGTGTGCCAAACAGACCCAAGACAAAGGCAGCTTAAACCATGCCTTTGTAAGTAAGGCCATAAACAGAGCATATACACAAGTAGCAGAGTAATACGAACTGGCTGGAATATATGAGCAATGTGATGAATATAATTCAAATGAATGCCCCAAGATCAACCCAGAAGCAAACAAACAAATTAACAAGAACCGGATTGGTCTTCTTTCCACCACAACATGAAATTTCAAGCAAAAAAAAAAAAAGAATTGTGAAGGAAATTAACTGATCAAAGCACTAGGCAAATCAGAGAAAGACCTAAACTTTTCACCAACAAAAAATCCCAAAAATAAAACCCAACAGCTACTTTGGAAAGCTTTTGGTCAAAAGCAGTATTTCTCGGATTGAATCACAGAAGCTGTGCCAAACGGTCTATGACAATAGGAGTTTAAACCATGCATTCATAAGTAAGGCCATAAACAGTAGTTATACAAGTGGCAGAGTAATATGAACTGGCACAGGTATATGAGCAATGTGGTAAGTATAATTCAAATGAACGCCCCAAGATCAACCTAGAAGCAAACATTAACAAATTAACAAGAACCAGATTGGTCTTATTTCCACTATACCGCGAAATTGCAAACAAACAAAAAAATTTGTGAAGGAAATTAACTGATCAAAGCCCCCTCTATGCAAATCACACAAAGGCCAACACTTTTCACCCACAAAAGATCCCAAAACAAATAAGAAATTAAATTTTAAACCAAATTGGAACAAGAATCTCAATAAAAAAGTAAAAGAATTCGATATTTATAAGATAGTAATATTCCTGAGTATTTAGCATTGAAAATCCAATCAGCACAAACAGATCTCAACATGCAACATTGCAGTTTTTTTTTTCTTTTTTTTTTTGGGTTCGGGTTTGGGGTGGGGGGGTGGCAAGCGCTCAGAGCAACATAGCTAAGGAACTGTTTGTAAAACCAGATTCTCCATTTCAATCGTACAATAAAATTTGGGAAAAGTCTTCGGTACACCAAGGTGGTTTTGGTGTATGTACACCAAAGTGGTTATGGGTAGGATACATTTGTTCCCATCAAACCACCCATATCACTTTGGAACAAATGTTTTCTATCACGGAACTAGGTACACCAAAACCACTGGGTGTACTGAAGCAGGACTAAAAATTTTGGGTCAAGCGCAGAAATTTGCGATTGGCCAAAAGCTAATTTGGACAATTTTGGGTCGAAAGCCCATATTTTTCGATGGATTCGCAGACGCAGAGACTGAGGCTGTGCCAAACAGGCCCAATAGCAGTTTAAAACCATGCATTCAGCCATAAAACAGCATATGTACAAATAGCAGAGTAATATAATTCTATGAACTAGCAGGTACATGAACTATGAAAAAACTATAATGCAAATGTATACCCCAAGATCGACTTAGAAGCAAACATAAACAAATTAACCACCACCAGATTGGTCTTCTTCACACTATAACATGAATTTGCAAACAAAATAAATTGTGTACTCTATGCAAAATCACACAAAATGCCCTAAACAATTCACCAACAAAAAATCCCACAAATAAATAAATAAATAAAAACCCAGAAATTTAAATCATATTAGAACAACAATCTCAGTAAAACAACAAGAAATAGATATTCATATGGTAGTAATATTTCTAGTATTTTAGCATTCAAAATCCACAAACAACACAAACAGATCTGAACATGCAAGCCCTAATTCACCAATTAAACCTGCAAATACAAAAACCCTAATTTATTCAGTTTTGACGGTAGAGTTTGAGTTTTCCTCACTGTCGGCCGGAGTGGGGTCCACAGCAACCGAAGATTGCTCCGGCGCCGATCTGGACTTGACGGAGTCGAGCATCCGCTTGCTGATCTCTTTGGAGTAGACCTGTAGGATCTCGATGCCGTCGTCGTCCGCAGAGGCAGCGGCGGCGGAGGAGGAGAAGGCCTCTTCCTCGATGCGGCGGGCGACGGCGTCGGCCTCGTCGGAGGACATGGATCCGTAGCGCTTGGAGAGGACGGAGGGGGATGAGAGGGTCTCGATGAGGCGGGTCACGACGGCGTCCCGAGTGCGCTGCGATGGCGGCCAGATGCTGAAAGAGAAGTTGATCTTCTTCTCCGATTTGTTGATCTGGGTCTGGTTTTGTTGATCTGGGTTTTCGATTTCGGCCATTGTTGTTGGGGCTTTTGGGTCTTCTGGACCTGGTGGGTTGATGATATCTTCTTCGATGTTGTGGTCTGTCATTTTTGTTTTGGTTTTTGTGAGGAAGGAGACAAAATGGAGATTATTTTATTTTAATATAATGGAGGGGTTTGCTTTGGGTATATATACTAAAATTGTAAAGTATGTATATATGAATGTGTGATGGGATTGTATAAAGTATGAGAGTAGAGATTGAGTGGGGCCCAAATTTGGTGATCTAAATTGACGGTCCACCTTACAAGTTTAATTTTCTGATGGAAAGACTGTGGAGCTTTCTGTTCTTTTAATTTACTTCATTCTTTTTTAAATATAAAATATAAAAAATAAAAAAGGGTAAATTACACTTTACGTGTAGGCGCACACTTTGGTACGTTTGGGTGGTTTGGGTGTATATACACCCAAACCAATCTCAGCCATTGGATGCAAGATTCTCCCTTTCTTAGCCGTCCACGTGTACAAGCCCATTTGAGAACAAAACCACAGTGGTTTTGTACTATTTTTTCTCTCTCTCTCTTCACTCCCAGTCGCAGGTAACTCTCTCTCTCTCTCTCTCTCTCTTTTGTCTATACATATACAAGCAAAAACATAGAGAGAGAGAGAGAGAATCAACCGAGCCTTAAACCCTTAGGTGAGCTGATCCTATTTACTGCAATTTATTTGTGTACACAGAGACAATTTAGGTAAAGAAAACAGAACCTTAAGTTTAGCCATGACCGTCTGCCATTAAAGCTTCCATTAAAGCTTGATTTTTTTACCACCACCAAAACTCATGAAACTTTTGTCAAAAGGTTTGTATCAGCTCCCTTATAACCCCCTAAGAACAGTTTTTCCAAATTCTTAGCCAATCATCACGAATTTGTAATTTTTTCATAGACCCACTTCGCGGTTTTATCCAAAATTCATGTTATTTAATAAAATTTGGGACACCAAACGAATTTATATGGATAGGGCTCGTTGAGAGGATCAATTTTCATATAGGACTTGCATTATTTCGTTGAGAAATGATCTAGTTGTGAGTGTTTCATTTCTTACACCTAAACAAGACATTACTGGGGGTCTCTGTTTCAGTACAACGAAATGAAGAAGATGGGTTAGAGATATTATAATATGGAGCACTATAATTAATGTGTATGATATGAATTGTTCTATGATTAGAAATTGTTGTTCCACCATCATGAATTGTTGTTCCATGAACACAATTGTTGTTTCATGTTCAGTAATTATTGTTCCATGAACACAAATTGTTATTCCCTGATCAGTAATTGTTCTTCCATTTAAAATTATTATTCCGTGATCAGTAAATGTTGTTCCATTATCAGTAACTATTGTTCCATGATTAAAAATTGTGGTTCCATGATCTGTAATTGTTGTTCTATAAACACAAATTGTTGTTCTATGATTAAAAATTATTGTTCCATTATCAGAAATTCTTGCTCCGTGATCATAAATTGTTGTTCCATAATCATGAATTGTTGATCCATGATCAATAACTATTGTTCCATAAACTTAAATTGTTGTTCAATGATTAGAAATTATTATTTCATGATCAGTAACTGTTATTCTATTATCAGAAATTCGATATTATCAACCTATTCATGCTTCTACATGATTTAAGAAAGAGGTAAACAAAAAGGACTTGTCGAGAACTTACCCAAATTGTTGTTCTATGATCTGTAATTGTTGTTCCATTATTAGAAATTATTGACCTATTATCATGAACGATTGTTCCGGGATTACAAACTGTTGTTCCATTATCAGTAACCGTTGTTCCAATGATTAGAAATTGTTGTTCCATGAACATAAATTGTTGTTCCAATATTAAAAATTGTTGTTCCAAGATCAGTAACTGTTGTTCCAAGATCAGTAACTGTTGTTCCACTATTATAAATTGTCCCATTCATAACAAACACAGCATAGGAGAGAGAGAGAGAGAGAGAGAGAGAGAGACGCCGAGAAAGAAGAAGAGAAATGTAATTGTCTCCGAGAAACATGAAAGAGAAAATATGTGCATAACAACAAGCAAACTACACACATTGCACGTACTAAAGCAGTGAAGGTGTGGAGGATAATGCATACCTACGCAGCTACGCTTATACATGTATGTGAAAAGGACTTAAGAAGAAGAAAAAAAACGTGCAAACCACGCTTCCACATGCATGTGTGGAGAATAGCGCATACCTACGCTTCCACAGGCATACGAAAAGGACTTAAGAAGAAAGGAAACGTACAAACCACACTCAAACTCATAGGAAAAACATGAATTCTAAGTACAAATAATCATAAAAAGCTCATGAAACTCATAGCAATCATGATTCCATCATTAATTTATATCCACCACACAATCAATATTGTCATCCAATCCAATGAGATATTAACCCATTTAAGGATCTCATCCTTTCAGGGATCAAAGTATAAATATTAAATGTACGTGTTTGTAAATTAACTTAGGATTTAGAGCATAAGCACTCATAATAGCCATGAGATATTAATTATCTTATAAGGCAGTATAAAGATAATTACCCCAAGTTGGTCCCGTTTAATACATAAAGTGTACCAGCATAGTGAGTTGAAACTATACCGTTTCCCGCAATCAAGACAAACCTAATACAATACCATGCTGCAATCCTACTAATGGTGTGTCCAATCCCATCTAAAACTGTAAACCAAAATCTTACATTCGACAAGATCCGATTGTCTGATCTTCCGTGTGTAAGTCGAACTCTACACACCAAACCACATACTATGTAGAATGAAATACACACATGCATAATATTAAATAAACAATATAATACAAACATTGCACACACAGACTCTCATAAAAATGGAATAACTGGTTTTATTGAATGAATAATAAATCAACTCCATAAAGCATGACGTTGAGTATATATCCCTAACAATCTCCCACTTAGACTCAAAGCCATGATGCGACACACCTCACTCCTATCCCTTCCACGTGATATCAAAAGTCTTGGCCGGCAAGCTCTTGGTGAAAGGATCTGCCAGGTTATTTGCTGATGCTATCTTGGTCACTTCAACATTACCTCTTTGCACGATCTCTCTAAGATGTGACCGGCTTCTCCCATAAGCTTGATCCCTAAGATGTGATCGGCTTCTCCCAAGTCCTTCATATCGAATTGACTGGACAATTGATTCATCACATATTTTGCATGTTTTTCGATTTATTTTTTGCGCAAAATAGCACTCCCGGAGCTACTAAGTACATTATTTATACTCCTTTCGTGCATAACCCTCATTTCTACTGTTCACATATTTTACATAGGTAATTTTAGGGTTTTGTAGGTCATTGTCACGACCCATCCCACTACGCGTGGAAATAGGACACGTGGCACGCCGCCAAGGCTCAACCAAACATCATATGACTATACGCAGCGGAAAGAACTTGAAAACAACCCTGGGTATTTAAAACTTAGGAAACATTGCTCTCTGAATTGATAAATCCATTGAAAATTTAAGTTATAAACAGTTTTGTTCAAGGAAAACACATTCAAAAGAATCAATTCCGAAAATAGAGGTTCAGTCGACTGCACAGTCAACTGGGTTATGCAGAACCAAAAATATAACATCTTGCAAAGGGGTCCAGTCGACTGATCTGGGGACCCAGTCGACTGCTTTTCCATTAATAGAAGCAGTAATCAAAAACCAACAGTGTTCAGTCGACTGATAAAGGGTCCAGTCGACTACAACTCTTACTATTCATTCTCAGTGTCTCAATCCCACGAGGTCCAGTCGACTGCTCCGCGATACCAATGGCAAGTCCAAGTCTATCAACCATTGTATGTACAAGTGCCATGGCAAGTCCAAGTCTATCAACCATGCACAGTAGCCGTCGCTACTAAATTCTCAAACATCGAGAAGCTTACTCCGGCATGAATTTGTATAAGACTCCCCTTTGACCCACATAGACAACTCAACGTGCTCGCGTAAATTAATGGGCCTACAATTAACACATGGATTTTGCCCGGATCTCAATTTCGTCGTTGAAATCTAAAACATGTAATTCTCTATATTTTACAAGTTAGAACTTCATACCTCGTGCGATTTCCCCCAAACTTTGAAGGATCGTCTAGGAGGCTAATTAATCGCTGGATTTCGAATTTGAGAAAATTCCTACAAGTTTATACCTGTTTTACCCAAAAGTCTAGAATTAAGATTTTTGGAGGGGGAGACCTAAAGTTACAGCAGCTTAGATACTCTCTCTTGACCCCTTTGTATTTCTCTAGGTCTCTTTGTTTTAGTTTGTTCATAGACTAGTTAGATTTAGTGCTTGTAAGTGAGATTGTGAGAGACCCTTCAACTTTCAAGTGTGGTTAGCCTTATTGGAGCATTTATTGAAGTTTTTATTGGTCTTTCTCTCTCTCTTGAAGTAGTTGCTTGCATTAGTGGTGATGTCCTTCTACTCCTTTGATATTATTATTTATGTTTGCATAGTTGGATCCATGTGTAGCTAGTTTTCTTGAGAGTCTAAAGGTTTTTTGGATCTTCTTGAGTGATTGAAGAATGTTTGGTTTGTAATATGTTTGTTTCTTTACTTCCATTGTCATGCAATCGGGGTCATTGAATCTATATTACCAATCCAACATTTGCCCTTAGTCTCCTCAAGCTTTCATCTTGCATAGTGGGGTTGACAACTCACATGTTTGATTGTTAGCCCCCAAGGAACTTTGTTCACTTGAGAAGCCCCCTCCAAATCCCCAAGACTTATCCTTGTGTGACCCAAGGTTGGTAGCATGACCCCTAGCCCTTTACCTCTTTAGTAAATCAAACTCATTGTTCTAGCTTGCTCATTATAGTTAATTTTCACTCGCTGTTTTATTAGTTAACTTAATTAGTAACCGTTCTTACTTTAGTTCAAGTGCATGTTAGTTCTAGTCTTAGAGTTTGATACCCTCAAAACAACCATCATTTCCTTCTTTTTAGTTACTATAGTAGTGTATTTGAGTCCCGAATCTATAATCTCCCGGACTAGTCCCACAGAAGATAATACCCCCACATCGTTTTCGATTAGCAAGATATCATCCACATATAGTACTAAGAACACCACCACACTTCCATCATGTTTCTTGTACACACAGGATTTATAGGACCACACAAATCAGAGTGAACCAGTTCTAACGACTCTTTTGCTCTACAGCACTTGGCCGAGAGCGGCCTCTTGGTCATTTTACCTTCCAAGCAGGATTCACAGTCTAGAAGTGCTTCCATAATGATTGACTACGGTCACGTGAGAGTGTGTGTTTTCGCTATATGTAACGTTGAAGTGAGAAAAGGCCCGGAATATTGGGTCCGATGCGATGGTGATTAAGTACTTGACATACCGGCGACTAGTTTTATTGTTGTGTTGCTTATATATTGCATATGCACATTTCATACTCCATGGCACAGTTAAAGTATTTACTAAGTGTAAGCTTAAAACAAAACTATTTTCTGTGTGGTTATTGAATAACCACCGCAGGTACGGATCGTGACGAGGAAAGGAAGTGATCGGGAATCCGGGGGAAGAGTTATGTTGTTTATATGTTCATAAGTTGTAATTATGTTAGTCTTGGTGGAGATGGAACTCATGTTTGTAATATAGTAGTTGTAAATGCTTTTGTTGGAAGAACAAGATGTATTTTGGATTCCAAACTTCTTCTATAAGTTGTAAAATGTTAAGCACCAACTTTTAATGCTTTAGAATGTGATTTGAGAACTTGTTAATATGTCGGGTGTTCTCCCATTGAGTGTAAGTGTTGAGCTCTTGGACTCTTGTGTGTGATATGAACTTGAAATTGAGTTGGGAGTCATGTTGGAGAATGTTGTGCTTATAAAATGGGACTTGTTTTCAACTTGAATTGCAAAAGAGTTGTATTTTGGTTTGAATAAGTGTTTTGATAGGGTATTGAATTCATTTGCAACTAGTTTCTATATGCTCATACTAGTTTTTGACAAAAGTAAGAATTTGGTTGCTTGATTTGTCCAAATGAGGTTGAGTTTATAATCTATAAGATGTTAATGGCGTTTTCACATGTTTGGTTAATGTTAGAGGAGTTTTAATAGGTGCTTGAAATGTATTTCTAAAGTTCCAACAAGGTTGGTTTAAGTTTGGGTATGTTTAGACTTGAAAACAGGGGTTTTAGCAGCAGGGAAAACACTTCTGCAGAATCCAGATCGATCCAGGTCTCTGCGGATCGATCCGGGGCATCTAGGGGAGCAGAAAATGAGATTCTGCTAAATCCGGATCGATCCGATTTTGGGTGGATCGATCCGCTTTTCTGTTTCCATCCCGACGGCTTTTACGGAAACGGACATAACTCTCTCCAGGAAATTCGGATTCGTGCGCCATTTTTTGCGTTGGAGCCGGGACTCAAAGACCTATCTTTTGGTATAAAATTTGCTATACTTTATTAATGACCATTTGCTATACTTTATAAAATTTCCATGCATCGTCAAATGTTGTTCTATCGATCGTAAAATGTTGTTCTATTTTAATCAAATGTTGTTCCATGGACCGTCAAATGTTAATCCAGATCATCAAATGTTGTTCCGTGCAAATCAAATATTGTTCCATTGACCGTCAAATGTTGTTCCATAGCATCAAATGTTGTTCCGTGCAAATCAAATGTTATTCCATGCATCGTCAAATATTGTTCTATCGATCATAAAATATTGTTCTATTTTAATCAAATGTTGTTCCATGGACCGTCAAATGTTGTTCCAGATCATCAAATGTTGTTCCGTGCAAATCAAATGTTGTTCCACGGACTGCCAAATGTTGTTTCGTTTGCATCAAATGTTGTTCCATGCAAATCAAATGTTGTTCCATGCATCGTCAAATGTTGTTCTATCGTTCGTAAAATGTTGTTCTATTTTAATCAAATGTTGTTCCATAGACCGTCAAATGTTGTTCCAGATCATCAAATGTTGTTCCGCGCAAATCAAATGTTGTTCCATGCATCGTCAAATGTTGTTCTATCGATCGTAAAATGTTGTTCTGTTTTAATCAAATATTGTTCCATGTACCGTCAAATGTTGTCCCAGATCATCAAATGTTGTTCTGTGCAAATCAAATATTGTTCCATGGATCGTCAAATGTTGTGCCATAGCATCAAATGTTATTCGTGCAAATCAAATGTTGTTCCATGCATCGTCAAATGTTGTTCTATCGATTGTAAAATGTTATTCTATATTAATCAAATGTTGTTTCATGGACCGTCAAATGTTGTTCCAGATCATCAAAGGTTGTTCCGTGCAAATCAAATATTGTTCCATGGATCGTCAAATGTTGTGCCATAGCATCAAATGTTATTCGTGCAAATCAAATGTTGTTCCATGCATCGTCAAATGTTGTTCTATCGATTGTAAAATGTTATTCTATATTAATCAAATGTTGTTTCATGGACCGTCAAATGTTGTTCCAGATCATCAAAGGTTGTTCCGTGCAAATCAATTGTTGTTCCATTGATCATCAAATGTTGTTCCGTTTGCATCAAATGTTGTTCCGTGCAAATCAAATGTTGTTCCATGCATCGTCAAATGTTGTTTTATCGATCGTAAAATGTTGTTCTATTTTAATCAAATTTTGTTCCATGGACCGTCAAATGTTGTTCCAGATCATCAAATGTTGTTTCGTGCAAATCAAATATTGTTTCATGGACTGTTAAATGTTGTTCCATAGCATCAAATGTTGTTCCGTACAAATCAAATATTGTTCCATGCATTGTCAAATGTTGTTCGATCGTTCGTAAAATGTTGTTCTATTTTAATCAAATGTTGTTCCATGGACCGTCAAATGTTGTTCCAGATCATCAAATGTTGTTCCATGCAAATCAAATGTTGTTCCATGGACCGTCAAATGTTGTTCCATAGTACCAAATGTTGTTCCGTGCAAATCAAATGTTGTTCCATGCATCGTCAAATGTTGTTCTATCGAACGTAAAATGTTGTTCTATTTGAATCAAATGTTGTTCCATGGACCGTCAAATGTTGTTCCAGATCATCAAATGTTGTTCCGTGCAAATCAAATGTTGTTCCATGGACCGTCAAACGTTGTTCCAGAGCATCAAATGTTGTTCCGTGCAAATCAAATGTTGTTCCATGCATCATCAAATGTTGTTCTATCGATCGTAAATTCTTGTTCTATTTTTATCAAATGTTGTTCCATGAACTGTCAAATGTTGTTCCAGATCATCAAATGTTGTTCCGTGCAAATCAAATGTTGTTCCATGGACCGTCAAACGTTGTTCCAGAGCATCAAATGTTGTTTCGTGCAAATTAAATGTTGTTCCATGGATCGTCAAATGTTGTTCCATTTGCATCAAATGTTGTTCCATGCAAATCAAATGTTGTTCCGCCTTTCCTGGTCAATGTCATTGAATTTTGATAAGTGGATTATATTTCATGTATGCAGGTTGATGATGAGATGAGCAGGCAAGGAAAGTTATATGATCAATGCGAGGTAATATGTTTTTTGGTTGTACCTGCAGTGACTCAGATTTTACGTAATTAAAGCAACTACCTGCCTTAAATCTCATTATTAAGTACCAAGTAGGTATACCAATTGAAAGCTTTCAACATTAATTTTATGGAGGGAACAAGTTTATCTATTGCTAGAACAAACATAACATGCCTTTGGAACAACTCTTAATGATTTCAAGAACAAAGTTGTGTTGAGGATTAGATATGACTGATATTTAATGTAAATAAAGAAACTACCTACCTATAATTAATCACTCGTACTTATACATCAAAAGTCAAATTACTGATATTGTCAAAGATTTTATACATAAATGTAAATTTCTTAACTTTGTGCCTTGTGGAGGGGACACGTTTCTCTTAACTGAAGTTGAAGTAGTGTTGGAGATTAATATGACTGATATTTAATGTAATTAAAGCAACTTCATACTTTAAATCTTGTAATTATTAAGTATTACATCAAGTAGGTATACGAACTGAAAGCTTCCAACATTAATTTTGTGGAGGGAACAAGTTTCTTGATTGCTGGAACAAGCTTAACATGTTTTTTGAACAACTCTTTATGGTCCTTGGAACAAAGTTGTGTTGGGGAATTAATATGGTTGCGATTTAAAATAATTTATGTAACTACATACCCATAATAAATCACTCATGCTTATACATCAAAAATAAAATTTTATGATATTGTACAAGATTTAAAACATAAATGTAAATCTCTTGCTTGATTGGCACACAAATCAATCCACGGAGAACAACTATTTGTAACATGGAACAATTATTTCTCACCACAGAACAAACATGTAAAATAGAACAACATTTCATGGGATGGAACAATCGTTCCTGATCAAGGAACAAGCATTACTTTAGAACCGGCCATAGTAGGTTTTCCTCTCATTTATTGCGCGTCAGACAGCTATCACTGCGTCAGACAGCCATCACTTCATCCCCAACTTTTTCTTTTCCCTCCACTACAATCTTGACAAGTGGCAAAGTGGTTTGGGGTATATACACCCAAACCACCCAAACGTACCGAAGTGTTCTCCCATCTTTATAGTTTGGATTTGATACTCCCTCTGTCCCATATTAAGAGTTTTTGATGTCATTTTTTAATGTCTCATTTTAAGAGTACTCTTTGACAGATCAAAGTACTTTAATACACACTTTCTAAATTTGCCCTTTATTATATCCAACTCTTTCCTTTTTTTTTTTTGATGTGACACTATAATTTTGAATTTCAAAAAGGATAACAACGGAAAGTTGAAAATCTCACAAAAATCAAGATTGTCTCCTTAATAAGTTGGAATTCCCAAAAGAGACTCTTAATATAGGACGGAGTGAGTATTATTTTGGTACATTCAGTTTCAATTTTATTAATTTGGTCTTTATAGTTTAAGTTTAGGTTTAATATAGTTTATTTATGAAAATTTTTTGCAATTTTTGACAGAAATAAGTCATGTGATGCACACGTCTGGTGTCATTAGTGGCACAATGATAAAATTACCCAGAGAAATTACACTTTACACATCTATTTTGAATCTAAATCAGTCAAAAATAGTAGTAAGAAAAATGGATTAATTACACGGACCTCCCCTGAGGTTTGGCGAAATTACACGGACCTCCATCTACATTGAAAAATTACACACACCTCCTATCTATATTTCAAAATTTACAGAGACCTCCTGTGGATATCGCAGGTTGACTTACCCACAGCTTTTTTAAAATCAATTTCTGAAACAAATGAGTCGCCACTTAATTTTAAAAGGAAAAATTAAGAAACCATTTTAAAAGCAAACTGATCTTTTAGAAACCAGAGATTAACTAGGTCCGGGGATTATGGAATGAGAGAGGAAGGAGCCCGTCGGACTAAAACACTCTCTCTCATCCTATCTTGCGATAGGCCTCTACTCAACATCCTTTTAATCAAATTTATTAATCTAAGCATGCCCTCAACTAATACATATATACATATACATCACAAAAGCATGTCCAAAGGGTGTAAAATTGCAATTGACAAAATATCATTCAAAAGCCACATAATTCAGGTAACAAGCGATATGATATGCAATAGAGAACAAGTGAACTTACCCGAGATCCAGCAGCGATAATAAACGTGCAATGCATGCGAACAAAAGAAAATCCTAAAAAGAGTCTCTAATCACATATACACATAAGGCAAAACCTAATTCTAAGGTGTCGCGCATTAAGTCGAAGAATCAATAAAATCAAGAAATTAAGATAAACTAAAAAGGAGTTTTAGAAATCATACCTTAATAGCGCTACAAAACAAAGGGTTAGTCCACATGATATGCAAAATATGATGTTAGAAATAACAATCCTAAATTTCTAGCTTAAATCTATCTAATGTAATTAAATCCAAAGCTAATAAGTCATAATTACAAGTGCCAAACCATATGGATGAATATGTACATGGACAAGGATAAACTATGAGATACTTTTAAACCTTGAATTCAAGCTCAACTAATCATTATTAAAGCATGGTTTAAGCCTTAGATCATAAGAAAGCCATTTAGGCCCTTATTTACAAAGTAAGTCAAATGTGTCATAAAAACTCTGAAAATTGCAGAGAGCAGACCAGAACTTAAAAGAAATAAAAAACACGTCTCTTATGGTTTGATGTTGATGAAATTTGGACACAAGATGCCTCTGTCAGTCTAGTTTCCAAATCAAAAAGAAAATCAAGGTTTCAACGGTTAGATCTCCGGGAAAAGGACAAGAACCAGACGTCACTCAGAGATGTACAACTCTCTGTCCAGAGATATTGTTTGATTTTTTAAAAATAGCAAAAAGATGAGAAACACTTGGATCTTTTTAGGGGATCTTCCTAACACATTAAAGTACCCAGAAAAAATTATTAGAGACCCCAAAAAACTCCATTAGACTTCTGATTTATGAATTTCAAAATGGACTTGCTGTTCTGAAACTATTCTGAAACTCTGGGCAGATTGTGGTTGACTCACAAAACCCATGATCAAACCCTTCTAAACATAAAACCACCTTAAAACAAAAATTACAGTGGTAGAATATTGTGTTATTGACACTTTCCCGTTGGTTTCACTTGATTTCAACAGTTAGATTTCGAACTAAAAATCTTTGATCAAAAACAGTTTGTGAACTCACTGTTTTCATTTGTCAAGTTCAACTTTTATTTGTTAATCCCAACTATTAAACCATGAAGTTGGGTTTAAACCAAACCACTTCCCCTACCATTTGATGGTCATTGGAGGCTAAAGACTTTTATATTTGTAGATTTCAAATGAAGTATGAATAGACTTCATGAAATCTCAAGATGATGAATCCAAACCATAGAGATGAGTTTAGACCCAAAATACTTTCTCATACCACTTGATGGTCATTGGAGATGAAGATATGACTAATACTCATGAGTCTCCAAGGAATATAGAAGGGATTCCATGAAACATCAAGCTAGAGGACTCAAGTCATAAGCATGGACTTGGATCCATCTATTTACTTATAAAAAAGTGATGATCAAACTTTGACTCCCATGTGAAGTATAAGCTTACATGAGATTCAAAACGTCAAACTCAAGAGCTTTCAAGGGAGATATTGAAGATCTCCAAGAATCTCAAAAGAAGAACATAAACAAGAAAAATAGAAGAAGGATCAAAGAACTAGGAAGTAAGGACTTCCAAGTTTACTTAACAAACTCTAAAACTTAATCAAGAAAAACTAAATGACTTGTAAATTAGAAGCTCAAAAGAAAGAAAACACAACTAAGATTAGAGGGTCACCTCCAAACTATCCTCAAAGTTTCCCTTTCTTTGAAGATCTTCCAAGCTCTTCTTCCTAGTTTTTTTCTAAACTCTCTCTTTTCTCTCTAAAAAAAATGTTGGTGGAATGGAAGTCTTTTTTTTTGTATGTGACCTCTCTCCTCTTTTGCATGTGTTTCTCAATGGAGATACCTCTTCTTATATAGACAAAAATACCTAGGTCATTTCAGTAAATTCGGAGTAAAAGACATATGTAAACATCTCATTAGTTGGTACAATGTGTACTTTCTGAAATTATGCAGACTGCTGTCCAGCGCGGCAGTCCAGATACTGACGCGGCGGTCCGTGACTGCCGCTGCGGCATTCATCAAATGTCGTTGCGGCACTTCATGACTGCCGCGCGGCATTCACCAAAAGCCGCGGCAATTAATGGATTGCCGCATTTTTGTCAGTCTTACTTTATCAGTTTTTTTGTTCTTATTCGCATGCGCATACGTATTGCTCTGCAAAATACAGACTTTAAAAGCAAACGGCAGTCAGAAACTTGTAGCGGCACTTGGTGAATGCCGGCACGGCACTCTGTGACTGCCGTGCGGCAGTCACCGAGTGCCGCGGAAGCCTGCCGTGTGCCGGTTTTGGCTAAAATTCCCCTTTTAGGTCTTTTCTCTTTTTGAAATAAATTATTTTTGAATATCTTTTCCAAAAGTTGTGTTTTATATCCGAATTCCCCTAAATACCTGGTATTTTCTCCTTTCTGTGAAATTTTATCGCGTTTTGGAGACTTTTTGAAGAGCTTGGAATACTTCAAATCTTTCTGTCCTTATCATCATCGGACTTGGAGGTGACACTCTCCTAAATTCGACGTTAGGTCAAAATTGGGGTGTCTACAGTTTGCCCCTCTTCGGCAGAGCTTGTGGAGCAATGCGTGCCACAAGTGAATGTCGAAGCCTGTGTGAAGACAAGCCTTTGACCAGACCGTCGAATTTAGGTAAAAACAAAATGCGTTGCAAAAGAGAACATGCGTGTGGCAATGGTTCATGCTGGTCGTGCTCGATGATGAGCTGCCTACGTATCCATTCAGGAATCAGACCAAGACGTAGTTCGGGCAGGAGCCAAACATACACAAACGCAAATAGTCATACGGATGAATGCACCTATCTTATTGTGATGCACGTGCTCCATATAATGCCTATGCAACATATTGTTCTTTCTTAGTACCAAAAAGCAACCTATGCCATTCTACTCATGATGTCATTCCATTCTGGGAGAGTCATGACCGTCATAGATGCGCTTACTATGTTTAATTCTCTGATATTCTTCAAGAGTCATCTAATCGTCTAGGATGCGCTACGCGCCTTATACCTTGGTGTCAAATTAGAAACCACGCTTTCCGAAAGATTGAGGTGCGCTTCGCGCCTTATAATCGGGTGTCTTCCAAGAATCATCTGATCGACTGAGATGCGCTACGCGCCTTATACTCCGGTGTCGAATCAGGAAACACGCTGAAAGACTGAGATGCCCTACGCGCCTTATACCCCGGTGTCTTCCAAAAATCATCTGATCGACTGAGATGCGCTACGCGCCTTATACTCCGGTGTCAAATCAGGAACACGCTGAAAGACTGAGATGCGCTACGCGCCTTATACTCCGGTGTCTTCCAAAAATCATCTGATCGACTGAGATGCGCTACGCGCCTTATACTCTGGTGTCAAATCAGGAACCACGCTGAAAGACTGAGATGCGCTACGCGCCTTATACCCGTTGTGTCTTCCAAAAATCATCTGATCGACTGAGATGCGCTACGCGCCTTATACTCTGGTGTCAAATCAGGAACCACGCTGAAAGACCGAGATGCGCTACGCGCCTTATACCCGTTGTGTCTTCCAAAAATCATCTGATCGACTGAGATGCGCTACGCGCCTTATACTCTGGTGTCAAATCAGGAACCACGCTGAAAGACTGAGATGCGCTACGCGCCTTATACCCGTTGTGTCTTCCAAAAATCATCTGATCGACTGAGATGCGCTACGCGCCTTATACTCTGGTGTCAAATCAGGAACCACGCTGAAAGACTGAGATGCGCTACGCGCCTTATACCCGTTGTGTCTTCCAAAAATCATCTGATCGACTGAGATGCGCTACGCGCCTTATACTCTGGTGTCAAATCAGGAACCACGCTGAAAGACTGAGATGCACTACGCGCCTTATACCCGTTGTGTCTTCCAAAAATCATCTAATCGACTGAGATGCGCTACGCGCCTTATACTCTGGTGTCAAATCAGGAACCACGCTGAAAGACTGAGATGCGCTACGCGCCTTATACCCGTTGTGTCTTCCAAAAATCATCTGATCGACTGAGATGCGCTACGCGCCTTATACTCTGGTGTCAAATCAGGAACCACGCTGAAAGACTGAGATGCGCTACGCGCCTTATACCCGTTGTGTCTTCCAAAAATCATCTGATCGACTGAGATGCGCTACGCGCCTTATACTCTGGTGTCAAATCAGGAACCACGCTGAAAGACTGAGATGCGCTACGCGCCTTATACCCGTTGTGTCTTCCAAAAATCATCTGATCGACTGAGATGCGCTACACGCCTTATACTCTGGTGTCAAATCAGGAACCACGCTGAAAGACTGAGATGCGCTACGCGCCTTATACCCGTTGTGTCTTCCAAAAATCATCTGATCGACTGAGATGCGCTACGCGCCTTATACTCCGGTGTCGATTTGACTCAAATCAATCCAATATTTCAAAACTCGCGAGTCGATCAAACTCACAAGAATTTCTTTTCAAATTTCTAAAATAGGAGTCGAATCAGACTCCAAGAATTTTTCTATTTCTCACAATTGGGAGCCAAATCGGACTCAAAAAAATTTTCAGATTTCCAAATTGGGAGTCGGATTGACCCGAACGATTTCAAACTTTCAAAGAGAATTTCAATTTTCCAAATCGGAGTCAACTCGGCTAAACGAAAATTTTAATTTTCATCATTGGAGTCAATTTGACTCAAAATAATTTCAATTTTTGAAATCGGCAGTTTGAATGAGACTCGAAGAATTATTGAGGACTAATGCGAATGCGAGGTTGCCATTGATGACCAACACAGATGCTCGCGAGGATTAGCAAGGATTTCCATTGAGGACTAACAGAGATTGCCATTGAGGACTATAGTAGGTGCCATTGAGGACTAACAAAAATGATGCTGCCATTGAGGACTAATGCAAGGTTGCCTTTGAGGACCAAGGTTGCCTTTGAGGACTAACAAAAATGACGTTGTCATTGAGGACTAATGCAAGGTTGCTATTGAGGGCTAATGCAGATGTCATTGAGGACTAATGCAAGGTTGCCATTGAGGGCTAATGCAAATGCCATTGAGGACTAATTAAGATGCCGTTGAGGACTAATGCTAGGTGCCATTGAGGACCAAGGTTGCCTTTGAGGACTAATAAAAATGATGTTGCCATTGAGGACTAATGCAAGGTGCCATTGAGGACTAACAAAAATGATGCTGCCATTGAGGACTAATGCAAGGTTGCCATTGAGGGCTAATGCAGATGCCATTGAGGACTAACAAAAATGATGCTGCCATTGAGGACTAATGCAAGGTTGCCATTGAGGGCTAATGCAGATGCCATTGAGGACTAATGAAGATGCCATTGAGGACTAATGCAAGGTTGCCATTGAGGGCTAATGCAGATGCCATTGAGGACTAATGAAGATGCCATTGAGGACTAATTAAGATGCCGTTGAGGACTAATACTTTGAGAAGAGAAGCTGCCATTGAGGACTAATGCTTCAGGAGTCTCCTTGTGTTCAAAGAACCAATTTTCCATATTCCGAGTCACTTTGAACTTAAAGAAAAGTTCGAGAGTCCGCAGACTCAAAGAGTTGATTTTTCAAAATTTTGAGGAGTTTTCAGACTCAAAGAATTTGAACGGAGCTGATAGAAAGAATAATTTTATGCATTTGCGGACCTTTAGAAGAAACACATCGATTCTGTCAAAAGAGGGAGGTCACCTTTGCCCCTAGTATTGGACTCTTCTTATATTGCCACTTTAGCACCATGTTGTGATAGTGTTCAAAACCTCCGCTCGTATCGCTCTTAGGATGCTCATGGAGACTTTTCAAATCTTTATTCATCATCTTAAACCCACACATTTGAGACCATTTATTGACTCATCAAAGGAGGACATACCTAACAAAGCTAGTTACTCAAGATGACTGACTCAAACTCTACATTCATTATGAATCAATGTGCTTTCATTGCGAATAATGTATCATCTCACTTTTCATTTATTCATCATCTTACGAATGGCAGTGTTTTGCTGATAAACCGACACTTCTTCTTTTCAATTTAGCGAATTAGTGCTTTAACTTATAGAATGAAAGGCATTCTATTTCGATCTTTTCAAAACAAACTTGATTACTTGAGAACTTACCTCTGGCACAGAGGGATTTTGGCAAACAAAGTTTGCCCCTAGTCTTAAGGGCAAATAGGCTCATCCAAGGGTTTTGAGAACATGATGGTACAGGATGCCTGCAGTGTATTTACTCCCAACCTAGAGATAGTCATCATGAATGTGGTGGGCTGAAGCGGGAAACCCAATGCTGATGGGAAAACTTTGTTTGCCCCTGGCTTGGCAATACATATATGGCTCTAGGCAAACACAGGTTTGCCCCTAGTCTGAAGGAAGGAAAAGGGTGATGCTTTCGGTTTAGGAATGGTTATGGACCGAGAACCTTGGGAGGTTCGCCTACTTATCCCCATCAGGTCCAAAATAGTTCGGGCAAGACCTGAATGAAAGATAGCATGAGATGATGGGGTGATGACCGAACCGAGCAGGTTGCCTACGTATCCCCAAGTGGGAATCAGGTCAAAGCGTAGTTCATCAATTCTGGGGGTGTTGAAAGAATAAGGCTTCAAGAATTGGTGGGCTTTTCGAGCCATGTTGCCATTTGGGTCTAGGGAGTGCATGTCACTTGTGGTAGCCCTTGTATAGCATGATGAACTACTTCTTCCTTTATTCTTTTTCTTTCCTCTTTTCTTTTCTTTTTTTCTTTTTTTTATTTGACGGTTGATTCTTTAACCTTTTCACTAGCCAGTTAATCTTTACAACTCTCATCATGTTTTAAAGTAATATCAGCTCTTCAAATCTTTATTTTTCAAAGATATCTCTGCATTGTTTTAGGCTCACTTAGGATTTGAGCCTCCCACGAAAATTTTGAAGCTGATAAGTCTCTCTTTTATTTTCAACATCTTTTCTTTGTTTAGAACAACACAAAACCTTGAGATAGTTCATGTGCCAATGATCTACTTTGAAGTGCTCAAGAATTCTCAATCTATTCTCTGCCTTTTCTTTTCTTTTTCCTTTCTTTTCTCTACCTTACTATCTCTTATTCTTTCCATGATTTTGACTGGCTAGGATTAGGATTTTTGAGATCAACACGTATCTTATTTTTGCTCTAAATTTTGCCTAGGAGCCCTTCCGGGTTTTCATCCTAGCGAGCTCTTTTTTTTTTTTTTTTTTTTTTTTTTTCGTGCTCTAACTTTTGCCTAGGCGCCCTTCCGGGTTTTCATCCTAGCGAGCTCTTTTTCTTTTTCTTTTCTTTTTTTGGAATAAGAAGTTCATTAAAATGTCTGGCTACCATCAAGGATCCAGTTTATGGCTTTAGACTGGTTGGGCTCATATTTTAGGCTTGGTATTTGAGAGAAGGGGATGGTGAGCAAGCTTCAAGTTCCAAGTTCATCTTTTCAAGATGGAGCAAGAGCATCTTTAAATTCTTAAAGTAAAGCTAATCAATTCTATACTTTCTCCATGGTTTGGGCACAAAATTTGCTTTGATCACTTGGGGATCCTTTTCAATGCAAAGATTTATCAACAAAGTATTTTCCGTGATCATTGAAAAAAGTAATTTTTTTTTTTTTTTTTTTGGCTTAATGATCCATAAATTCACGGCTTGGCACAATGAATCAAGCAAATGAGATTTTATTCAACTAGTAGGGAAGGAGGATTACATCACTCGACTCGATAATCTCGACAAAGACTTGCAAACAGACTTGATAACAGACTGACCAGAAGACTCGACTGGACTTGACATTCGACTCCAACCTAACATAACTCGACTGCCAGACTTGACTTGGTCTCAATTGGAGTGTCACAGATGATTTTCAATTCATTAAATTTCCGAGAGCATCCATATTTACTTTAGCAGCAGCGGTTCCAAACACTATCACCTTACTAGTATTTCCTTCAGGTTCGTCATTCCCCTTCTGCATCTTTGTAGGAGCATCATTTGCCTTCATGGCCCAATTTTCAGTCGAATGGCCCTTCTCTAACTCATACCGAGTATTGTCAATACCTTTTTCGATTCTGTTGATTGGGTTAGGGCCAATTGGTTGTTGCACATTCATAGAGGCAACAAATTCCTTGAGAGTGCTCAGCAATGGCTGTGATTGAAAGGACTGCACATCATGCCAAACGTCACTCGATGGGTTCAGCAAAGGAGTGATGATTTTATGCTCGATGAGATCTTGGATATCATGACGGAGCTTCATGCAATGGTTAGTCGTGTGACCAGGGGTTTGGTGGTAGGCGCAGTACCAAGAAAGGTCACATTTGCGAGGTAAGGGATTTGGTAGTGGCTTTGGGTCCAGGGGGTTGAGGTGACCATTCTTGACAAGGTGACCAAGGGCCATGGATAATGGCATGCCAAGGTTGGTGAAGATTCTCGGCTTGCGGGCTTGGTTTGATTTTGAGTTCGACTCTAAGCTAGAGGTGGTTTTTGGGTTGAGATGTGGACTTGGAATAGCTCTTTGATTAGTTGGGATTGGGATTGGGCCTGGATGTGGGCTTTGGTGAATGGTTAGATTTGGACATGGGCTTTGGTGATTGATTGGTCTTGGATGCATAGCTGGTTTGGGACATGGGCTTTGGTGCATGGCTGGATTTGGACATGCCTGTTGGTGCTTCTTTAAGCAATCCATTATTCTCTGATCCATCTTTTCCTCAACAAGGCCCATTTGATCTCTTAATAATTGAATGAACTCAAGCATGACCCCCTCCAATTGCTTCACCCTTGAATCTTGTTGCTCAACGGTGGCCTGCAGTTTGCTCACTTTCTCTTCCAAATCTCTTAATGCCATTGGCGAATCAATCTCAAAATGACGGTCCATGTTCTCCTAAAAATCAAGAAGACGAACCCAAGAGGTTAGAAGTGTCCTCACTCGGGGATCTGGTTGTTCCACTCTTTCTACAGGTTCACGACATGAAAAGGCCCGCATGCAGAATTGAATAGTAAGGAAATTTTTGAGGGACTCTGATCTTAACTGGGAAGGAGATGTTGTGAGTTTATATGCTATACATATGTAATGATATCGATTAGTGAGAGCGCAAAATGTACACGCTCTTATGATTTGATGCATGCACTGTACATATGGCACACGAATGAAATGCAAGTGTGTGTGCCTACTCTATATGCCAAAGCAAAGGAAAATTCTAATCCTAACAGGTAAACACATAAGCACATAAAATCCTCACCCATGCCAAGTGCAATAATTTCTCCTTTTATTGTGATCTTTACTACCCTTTCAAAGGTTGGATATTCAGAAAAAATTTGAAATTCATTTGAAAAGCATTTCTTTAGAACGATGAGATCTTTCAAAAACAATTCTCAAGAATTTTGAATTTTTTATTAAAAAAATGAGGATGTGAAAACATTTCTCAATGAAGATAATTTGATTGAAATTTTGCTTTAAAATTCATTTGAAGAGCATTTTTTTCAAAAAAATTCCCAAAGATTAGTTTGGAGCTTTAATCAAAAGTGAACTCCAAAGATTTTTGAAAGAGCAATTGAAAACTTTGGGATGAAGATTACAAAAAATCACTTGCTTTCAAAGATGGTTTTAAAATTCTTTCGGGGTAGAAGGATCACACGATCGGATTATTACCGTACTTTTCATAAATTTGGATGCATACAAGGTCAATGATGCTTAACTAAACATGATATAAAAAGTATAATCTTATAATCAAGGTTCGGCATGTCCTCCAAATGTCATGTAACACGAGGAGAAATTGCTAAAAGGTGATTAAAAGATTATTCATCTTTCATCAGGCGAGTATCGTCATCATCTCAAGTAATCCCTTCTGGGCATACAAAACTTCCTAACACATAACCCCAATCAAGAATTGATTTCCTAAGATTGAAATATTCTATAGAAACTACTATGCAAAGGCTGGGTTTTGGTCAAATAAGAGACCCTTGACACACACCCGATAGGATGCTTCATATACCAAAACATGGTACGAGATCAAGGGTGATCACACAGTCCCATGATGACTTGACCGACCGGGTTGCCCCGAGCCTCCAAGGTCATAGTTCCGTGCAATCGACTGGCTGGACATGCAAGTGAAATGCAACAGGCACACAAAGATTAATTAATTTGATTAAAAGGACATTTTTCAAGTCTAATCCTCAAGTGAACCCAAAATCAGAATTCTGGTCTGCGAAACCAGAGATTCTGGGTTCGATCCCCAGCAGAGTCGCCAGATTGTGGATATCGCAGGTTGACTTACCCACAGCTTTTTTAAAATCAATTTCTGAAACAAATGAGTCGCCACTTAATTTTAAAAGGAAAAATTAAGAAATCATTTTAAAAGCAAACTGATCTTTTAGAAACCAGAGATTAACTAGGTCCGGGGATTATGGAATGAGAGAGGAAGGAGCCCGTCGGACTAAAACACTCTCTCTCATCCTATCTTGCGATAGGCCTCTACTCAACATCCTTTTAATCAAATTTATTAATCTAAGCATGCCCTCAACTAATACATATATACATATACATCACAAAAGCATGTCCAAAGGGTGTAAAATTGCAATTGACAAAATATCATTCAAAAGCCACATAATTCAGGTAACAAGCGATATGATATGCAATAGAGAACAAGTGAACTTACCCGAGATCCAGCAGCGATAATAAACGTGCAATGCATGCGAACAAAAGAAAATCCTAAAAAGAGTCTCTAATCACATATACACATAAGGCAAAACCTAATTCTAAGGTGTCGCGCATTAAGTCGAAGAATCAATAAAATCAAGAAATTAAGATAAACTAAAAAGGAGTTTTAGAAATCATACCTTAATAGCGCTACAAAACAAAGGGTTAGTCCACATGATATGCAAAATATGATGTTAGAAATAACAATCCTAAATTTCTAGCTTAAATCTATCTAATGTAATTAAATCCAAAGCTAATAAGTCATAATTACAAGTGCCAAACCATATGGATGAATATGTACATGGACAAGGATAAACTATGAGATACTTTTAAACCTTGAATTCAAGCTCAACTAATCATTATTAAAGCATGGTTTAAGCCTTAGATCATAAGAAAGCCATTTAGGCCCTTATTTACAAAGTAAGTCAAATGTGTCATAAAAACTCTGAAAATTGCAGAGAGCAGACCAGAACTTAAAAGAAATAAAAAACACGTCTCTTATGGTTTGATGTTGATGAAATTTGGACACAAGATGCCTCTGTCAGTCTAGTTTCCAAATCAAAAAGAACATCAAGGTTTCAACGGTTAGATCTCCGGGAAAAGGACAAGAACCAGACGTCACTCAGAGATGTACAACTCTCTGTCCAGAGATATTGTTTGATTTTTTAAAAATAGCAAAAAGATGAGAAACACTTGGATCTTTTTAGGGGATCTTCCTAACACATTAAAGTACCCAGAAAAAATTATTAGAGACCCCAAAAACTCCATTAGACTTCTGATTTATGAATTTCAAAATGGACTTGCTGTTCTGAAACTATTCTGAAACTCTGGGCAGATTGTGGTTGACTCACAAAACCCATGATCAAACCCTTCTAAACATAAAACCACCTTAAAACAAAAATTACAGTGGTAGAATATTGTGTTATTGACACTTTCCCGTTGGTTTCACTTGATTTCAACAGTTAGATTTCGAACTAAAAATCTTTGATCAAAAACAGTTTGTGAACTCACTGTTTTCATTTGTCAAGTTCAACTTTTATTTGTTAATCCCAACTATTAAACCATGAAGTTGGGTTTAAACCAAACCACTTCCCCTACCATTTGATGGTCATTGGAGGCTAAAGACTTTTATATTTGTAGATTTCAAATGAAGTATGAATAGACTTCATGAAATCTCAAGATGATGAATCCAAACCATAGAGATGAGTTTAGACCCAAAATACTTTCTCCTACCACTTGATGGTCATTGGAGATGAAGATATGACTAATACTCATGAGTCTCCAAGGAATATAGAAGGGATTCCATGAAACATCAAGCTAGAGGACTCAAGTCATAAGCATGGACTTGGATCCATCTATTTACTTATAAAAAAGTGATGATCAAACTTTGACTCCCATGTGAAGTATAAGCTTACATGAGATTCAAAACGTCAAACTCAAGAGCTTTCAAGGGAGATATTGAAGATCTCCAAGAATCTCAAAAGAAGAACATAAACAAGAAAAATAGAAGAAGGATCAAAGAACTAGGAAGTAAGGACTTCCAAGTTTACTTAACAAACTCTAAAACTTAATCAAGAAAAACTAAATGACTTGTAAATTAGAAGCTCAAAAGAAAGAAAACACAACTAAGATTAGAGGGTCACCTCCAAACTATCCTCAAAGTTTCCCTTTCTTTGAAGATCTTCCAAGCTCTTCTTCCTAGTTTTTTTCTAAACTCTCTCTTTTCTCTCTAAAAAAAATGTTGGTGGAATGGAAGTCTTTTTTTTTGTATGTGACCTCTCTCCTCTTTTGCATGTGTTTCTCAATGGAGATACCTCTTCTTATATAGACAAAAATACCTAGGTCATTTCAGTAAATTCGGAGTAAAAGACATATGTAAACATCTCATTAGTTGGTACAATGTGTACTTTCTGAAATTATGCAGACTGCTGTCCAGCGCGGCAGTCCAGATACTGACGCGGCGGTCCGTGACTGCCGCTGCGGCATTCATCAAATGTCGTTGCGGCACTTCATGACTGCCGCGCGGCATTCACCAAAAGCCGCGGCAATTAATGGATTGCCGCATTTTTGTCAGTCTTACTTTATCAGTTTTTTTGTTCTTATTCGCATGCGCATACGTATTGCTCTGCAAAATACAGACTTTAAAAGCAAACGGCAGTCAGAAACTTGTAGCGGCACTTGGTGAATGCCGGCACGGCACTCTGTGACTGCCGTGCGGCAGTCACCGAGTGCCGCGGAAGCCTGCCGTGTGCCGGTTTTGGCTAAAATTCCCCTTTTAGGTCTTTTCTCTTTTTGAAACAAATTATTTTTGAATATCTTTTCCAAAAGTTGTGTTTTATATCCGAATTCCCCTAAATACCTGGTATTTTCTCCTTTCTGTGAAATTTTATCGCGTTTTGGAGACTTTTTGAAGAGCTTGGAATACTTCAAATCTTTCTGTCCTTATCATCATCGGACTTGGAGGTGACACTCTCCTAAATTCGACGTTAGGTCAAAATTGGGGTGTCTACAGTTTGCCCCTCTTCGGCAGAGCTTGTGGAGCAATGCGTGCCACAAGTGAATGTCGAAGCCTGTGTGAAGACAAGCCTTTGACCAGACCGTCGAATTTAGGTAAAAACAAAATGCGTTGCAAAAGAGAACATGCGTGTGGCAATGGTTCATGCTGGTCGTGCTCGATGATGAGCTGCCTACGTATCCATTCAGGAATCAGACCAAGACGTAGTTCGGGCAGGAGCCAAACATACACAAACGCAAATAGTCATACGGATGAATGCACCTATCTTATTGTGATGCACGTGCTCCATATAATGCCTATGCAACATATTGTTCTTTCTTAGTACCAAAAAGCAACCTATGCCATTCTACTCATGATGTCATTCCATTCTGGGAGAGTCATGACCGTCATAGATGCGCTTACTATGTTTAATTCTCTGATATTCTTCAAGAGTCATCTAATCGTCTAGGATGCGCTACGCGCCTTATACCTTGGTGTCAAATTAGAAACCACGCTTTCCGAAAGATTGAGGTGCGCTTCGCGCCTTATAATCGGGTGTCTTCCAAGAATCATCTGATCGACTGAGATGCGCTACGCGCCTTATACTCCGGTGTCGAATCAGGAAACACGCTGAAAGACTGAGATGCCCTACGCGCCTTATACCCCGGTGTCTTCCAAAAATCATCTGATCGACTGAGATGCGCTACGCGCCTTATACTCCGGTGTCAAATCAGGAACACGCTGAAAGACTGAGATGCGCTACGCGCCTTATACTCCGGTGTCTTCCAAAAATCATCTGATCGACTGAGATGCGCTACGCGCCTTATACTCTGGTGTCAAATCAGGAACCACGCTGAAAGACTGAGATGCGCTACGCGCCTTATACCCGTTGTGTCTTCCAAAAATCATCTGATCGACTGAGATGCGCTACGCGCCTTATACTCTGGTGTCAAATCAGGAACCACGCTGAAAGACCGAGATGCGCTACGCGCCTTATACCCGTTGTGTCTTCCAAAAATCATCTGATCGACTGAGATGCGCTACGCGCCTTATACTCTGGTGTCAAATCAGGAACCACGCTGAAAGACTGAGATGCGCTACGCGCCTTATACCCGTTGTGTCTTCCAAAAATCATCTGATCGACTGAGATGCGCTACGCGCCTTATACTCTGGTGTCAAATCAGGAACCACGCTGAAAGACTGAGATGCGCTACGCGCCTTATACCCGTTGTGTCTTCCAAAAATCATCTGATCGACTGAGATGCGCTACGCGCCTTATACTCTGGTGTCAAATCAGGAACCACGCTGAAAGACTGAGATGCGCTACGCGCCTTATACCCGTTGTGTCTTCCAAAAATCATCTAATCGACTGAGATGCGCTACGCGCCTTATACTCTGGTGTCAAATCAGGAACCACGCTGAAAGACTGAGATGCGCTACGCGCCTTATACCCGTTGTGTCTTCCAAAAATCATCTGATCGACTGAGATGCGCTACGCGCCTTATACTCTGGTGTCAAATCAGGAACCACGCTGAAAGACTGAGATGCGCTACGCGCCTTATACCCGTTGTGTCTTCCAAAAATCATCTGATCGACTGAGATGCGCTACGCGCCTTATACTCTGGTGTCAAATCAGGAACCACGCTGAAAGACTGAGATGCGCTACGCGCCTTATACCCGTTGTGTCTTCCAAAAATCATCTGATCGACTGAGATGCGCTACACGCCTTATACTCTGGTGTCAAATCAGGAACCACGCTGAAAGACTGAGATGCGCTACGCGCCTTATACCCGTTGTGTCTTCCAAAAATCATCTGATCGACTGAGATGCGCTACGCGCCTTATACTCCGGTGTCGATTTGACTCAAATCAATCCAATATTTCAAAACTCGCGAGTCGATCAAACTCACAAGAATTTCTTTTCAAATTTCTAAAATAGGAGTCGAATCAGACTCCAAGAATTTTTCTATTTCTCACAATTGGGAGCCAAATCGGACTCAAAAAAATTTTCAGATTTCCAAATTGGGAGTCGGATTGACCCGAACGATTTCAAACTTTCAAAGAGAATTTCAATTTTCCAAATCGGAGTCAACTCGGCTAAACGAAAATTTTAATTTTCATCATTGGAGTCAATTTGACTCAAAATAATTTCAATTTTTGAAATCGGCAGTTTGAATGAGACTCGAAGAATTATTGAGGACTAATGCGAATGCGAGGTTGCCATTGATGACCAACACAGATGCTCGCGAGGATTAGCAAGGATTTCCATTGAGGACTAACAGAGATTGCCATTGAGGACTATAGTAGGTGCCATTGAGGACTAACAAAAATGATGCTGCCATTGAGGACTAATGCAAGGTTGCCTTTGAGGACCAAGGTTGCCTTTGAGGACTAACAAAAATGACGTTGTCATTGAGGACTAATGCAAGGTTGCTATTGAGGGCTAATGCAGATGTCATTGAGGACTAATGCAAGGTTGCCATTGAGGGCTAATGCAAATGCCATTGAGGACTAATTAAGATGCCGTTGAGGACTAATGCTAGGTGCCATTGAGGACCAAGGTTGCCTTTGAGGACTAATAAAAATGATGTTGCCATTGAGGACTAATGCAAGGTGCCATTGAGGACTAACAAAAATGATGCTGCCATTGAGGACTAATGCAAGGTTGCCATTGAGGGCTAATGCAGATGCCATTGAGGACTAACAAAAATGATGCTGCCATTGAGGACTAATGCAAGGTTGCCATTGAGGGCTAATGCAGATGCCATTGAGGACTAATGAAGATGCCATTGAGGACTAATGCAAGGTTGCCATTGAGGGCTAATGCAGATGCCATTGAGGACTAATGAAGATGCCATTGAGGACTAATTAAGATGCCGTTGAGGACTAATACTTTGAGAAGAGAAGCTGCCATTGAGGACTAATGCTTCAGGAGTCTCCTTGTGTTCAAAGAACCAATTTTCCATATTCCGAGTCACTTTGAACTTAAAGAAAAGTTCGAGAGTCCGCAGACTCAAAGAGTTGATTTTTCAAAATTTTGAGGAGTTTTCAGACTCAAAGAATTTGAACGGAGCTGATAGAAAGAATAATTTTATGCATTTGCGGACCTTTAGAAGAAACACATCGATTCTGTCAAAAGAGGGAGGTCACCTTTGCCCCTAGTATTGGACTCTTCTTATATTGCCACTTTAGCACCATGTTGTGATAGTGTTCAAAACCTCCGCTCGTATCGCTCTTAGGATGCTCATGGAGACTTTTCAAATCTTTATTCATCATCTTAAACCCACACATTTGAGACCATTTATTGACTCATCAAAGGAGGACATACCTAACAAAGCTAGTTACTCAAGATGACTGACTCAAACTCTACATTCATTATGAATCAATGTGCTTTCATTGCGAATAATGTATCATCTCACTTTTCATTTATTCATCATCTTACGAATGGCAGTGTTTTGCTGATAAACCGACACTTCTTCTTTTCAATTTAGCGAATTAGTGCTTTAACTTATAGAATGAAAGGCATTCTATTTCGATCTTTTCAAAACAAACTTGATTACTTGAGAACTTACCTCTGGCACAGAGGGATTTTGGCAAACAAAGTTTGCCCCTAGTCTTAAGGGCAAATAGGCTCATCCAAGGGTTTTGAGAACATGATGGTACAGGATGCCTGCAGTGTATTTACTCCCAACCTAGAGATAGTCATCATGAATGTGGTGGGCTGAAGCGGGAAACCCAATGCTGATGGGAAAACTTTGTTTGCCCCTGGCTTGGCAATACATATATGGCTCTAGGCAAACACAGGTTTGCCCCTAGTCTGAAGGAAGGAAAAGGGTGATGCTTTCGGTTTAGGAATGGTTATGGACCGAGAACCTTGGGAGGTTCGCCTACTTATCCCCATCAGGTCCAAAATAGTTCGGGCAAGACCTGAATGAAAGATAGCATGAGATGATGGGGTGATGACCGAACCGAGCAGGTTGCCTACGTATCCCCAAGTGGGAATCAGGTCAAAGCGTAGTTCATCAATTCTGGGGGTGTTGAAAGAATAAGGCTTCAAGAATTGGTGGGCTTTTCGAGCCATGTTGCCATTTGGGTCTAGGGAGTGCATGTCACTTGTGGTAGCCCTTGTATAGCATGATGAACTACTTCTTCCTTTATTCTTTTTCTTTCCTCTTTTCTTTTCTTTTTTTCTTTTTTTTATTTGACGGTTGATTCTTTAACCTTTTCACTAGCCAGTTAATCTTTACAACTCTCATCATGTTTTAAAGTAATATCAGCTCTTCAAATCTTTATTTTTCAAAGATATCTCTGCATTGTTTTAGGCTCACTTAGGATTTGAGCCTCCCACGAAAATTTTGAAGCTGATAAGTCTCTCTTTTATTTTCAACATCTTTTCTTTGTTTAGAACAACACAAAACCTTGAGATAGTTCATGTGCCAATGATCTACTTTGAAGTGCTCAAGAATTCTCAATCTATTCTCTGCCTTTTCTTTTCTTTTTCCTTTCTTTTCTCTACCTTACTATCTCTTATTCTTTCCATGATTTTGACTGGCTAGGATTAGGATTTTTGAGATCAACACGTATCTTATTTTTGCTCTAAATTTTGCCTAGGAGCCCTTCCGGGTTTTCATCCTAGCGAGCTCTTTTTTTTTTTTTTTTTTTTTTTTTTTCGTGCTCTAACTTTTGCCTAGGCGCCCTTCCGGGTTTTCATCCTAGCGAGCTCTTTTTCTTTTTCTTTTCTTTTTTTGGAATAAGAAGTTCATTAAAATGTCTGGCTACCATCAAGGATCCAGTTTATGGCTTTAGACTGGTTGGGCTCATATTTTAGGCTTGGTATTTGAGAGAAGGGGATGGTGAGCAAGCTTCAAGTTCCAAGTTCATCTTTTCAAGATGGAGCAAGAGCATCTTTAAATTCTTAAAGTAAAGCTAATCAATTCTATACTTTCTCCATGGTTTGGGCACAAAATTTGCTTTGATCACTTGGGGATCCTTTTCAATGCAAAGATTTATCAACAAAGTATTTTCCGTGATCATTGAAAAAAGTAATTTTTTTTTTTTTTTTTTGGCTTAATGATCCATAAATTCACGGCTTGGCACAATGAATCAAGCAAATGAGATTTTATTCAACTAGTAGGGAAGGAGGATTACATCACTCGACTCGATAATCTCGACAAAGACTTGCAAACAGACTTGATAACAGACTGACCAGAAGACTCGACTGGACTTGACATTCGACTCCAACCTAACATAACTCGACTGCCAGACTTGACTTGGTCTCAATTGGAGTGTCACAGATGATTTTCAATTCATTAAATTTCCGAGAGCATCCATATTTACTTTAGCAGCAGCGGTTCCAAACACTATCACCTTACTAGTATTTCCTTCAGGTTCGTCATTCCCCTTCTGCATCTTTGTAGGAGCATCATTTGCCTTCATGGCCCAATTTTCAGTCGAATGGCCCTTCTCTAACTCATACCGAGTATTGTCAATACCTTTTTCGATTCTGTTGATTGGGTTAGGGCCAATTGGTTGTTGCACATTCATAGAGGCAACAAATTCCTTGAGAGTGCTCAGCAATGGCTGTGATTGAAAGGACTGCACATCATGCCAAACGTCACTCGATGGGTTCAGCAAAGGAGTGATGATTTTATGCTCGATGAGATCTTGGATATCATGACGGAGCTTCATGCAATGGTTAGTCGTGTGACCAGGGGTTTGGTGGTAGGCGCAGTACCAAGAAAGGTCACATTTGCGAGGTAAGGGATTTGGTAGTGGCTTTGGGTCCAGGGGGTTGAGGTGACCATTCTTGACAAGGTGACCAAGGGCCATGGATAATGGCATGCCAAGGTTGGTGAAGATTCTCGGCTTGCGGGCTTGGTTTGATTTTGAGTTCGACTCTAAGCTAGAGGTGGTTTTTGGGTTGAGATGTGGACTTGGAATAGCTCTTTGATTAGTTGGGATTGGGATTGGGCCTGGATGTGGGCTTTGGTGAATGGTTAGATTTGGACATGGGCTTTGGTGATTGATTGGTCTTGGATGCATAGCTGGTTTGGGACATGGGCTTTGGTGCATGGCTGGATTTGGACATGCCTGTTGGTGCTTCTTTAAGCAATCCATTATTCTCTGATCCATCTTTTCCTCAACAAGGCCCATTTGATCTCTTAATAATTGAATGAACTCAAGCATGACCCCCTCCAATTGCTTCACCCTTGAATCTTGTTGCTCAACGGTGGCCTGCAGTTTGCTCACTTTCTCTTCCAAATCTCTTAATGCCATTGGCGAATCAATCTCAAAATGACGGTCCATGTTCTCCTAAAAATCAAGAAGACGAACCCAAGAGGTTAGAAGTGTCCTCACTCGGGGATCTGGTTGTTCCACTCTTTCTACAGGTTCACGACATGAAAAGGCCCGCATGCAGAATTGAATAGTAAGGAAATTTTTGAGGGACTCTGATCTTAACTGGGAAGGAGATGTTGTGAGTTTATATGCTATACATATGTAATGATATCGATTAGTGAGAGCGCAAAATGTACACGCTCTTATGATTTGATGCATGCACTGTACATATGGCACACGAATGAAATGCAAGTGTGTGTGCCTACTCTATATGCCAAAGCAAAGGAAAATTCTAATCCTAACAGGTAAACACATAAGCACATAAAATCCTCACCCATGCCAAGTGCAATAATTTCTCCTTTTATTGTGATCTTTACTACCCTTTCAAAGGTTGGATATTCAGAAAAAATTTGAAATTCATTTGAAAAGCATTTCTTTAGAACGATGAGATCTTTCAAAAACAATTCTCAAGAATTTTGAATTTTTTATTAAAAAAATGAGGATGTGAAAACATTTCTCAATGAAGATAATTTGATTGAAATTTTGCTTTAAAATTCATTTGAAGAGCATTTTTTTCAAAAAAATTCCCAAAGATTAGTTTGGAGCTTTAATCAAAAGTGAACTCCAAAGATTTTTGAAAGAGCAATTGAAAACTTTGGGATGAAGATTACAAAAAATCACTTGCTTTCAAAGATGGTTTTAAAATTCTTTCGGGGTAGAAGGATCACACGATCGGATTATTACCGTACTTTTCATAAATTTGGATGCATACAAGGTCAATGATGCTTAACTAAACATGATATAAAAAGTATAATCTTATAATCAAGGTTCGGCATGTCCTCCAAATGTCATGTAACACGAGGAGAAATTGCTAAAAGGTGATTAAAAGATTATTCATCTTTCATCAGGCGAGTATCGTCATCATCTCAAGTAATCCCTTCTGGGCATACAAAACTTCCTAACACATAACCCCAATCAAGAATTGATTTCCTAAGATTGAAATATTCTATAGAAACTACTATGCAAAGGCTGGGTTTTGGTCAAATAAGAGACCCTTGACACACACCCGATAGGATGCTTCATATACCAAAACATGGTACGAGATCAAGGGTGATCACACAGTCCCATGATGACTTGACCGACCGGGTTGCCCCGAGCCTCCAAGGTCATAGTTCCGTGCAATCGACTGGCTGGACATGCAAGTGAAATGCAACAGGCACACAAAGATTAATTAATTTGATTAAAAGGACATTTTTCAAGTCTAATCCTCAAGTGAACCCAAAATCAGAATTCTGGTCTGCGAAACCAGAGATTCTGGGTTCGATCCCCAGCAGAGTCGCCAGATTGTGGATATCGCAGGTTGACTTACCCACAGCTTTTTTAAAATCAATTTCTGAAACAAATGAGTCGCCACTTAATTTTAAAAGGAAAAATTAAGAAATCATTTTAAAAGCAAACTGATCTTTTAGAAACCAGAGATTAACTAGGTCCGGGGATTATGGAATGAGAGAGGAAGGAGCCCGTCGGACTAAAACACTCTCTCTCATCCTATCTTGCGATAGGCCTCTACTCAACATCCTTTTAATCAAATTTATTAATCTAAGCATGCCCTCAACTAATACATATATACATATACATCACAAAAGCATGTCCAAAGGGTGTAAAATTGCAATTGACAAAATATCATTCAAAAGCCACATAATTCAGGTAACAAGCGATATGATATGCAATAGAGAACAAGTGAACTTACCCGAGATCCAGCAGCGATAATAAACGTGCAATGCATGCGAACAAAAGAAAATCCTAAAAAGAGTCTCTAATCACATATACACATAAGGCAAAACCTAATTCTAAGGTGTCGCGCATTAAGTCGAAGAATCAATAAAATCAAGAAATTAAGATAAACTAAAAAGGAGTTTTAGAAATCATACCTTAATAGCGCTACAAAACAAAGGGTTAGTCCACATGATATGCAAAATATGATGTTAGAAATAACAATCCTAAATTTCTAGCTTAAATCTATCTAATGTAATTAAATCCAAAGCTAATAAGTCATAATTACAAGTGCCAAACCATATGGATGAATATGTACATGGACAAGGATAAACTATGAGATACTTTTAAACCTTGAATTCAAGCTCAACTAATCATTATTAAAGCATGGTTTAAGCCTTAGATCATAAGAAAGCCATTTAGGCCCTTATTTACAAAGTAAGTCAAATGTGTCATAAAAACTCTGAAAATTGCAGAGAGCAGACCAGAACTTAAAAGAAATAAAAAACACGTCTCTTATGGTTTGATGTTGATGAAATTTGGACACAAGATGCCTCTGTCAGTCTAGTTTCCAAATCAAAAAGAAAATCAAGGTTTCAACGGTTAGATCTCCGGGAAAAGGACAAGAACCAGACGTCACTCAGAGATGTACAACTCTCTGTCCAGAGATATTGTTTGATTTTTTAAAAATAGCAAAAAGATGAGAAACACTTGGATCTTTTTAGGGGATCTTCCTAACACATTAAAGTACCCAGAAAAAATTATTAGAGACCCCAAAAACTCCATTAGACTTCTGATTTATGAATTTCAAAATGGACTTGCTGTTCTGAAACTATTCTGAAACTCTGGGCAGATTGTGGTTGACTCACAAAACCCATGATCAAACCCTTCTAAACATAAAACCACCTTAAAACAAAAATTACAGTGGTAGAATATTGTGTTATTGACACTTTCCCGTTGGTTTCACTTGATTTCAACAGTTAGATTTCGAACTAAAAATCTTTGATCAAAAACAGTTTGTGAACTCACTGTTTTCATTTGTCAAGTTCAACTTTTATTTGTTAATCCCAACTATTAAACCATGAAGTTGGGTTTAAACCAAACCACTTCCCCTACCATTTGATGGTCATTGGAGGCTAAAGACTTTTATATTTGTAGATTTCAAATGAAGTATGAATAGACTTCATGAAATCTCAAGATGATGAATCCAAACCATAGAGATGAGTTTAGACCCAAAATACTTTCTCCTACCACTTGATGGTCATTGGAGATGAAGATATGACTAATACTCATGAGTCTCCAAGGAATATAGAAGGGATTCCATGAAACATCAAGCTAGAGGACTCAAGTCATAAGCATGGACTTGGATCCATCTATTTACTTATAAAAAAGTGATGATCAAACTTTGACTCCCATGTGAAGTATAAGCTTACATGAGATTCAAAACGTCAAACTCAAGAGCTTTCAAGGGAGATATTGAAGATCTCCAAGAATCTCAAAAGAAGAACATAAACAAGAAAAATAGAAGAAGGATCAAAGAACTAGGAAGTAAGGACTTCCAAGTTTACTTAACAAACTCTAAAACTTAATCAAGAAAAACTAAATGACTTGTAAATTAGAAGCTCAAAAGAAAGAAAACACAACTAAGATTAGAGGGTCACCTCCAAACTATCCTCAAAGTTTCCCTTTCTTTGAAGATCTTCCAAGCTCTTCTTCCTAGTTTTTTTCTAAACTCTCTCTTTTCTCTCTAAAAAAAATGTTGGTGGAATGGAAGTCTTTTTTTTTGTATGTGACCTCTCTCCTCTTTTGCATGTGTTTCTCAATGGAGATACCTCTTCTTATATAGACAAAAATACCTAGGTCATTTCAGTAAATTCGGAGTAAAAGACATATGTAAACATCTCATTAGTTGGTACAATGTGTACTTTCTGAAATTATGCAGACTGCTGTCCAGCGCGGCAGTCCAGATACTGACGCGGCGGTCCGTGACTGCCGCTGCGGCATTCATCAAATGCCGTTGCGGCACTTCATGACTGCCGCGCGGCATTCACCAAAAGCCGCGGCAATTAATGGATTGCCGCATTTTTGTCAGTCTTACTTTATCAGTTTTTTTGTTCTTATTCGCATGCGCATACGTATTGCTCTGCAAAATACAGACTTTAAAAGCAAACGGCAGTCAGAAACTTGTAGCGACACTTGGTGAATGCCGGCACGGCACTCTGTGACTGCCGTGCGGCAGTCACCGAGTGCCGCGGAAGCCTGCCGTGTGCCGGTTTTGGCTAAAATTCCCCTTTTAGGTCTTTTCTCTTTTTGAAACAAATTATTTTTGAATATCTTTTCCAAAAGTTGTGTTTTATATCCGAATTCCCCTAAATACCTGGTATTTTCTCCTTTCTGTGAAATTTTATCGCGTTTTGGAGACTTTTTGAAGAGCTTGGAATACTTCAAATCTTTCGGTCCTTATCATCATCGGACTTGGAGGTGACACTCTCCTAAATTCGACGTTAGGTCAAAATTGGGGTGTCTACACCTCCCTTCTTAATTTGTTAATGTCGAAAATACCATTTTTTATAAAAATAAATAAAAAATTAAAATACAATCCCTCCTCTCTCTCTCTCTCTCTCTCTCTCTCTCTTGTATATACATACATACATACATACATACATACATACATGCACACACACACACCATATATGCATACATATTTGTATACATATATACATGGATACTTGTATATATCTTTGAGGTGGGTTTGGTATTTTGAATTTAGATCTTAGATTTTTGGAACAAATTGATTTTGGGTTTAAATATTAAGAACAAATTGGTTTTTGAAATAAATTAATTTTGGGTTAACATCATAGGAACAAATTAGTTTTTCGAAGAAATTAATTTTTTGTTTAAAATTTTGATTTTTTTAACAAATTCATATATATATATATATATATAAGTGTGTGTGTGTGTGTATATCCATATATTATGTATGTACTTGCATATCTATATCTACGGTCATGCTCGTAAGTGAATAGGGTCTAGTGAATATACCCAATGAACATTGCTTTTTACCTTTGTTCTTTTAAGGCAAAAATCAATATTCACTGGATATGTTCACTCGACCCTGTTTACTTAAGAGCTTGGATCTATATCTATGTATGTATATACACACAGTAAAGATAGAGAGAGAGAGAGAGAGAGAGAGAGAGAGAGAGAGAGAGAGGTGTATGTAGTTAAGTGAAATGGTAAACAAAGTAAGGATAAAATAGTAAATTCATACTAGAGGGGAGGTCTGAGCAATTTTGCAATATAAAGGGGAGGTCCGTGTAATTTCACCAAACCTCAGGAGAGGTTCGTGTAATTAATCCAAGAAAAATTGATGAGGGACTATATTAAACCGAAACTAGAATTGCAAGAACCGAAGTGACAAAATCAAAAACTACAAGGACCAAAATGATATCAAACCCAAACTATAAGGGTATGAAATTTAATTTACCCAAAAAATAATGATGCTTTAAATTTGGTTTCCAAATAGTGTAATAGATGTACCATGTGCTACGGATGTGATCGATTGAATCATATGTCACTGCATAGTACAATTGACAAAGCATTTAGAAACCAAAGTTGAGAAGCATAATATTACCCTAGTTAACAAGTTGACTTGAAAAGATAGACTTTAAGGCTGTGGTCGTCTGACGTGCCACCTCCAGAGTTTTGGCAATGGCTCAAAATCTTGCGGCTAACTTGACTCTTTGATTTAATTGGCATATATATTATGAGGTCGGTGTACGTGTCCGGAGTTTATCTTTGTCCTACTCCAATTAGAGAGCATTTTTCTCACTCACTGCTCACTCAGACTTCCACTTACTCTGTGAAAGCTTGAGTGAGCAATGAGGAAGTAGGGATGGCAACGGGACAGTTTTGGTATGGAGTAGCATCTTCCCAACTCCTACTCCTATTAAAAAGTTATTTACCAAACTCGCCCGAACCCTATTAGTAGCGGAGTTGAATTTGGTCGATTTTTAATCGGAACGGTGACGGGTTTACCACCAGGGTAACTTAAATAAAATTTAAAAACTTATATTTAGAAAATTAATGGATTGAATGATAAATTTACAAGTAACCATGGTGAGTTTCTTTTATTTTATGAGTCAAACTTTAAATTTTTGCTATACGTAGTATATTTCTTTCTTTTTCATATGTCATGCTATAAGGTACATATATAAGTCATGGTATTTTAGCAAATAAAGGGAAAGCATAAGGGTATATTACTACATTTGATACTTTAATCGGGGTAAGGCGGGTTTTAATAGGGTGTATTTTCAATTCCCACTTTCATGCCAACTCCTATAGGATTATTATTTTCACTTGTCAAACCCGCTCCTACTCCGATGATACCTTCTCCAAAACCGTTCTAATAAGAGCGGAGCGGAGATGAGTTCTGACGGATGGAGATTTTTTGCCATCCCTATAAGTGAGAAAAATGGCCTCCTCAAATTAGTAGTGACAGGTGATAACCCCAAAGTCATGGAAGACAAGCTCATAGAATTTGTGCTTGCATCCAAAAATAAATGGTGTATTTTCTTGGCCTCGTATTTTTCATTTTTGACATTTTTTTTTGGGTCTTTACTCTTTAGGTGTCAATATGGTGTGGACGGCTCAGGCTGTGGGCCGGACGTTGGGAAGCTAGGCCCAGGCACTATCTAAGACTACACTACAGGGCGGGGTTTTATTTAGGGAAAATTGGGTAAAAGGTCATTAAGAAGAGCTTTATTGGGATCAAGGACAACTTAAAATACACATTGGGTATGAGTCCTCCCAATGTCCATAGACCAAAATACCTTCATCTTCAACCTCTAACTCTCACCAAACCCTAGCCACCATTACCACTACTCCACACCACCTCCGACCACCACCCCTGCCACCTCCGGCCACCACCCTCGCCTTCTCCGGCGACCACTGCCCTCATCTCCGGCGACCACCACCTGGCCATCTCTGGCGACCACCACCATTGTACGTTTTGACCACTACAACGCCACAGTGCCCACTCCCAACAGCAGTGACCACTCCCTACCATTCGATTGGCCTCCAGCCACCACCCTCGCCATCTCCGACGATCACTGCAATCTCCAGCGACCACTACCCTCTCAATCTCCGACGACCACCACTTGTGCCACCTCCTAACCACCTTATTTTTGACATTCTACCACCATCCCCCCACTCCTACCACCATTGACCACCCCTCCCCTGTGAAGTCAGAAATCAGAAATCCCACCACCACCCTCTTTTGATTCGTAGCAAAAAATCTCAAGTGAAGTCAGAAATCAGAAATCCTAAGTCAAATTTGACTTAGGATATATCCTAAGTGAAATTTCTCTTTGGTTGATTGTCCAAACTAACACACCAATGTAATCAGTCCAGCCATAATAAAGGCAGCTTTCAAGAGATTACAATCAACAACAAAAAACCACTAAGGCATAACACCATCACCTTAGCTACATACACCCAAAACTTTATCAAATTACCATCTCAAGTGAAATTTTACTTATCTTATTGGATGTTACAGTTGTTCACTTCAATTTGCAATTTCAGTAAAGTCTACCTTTACATTAAACAAAACAACTTAAACTTCACTTAAAAATCTGAAAAATCCACTTTAAAAATCATAAGTCAAATTTCTCTTAAGATATGTAAAATCTGCAACTGACATACCTCATACCTGTACATGGTAAGAACTCGCAGAAAAATCACTTTTAGACTGGAAATTGTCATTGGAGTTCATTGTGATGGCCATGGCGGCATCATTTGAATCTCGATCTCGATCTAGATCTAGATCTTAACCGGTGAACGATCTAGATCTAGATCTAGATATGGATCTAGATCGGCGCTGGCGAAGGTGACGATGGCGGTGCTTGGTGGTGATGATGATGACGGCGCTGGTGGTGGTGGCCATAGCAATAGGATGTTTGGTGGCTATGGAAGAGGCGGTAGCGGTGGTCAATGGGGACGATGGTGATGGTGGTGATGGTGGGGGTGGACACTGGTGGTGGTGGCGGACTGGTTGTGGCGGTAGAGACTGGTGGTGGTGGTGGTGGAGGTGGTGGTAGAGAGAGAGATCTTAGAGAGAGAGAATGAAAGCAATTTGTAAAGCAGAGGTAATTTTTTCTCTAATTGGACTTGAGGAGTGAATTGTTAGTGGTGTGGACTAGAGTGAAAAAATAGGCTTGGGCTTTTGTCCTTGTGGGGGTTATTGTTAATGGGTTGTTCTTTAAACCAAGAAGGAGCAACCTTTGGGGCCTTAGATCAAGCCTCCCTTTTATTTATATGTCCAAGAACGATCTGGATAAAGAAGTGATAAAGTTGCAATAGTTGATCTACGAAAATTTTGTGATACACTCCATCAAAATATATATATATTATGTGACATATCTCGGTGGTTTAGTATGTATCATATATATATAGTCAGACTTCAATGCACACTGGGTAAGTGTACTGGATAAATGCACTGGGCTTTTAAGCCTAAAAAAATTGCAGGTTAGCGGAACGACGGGGTGGGGTGCGGGTCAACGGAGCAGCCCGCGGTTTTTTTAGGCTCAAAAGTCCAATGCGTTCATCCAGTGCGCACTGGAGCTTGACTCCATATATATATAGACATATGCATATATCTATATATTTCATTGATTTGGTTTTAAAATATTGTAACTTTCAAGATAATTTTTAATACTACAATAGTTTAAGACCTAATTATAATATTTTAGAACCCACACCACTAATATGTGTGATACATCCTAAATGATTATCATGGCGTAGCATGAAATTTTAGGAAGTCTAATGTTATTTCAGTTTTGAAAGGCAAGTAGGTAAGTGGATCTGACCCACGTGCTGGATAGGATTTTAAAGCAACTCGGAAACTACCTTAGTCCTTTTTCTAAACCTTAATAAAAGAGGCTTGAGGGTCTACAATTCATTCAATTATTAATTGAATTATCATTTTACCCGTTGTAAAGCCTACAATTTATAAAAATTGTAATTTTCCCTTCTTTATCTCTTTATCAAAACCTTTTCTATTTGGCATTTTTGGTCATTACACATCTACCTACGTCAAGTTAGTGATACGTACAAAAATATCCAGTAAAAGTCAGCTTCTACCACCTCAGCAAAGAATGTCGAGTCATCCGGTGATGGCGCTCACCATGCAACGATCCCGGGCTATCCATCTAGGACCACCTGGCTTGGACCCACAGTAGGCGTAGCCCGGGCATGTCCCGTGACTTGCTCCACAAGGTTCCATCTGATTTCCTATCCCAGCTAGAAGACTAATGGGAAGCCTAGATAGTTTCCTAACTACATTAAGAAACTCCCATGATTTGTGCTAATCGATCCCTATTTTGATTGTACTGCCTAATCAGGCTACTTACCTTGTACAAGTGCTCTCTTTTATCTATAAAAGAGATCACTCACCCCCTTCAAGGGGATCGCATTCTTATTCTACAGAATAGCAGCAGCACAACATTCATACGTATATACCCGACCGGTCTTTGGTAGCTCCACCCATATTGTTGGTGTGCCAAAGGCCCCCCGTTTACTATAGTGCAAGTGCTCTGATGGCGGAACTCTTAACGAAAGAAGAAGGATTACTGGACAAGAATAGGCCAGCCAAGAGAGAGGGACGGGACCCCGCCACCTTTCCAGGTATCGATGATCTAGAGGGAAAAGTGGCACCACGTGGACGTAGGCTTCTTATTTAACAGGGCCGAACCACACTCAAATCTCTCTTGTTTAATTTTTCTTACCTCTAACCAAATTTAGGCATCATCAGTTTGGAACTGTCTGTGGGAAACGACAGATTTCTCAAACAAATTCGTGACTGATCGACATGCCGCCAAAGAAGGGTAAGAAGATCGTTCACCCGACGGGCCAGACAAAGTCCATGACTTTGGAACAAGTCACCACGACTCTCCTGCAACTTCTAGAGGGCCAGCATTAGACTCAACTGCAAATCGAGGTCCTACTGGCCCGACAAAACAAACACCCTCAGACGGTGGAGCAGCCTGGGAACGAATAACGTGGTCGGGCGCCTCTACGGGCCCAATGACATTCCCATACCACGCCCGTACCCCCCCCCCAGCTTTGGGACAACCTGGGAATGATAAGCGTCGTCGAGCCCTGAGCGGACCCGGTAACATGCCCGGGCCAACCCAAGCTAGGTGGGGGACGCTAGAGAAATCATCAATGATAGGCGTGCTGCCCGAAGGGAGGAGTAAAACAAAATGGCCCGAAAATCATCTCAGGGTCGCCCGGCCAGAAGCCGAGGTGACCTTAGGCACACGATTAACCGGAGCTAGAGTTGGGCCCTACCCCTAAGGATGACACACTTCGAAGAAGAAACCTCCTCGTCCGACCCGACCAACCGTACAGATACAAAACAGAAGTCCGGCCAGGAGGACGTCAAGGCCCAAATCAGTGACCTGGAAAAACATATCGAGAAGTTGAGCCACAGGCCAGGTCATGACTACACCAATACTGAAACTGAGTCACCCTTCACTGTCTGAATCACTGGATTTCCCATTCCTCAAAGGTTCAGCAACCACATCTCGATTCGTATGACGGCTCGGGGAGTCCGGTTGATCATGTTCGGACTTACAAGGCTTGGATGGTGTTAGTTACCAACGCCAACGAACTACTCTGTCTGGCCTTTCCCAACACCCTCAAAGGTCAAGCTGAGAAGTGATTCCATGCACTCAAACCTCGAGCGGTCGATGATTTCAAGGTGCTCAGCAAGCTCTTCGTCAGCCAGTTCATAGGGATGCTCGATCATTCACAACCAGACACCCAATTGCTGGCCGTCAAGCAGCACAGGGGAGAATCCCTGAAAGATTACGTCGACCGTTTCAATCAGTAAAAGCTTCAGATCCACAACCTGAACGAGACAGTCGCGATCACAGCCTTCTGCTCAGGGGTTTAGCACACCAAGGTTGCCACATTGTCCCACCATGACCGGCCGACCACCCTGGTTGAACTCTTGGAGAAGGTTAGGAAATACATTAACACGGAAGAGTTCCTAAAGTCTGAACTCGCTAGCTTCGCGGGAGATGAGTCCCCAAAATCTAAACGGAAATGCGAAGGTTCTGAGAAGGGATCGGCAAAAGAAGCAAAAACAGGATCAGCAAGGAAGCAGTCGGGATCAAGCCCCGTCGCCTTCACACCTCTTTCCCGACCTATCTAGGAAGTCATGGTCATAGCCGAGGCTTAGAGGTTACTTAAAAAATTGACAAAACTCAAGAACCCGCCTGAGAAAATGAACTGGGACAAATTTTGCTGAAACCATAGAGATCATGACTATGATACAGAAGACTGCTTCAAGCTCAAGATTGCCATTGAGAAGCTGATTGAGCAGGGCATCTAGCTGAGTTCGTCACCACTGATAGATGGCCGAGGCAAGATACCCTAGCTCCCGAGCAGCCGCAACCCCTCGGTCATATCAACATGGTCTTTGAAGGAACATCGGGCAGAGAGGACTCACAGTTAGCGAGAAAAAGGCATGCTCGGGCATCCCGAGCAGATATCCTGCAAGTCCAATTAGCCAACTCCCCACTGACCGATGTACTGACATTCTCATCCAATGATGTAAAGGATCTGCATTGCCCCCACGATGATTCGCTGGTAGTGACACTCTCCATAGCCAATTACAGGGTAAAAAGAGTATTGGTGGACACAGACAGCTCCTCAAACATTCTGTTTGCCTTAGCCTTCAATTAGTTCGGGATATCAAGGGACCGGCTCTGACCAGTGTCCACTCCCTTGGTAGGGTTCAACGAATCCAGCACATAACCGCTCAGAATGATCGAATTGCTAGTTCTTATGGGGACCTACTCGCAGCAGGTCTCTATACTCACAAATTTAGTTATAGTGGAAGCCCCCTCCGCTTATAATGTCATCCTCGGAAGGCCCATGCTCAACAGAGCCAAGATGGTGGTGTTAACTTACAACCTAGTGATCAAGTTCCCAACCCCCAGGGTTCGGGAAGCCTACGTGGAGATCAAGCAACCGCTCAGAGCTGTTATTTCAGCTCCCTGCGCAAAGAGGCAATCACAGGAATGTTGAACGTTTAGGAGATAGATCCGAGGGACGGAGTAGGCCCGGCGCAGGAATTAGATCAAGTAGTATTGGACCCCAGTTTCTGGACCGGTCCATCAACATTAGCACTCGCCTGGAACCAAGTCTTAGAGAAAAGTTAATTCAGTTCCTGAGAGAGAGCCAAGACGTCTTCACTTGGTGCCTTGAAGACATGCCAGGAATAGATCCCGGGGTCATGTCCCACTGTCTCAACATTGACCTGAGCTCCCGTCCAGTCAAACAGAAGAGGAGGGTCGTGCTCTCCAAAGACAAGTGGCAGTGCGCGAGGAGATCAAAAAGCTCCTCAAAGAAAGGTCGGTGTGAGAAGTTTACTATCCTGATTAGTTGGCTAATGTGGTACTGGTCAAGAAGAGCAATGGGAAATGGAGAATGTGTATGGACTTTACCGACCTAAATAAGGCTTTCCCCAAGGACTACTATCCAATACCTAGGATAGACCACCTCGTGGACTCCACGGCCAGTCATTCACTTTCTCTTTCATGGATGCCTACTCGGGATACAACCAGATCAGCATGAATCCCTGGGACGAAGAAAAGTATTCTTTCATCACCAACCAGGGGACGTATTGCTACAAGGTGATTCCCTTCGGCCTAAAAAATACCTGGGCAACTTACCAACGCCTGGTCAACCATATGTTTAAAGATCTGATTGGGAAAATGATAGAGGCATATGTTGACAATCTCCTAATCAAAAGTCGAGCGAGTCCGACCATCTTGAGCACTTGGTTGGGGCCTTCAACAGCTTAAGAAAATTCTGGATGAGGTTGAACCCGGCCAAGTGCAAAATTAGAGTCTCATCCAGAAATTTGCTAGGACACATGGTGACCCGGCGATGAATTGAGGCAAACCCAAAAAAAATTCAATCCATCATAAATATGCGGTCACCCTGGTCAACAAAAGAAGACCAAGTTTGGCCAGGCGGGTAGCTGCCTTGAACAGATTTATCTCCTAGGCAACCGATCGGTGCCTGCCGTTCTTCAAAATCCTTCGCAAAGCTTTCCAGTGGTCGGAAGAGTGTGAAGAGGTGTTTCATGAGCTCAAAAAGTACCTGACATCGCCTTCTCTGCTCTCAATGCCCCATACCGGAGGAGGAATTGTTGCTTTACTTGGTAGTGTCACCATCAGCGGTGAGCTCAGCATTGGTCAGAGAGGAGCACGGGATACAATACCCGATCTACTACACGATTTGCGCATTACAAGGCGTAGAAAGCAGATACTCTCGAATAGAGAAGCTCGCCTTTTCCCTCATTACCTCAGCCCAATGGCTCTGTCCATACTTCTAAGCTCATGTCATTATGGTGCTCACTGACCAGCCTTTACGAAAGATCCTACCCAGGCCTGAAACATCCAGGAGGCTCATAAAGTGGGCATTAGAGTTAGAAGAATTTGAAATGGTGTACAGACCCCGAATGGCTATCAAGGGATAAGCAGTGGCAGACTTCCTAGTAGAATTCACGTACCTGAAAGACCCATTCAATGAGTTCAACCTGCCTGAGCTATCGCCGGACCTACATCCTGACACCCCAACCTGGGTACTCTATGTGGCCGGATCCTCCAACAAACAGGGCAGCGGGGCAAGGATCATCCTGACCACACCCGACGGGATCCAACTGGAGTACGCACTAAGGTTCGGGTTTCAGGCCTCCAATAACAAAGCCGAGTACCAATCCTTGTTGGTCGGGTTGCAATTGGCTACCTCAATGGGTGCGCAACAAATTCAAGGATACAGTGACTCCCAGCTGGTTGTCAACTAAGTCAATCAGGAGTATGAAGCGTGGGAAGATAACATGGTGGCCTACTTGACCCTAATCAGGTTAGTTACCAAATAACTCAAAGGTTTCTTGATTAAACAGATCCGGAGAGAGGAGAACAGAACGACAGACCGGTTAGCATGGCTAGCATCATCTTCCGAGTCAGATTTTCCCAGGATAAGGGTAGAATACCTGCCCTAGCCCAGTGTGTCCAACTCAGAAGGCATAGACGTTGACCCAGTCAACTTAGGGCCCAGCTATCGTGAAGTTCCTCACAATTGGTAGTCTACTGGATGGGAAAGATAAAGCCCGACGGGTAAAATATTGGGCAGCTAGATATCACCTTGTCGATGGCGTGCTTTACAAAAGGGCGTTCTCCATCCCCTATCTACGATGCATCCACCCTGCCCAGGTTCAAGCAATCAATATAAAATCCACGAGGGGTGTGCAGAAGTCACATTAGAGGTCGGGCACTCTCCTACAAGGCCCTGTTACAAGGGTACTATTGGCCAACAATGGCCCGGGACTCTCGGGAGTACGTCAAAAGCTGTGAAAAGTACCAGAGGCATGCCAACATGATCAACTGCCCGACACAGCTCCAAACTCCAATCCTTAGCCCCTGGCCGTTTGCTCAATGGGGCATCGATATCATCGGCCCCCTTCCAATGGCAAAAGGCCAAGTCAAGTTTGTCGTCATCGCCGTGGATTATTTTACCAAGTTGGCAGAAGTTGAGCCCTTGGCAACAATCACCGAGAAGTAAATGGAAAGTTTCGTTAAAAGGAACATTTTTAGCTGGTTTGGCATACACCGGGTGCTAGTCGGCGACAATGGAAGGCAGTTTGACACACCGTTATTCAGGCAGCTCTGCTCGGGCTATGGGATATCAAATCACTACTCTTCCCCCGAACATCCCCAAGCCAATATCCAAGCCGAACTAATGAACTGGAAAATCCTGCAGTCCATCAAAACTAGGCTTGAAAATGCTAAAGGGCTATGGGCGGAGGAACTACCGACCCTTCTGTGGGCCTATCGCACTACTCCCCGAGCAGCAACAGGGGAGAGCCCATTATTACTTACCTATGGCTTCAAGGCAGTGGTCCCCATAGAACTCAGTCTGCCAACATACCGGGTGGCCAACTTTAGCGAGCAAGGAAACGAGGAAACCTTCAGAGGAGAATTCGACCTCATAGAAGAAAAAAGATACCGGGCATATATGAAAGTCGCAGCCTATAAGCAGCGGGTCTCACGGTAGTTTAACAGTAGGTCAAACACCGTAGTTTTTAGATCGGGGACCTCGTCCTAAATGCGGTGAATCAGTCAACTAGGATCCCCAGCCATGGAAAGTTGGGGCCAAACTGGGAAGGGCCCTACCGAGTTGCCCGAATTAACCAACCGGGAACGTACTGGTTACAGACCCTAGAAGGACAAGACCTCAGGACCATTCCCAAGGCATCAATTTTGCTTAGGTCCATAACCCTGATGATAGCAAACTTAAAAAGACCCTGGAACTACCAACGTTCTAGGTCGATTCCATATAGTAACTTCCTCTACAAACACCCGCCTTAGCAAAAGCTTGGGGGGTAGGGGGGAATTGAACTAAAAAGGAAATTACACCGAGCACTAGTAGGACTTGGAATTAACCCCTAAAACATTCCTAAGTACCTACTATGCCCAGAGCAAACCGACCGAGCAGTAACAGGATTAAAACCCTACACTATCCCGGACGAGACCTACGACCCTCCAAGTCATCAACGGCTCGAGAGGTTTGTAAGTACAGGTCCCCTACAGACCAAGTGTTCCCTACCAGTCGCGGTCTGAAACCTTTTGCTAAGGTAGGGTTCTAGCGAGACAACAACCGGTCGGACACAGGCAAAAATAAGTACAAGAACATAAACAATCGCTATAAAAGGTGACCTCAGAGGGCCTTTTCATTACTTGTTCAAAAAAGTTATGTATAATCCCTGGGGGATAATTATAGCAGCCTCCCAATGAAAAAAAAAAGATAAGAGAAAATAAATAAAGGTACAGGCTGGGGACTAAGAGTCGTCCACCACGGCCACTTCATCCCCGGTAGTAGTGTCTTTAGCCGGTGCGTCTTCAACGGCGGCCCCCACTGCAGCCTACTCCTATTTATAGTAGACAAACTCGGCCCAAGAATAGCCCGAGAGGTCCCAATCTGGATGATTAGCAGTCGTCCGCTGGGTCAGGTCAGCGTAACCCATGAGGAAGCCAGCTTCAAACTCTTTCTCTACGTCTTTCGCCTCCGCCTCTTGAGCTGCGATAGCCTCGGACAAAGCTGCCTTCTCGGCCTCTGTAGCCAATTTCCCCGCCTCTGCAGCCGCCTTCTCGGCTTCTGCAGCCTCCCGGACTGGCCGTTCGGCCTTCAGATCTTCCCAAGCTTCTCCAACTCCAGGGCCAGGGCCCTCGTCTTCCCCTCCTCTGCGGCGAGGGCGAAGTCCGAAGCCTCATGTGCCACCTTCTCTGCAGAGAGAGCAGCCTCAACAACGGTTAGTCGCTCGGACATCCCGGACAAGTAAGCTTCGGCTCCTACCGCCAAGTAACCAATTGGAAGGAAAGAAACAAAGGCCATCAATTGCTGTAAGCGAGGAAATAGAAAATGTGTACATGAAGTCACTTACCATATGGTTGATGCTGAACAACCAACCGATCATGGCCTTGGGGCCCAACCTGAAGCATCTATCAATATGGCTCAATAGCAGCTCGAGCCAGACCCTCACTCGGACATCATCCGCCGTCTCTACTACCGGCATCCCGGTTGGAGTGTCGTACGGCAAGGTGGGTGTAACGACCTCAACTCGAGGGGTTGAGATCCCAATTAGTGTGGCGTCAATAGGACGCCCGGCGGGTGCAGCAATCGTCACTACGGGAGTTAAAGTCCCAATTGCATCCACCCGGGGAACCGGTGGATCCTCTTCAGTTGCTGGCCTTCAGCGGGATCCTGCATCTTTTTCCTCTGGCCTACCCGCGCAGCCAAGGCAGCTTCCTTCTCCTTCAGAGCGGCCGCATCTTTGGGAGCCATCTCTGTGAAACCAAAGGTACGAATCAATTACATAAGGAATCAGTCAAACAGAAAGGTAATCTGAAAATGGCCAAAGAACATACCAACGATAATCGGAGGAAGCACGGGCGCCACAAATAGTTGGTCGGGCTCATAAGTGGTCCTTCTATCTCCCATTGGGTCAATAGTTTGTTGATGTCTGTGGGGTCTTCGACTAAAGATCTGATTCTGGCCTGGCAGTCCTCGTGAATACTGGGCGGGTGGGCTAATCCCACTACAAAACAAAGAGCAGTTAGCTCTATGGTAGCAGCAAAATAAAATGAAAGACCACACGAGACAGGAGCTTACTCATCAACTTCCCCGCCCAGGAAGCCCTCAGCTGAATTCCCAAGGCCCCCTCACAGAGCCTGAGGGTGGACACTTGGAAGAATTTCTTCTTCCACCCCCAGTTGTTGCTCGGGCAGTTGACTATTATTCTCCTCCCTTACCTGGCTCCCAACGAAAAGAAGCCAGCTTTCCCATACATCGGGAATGGTTGGTGGATCCAGAAAAACTCTTGTATAGTAAGCTCGTACCCTAGAACTGCGGCCACATATAGATAACCCCCATCAAGAATCTCTACCTATTCGGAGTAAGTTGCCCCGGAGCAATCCTGAGGTAGATCAGGATGTCCCGGGCGACCGGGTGGAGGGGAAGACGGAGGCCTGCCATAAGAGCATCCTCCGACCGGTGGAGATGAGCCCCACCCTCGGGTATGACCAAAGCACTGTGACCTGGGATGTCATACATATCCCTGATCTGACCTAGGTCATTGATACGTAGACTGCTAGGGGTCAACTCGCACATGAAGATTACGTCAAGACTATTGGGTACCGATGCCTCATCGCCCGACCCCTGAGATGCAGAGGCTACCTGGGGCCCCCCAGCTCGACTCATCACTAGAAGCGAGAGTAGGAATCCTCCCTTCACTGTGATGATCAGAAGGAGTCATTGAAGGGGGGCCTAAACTCGTATCAGGGGTACCCGACCAGGATTGTTCATCCTCCGATCGGGATGATGAATTGAAGCCAGAATGGCACATATCTAGAGCTCCTACAGAGGGACGGGAAAGTAACTGTAGACCTAAGTAAGGGTCAAGAACCCCAAGCCTAAGGTACAAGGGGGGGCAGGGCTAAAAGCCTATAAACCAGGGTATACAAAGTTGTGAGTACAGTGTAGCACTCGGTCAAAACTACCCTGGGACACCCTGATTAGTTTAGTCGCTCCACTAGGGAGAGGGAACTACTTAACCTAACGTAAGAGATGAATCTAAGGAAGAAGAAGTCCCACTCACTCGCAAACCCTAGTGGATTCCTGGTCTTCAGCCTTACTTGGGTATAAAGAAAAAAAAGAAAGGAAGTAAAAGTGCAGTAAACCGTAATTGGGGGAATGAAAACTTACAAGAAAAAGTGCAGGAAGGAGCTCGGAGGTCTTGATCAAATGCTTTTGAAGAAGGGCAGGAGGAACATCAAAAAGGCACGAGTGTTCCTTATATAGGTATCACAGATGGTCCAGATCAAATCAAATCCAATGGTCCTGCATCACTCCCGCCAAAACGCTACCAACTGTCGCGTCGGAAAATCCCAAGCAGTGCCTCAAAAGGCGTACACATTTAATGCATGACACGACGCCTCGGTTATGATGTAACTATTTGGTTACAACCTCGTTAAATCTTGATCGGACCAACTACTCTTTGACACGTAGCAGGTATCGACTCCAAGCTCTCGAGGTCAACCGATCGGCCCAAGCACCGAGTGACCGCGGCAACTAACCCAGCTGTGAGCAGCTTCCCGAGCTTCTTCCTGGATGATTTTTTGAGCTATGCAAATTTTCAATCCTCATCCGATAGAGTATCACATTAGCCTTGAAAATGGGGGGCAGCTGATACGTACAAAAAATTCAGTCAAAGTCAGCTTCCGCCACATCAGCAAAAAATGCCGAGTCATCCGGTGATGGTGCTCACCATGCATTGATTCCGGGTTATCCATCTAGGATCACCCGGCTTGGACCCACAGTGGGAGCAGCCCAGACATGTCCCGTGACTTGCTCCACAAGGTTCCATACAGTTTCCTATCCCAGTTACAAGACTAATGGGAAGCCTAGATAGTTTCCTAACTACATTAAGGAACTCCCATGATTTGTGCTAATCGATCCCTATTTGATTGTACTGCCTCATCAGGCTACGTACCTTGTACGAGTGGTCTCTTGGATCTATAAAAGAGATCAATCACCCCCTTCAAGAGGATCACATTCTTATTCTACAAAATAGTGGCTACACAACATTCGTACGCATATACCCGGCCGATCTTTGGTAGCTCCACCCCTACTATTGGTTCGCCAAAGGCCCCCGGTTTACTATAGTGCAAGTACTCTTCATACCACATGGACGTAGGCTTCTTAATTAACAGGGCCGAACCACACTCAAATCTCTCTTGTTTAATTTTTTTTTACCTCTAACTAAATTTAGGCATCATCAGTTAGTATCCCCATTAATACTTAGAGCTTGTTTGGCATTACCTTTTTATCTCCTCTTTTTTCCCTCCTCTTTATATATTAAAGCATGTTTGGCATTAGTTATTCATCATCTCTCATTTATACATCTTTAAGGCTTGTTTGGCATTAATACCTTAAGGCATCCTCTCGTTTTCCCTCCCATTGACACCTTAAGGCTTGTTTGGCATTAATAATTCATTCAAATATGAAGTAGGGAAAAGGTTAAAATAAAAAAGGATAGAATCTAAAACAAATATATAGAAGTGAAAACACTAATGGTGTTTGTCATTACCTCTTTATCCTTTTTTTTTCCCCTCCAATTGATACCTTAAGGCTTCTTTGATATTTATTATTCATCCGAATATGAAGTGGAGGGAAAGGAGAAGAAGAAAGAAATGCTAAAACAAATAGAAGTGAAAACACTAAAAGAAAGATCTGGGGAAAAAAAATACCGAGAAAAGAAAAATAATTATTAAAGCCAGTAATGCGAAGTGATCTCAATTTACATTAGTCATGTTAAAGTGATTATAATTAGTTTTTTTAGTAAATATCATGTGATTCATGCGTTATGATGCTAAAAATAAATTATTACTTTTAACCAATATTCTCAACTTTATTGTATACAATATATATGTAATTACATTATATTGTGCATATTTAGTTCATACATCAATTTAGAATTTTTGCATTCAACCATTTTCCATTTATATTGTTATTTAAAGGGGAAAAAACTGCATATGAAGTGGGGGGAAAGGGGGAAAAAGGCTAAAGCAATTAAAAGTTAAAATACCAATGAAAGATCCAGAAACACAGACCAAAAAAAGAAGTAGATAAAATAAAATAAAACAACAAGAAAAGAAAAATGATCTCACTTTACATTAGTTATATTAAAGTGATTATGATTATATTTGTACACACACATACACGCATGTGTGTGTATATATATGTGTGTGTGTGTGTGCGCGTGCGCATGTGTGTATACAAATATGCATATAGTGATAAATTAGAACACACTATTTCATTGTTCTCTTATCTCTTTTATTGTTTTTTTTTTTTATATCACTAGCATGATATTTAATTTTTTAGATACATGCACAAAATGTGGGATGAACTAACATATCAAAAATTAAGAAACCATTATCCTCACAATAATGATGTATGTATAGGTGAGATAATTTATTATTACAATTGCCATCATCGATTGTCGTTCAATAAAAATAAAGTTCTTAAAAAAAATCTAATTCTATTTCGACACAATTGTATCATTATTTGTTTAATAAATTGTTGAAAGTTAATGTGTTTGATTGATTATTATTTAAATAAATTTTCTATGGCGGGAGTTTAAAGCATTTACTGCCTTTTATAACAAGTATAAATATAGTTCCCAAGATTTATATATATATATATATAAGAAAAAAAAAAGAAAAAAAAAAGAAAACAACAACTTGAACGGGTTGTGCCTTGCATGTGAGTCGCATAAAGGAAGCTGTCCAGGTTTGCACATAGAATGATTAATAATCATGTGCTCTTACAAAGATTTTACAAATTTATAATTATATCTAATTATAGTTGTAACTTGTAACATCTTTTTCATCACTCTTTTTAATACAAAAAGTAAATGTTTAGTGCACCGAAAAATGCCATGACCACATGCATTACACGTTCCTTCCCCTAGATATAACTATAAATTAACCATAACCACAATTAACCATAAGTCACCTCCTTTAAATGTGCCCATACTATGCACCTACAAACGCAAATAACCTTAACCAAAATAACCAGGTGCCTTGCTGGTGGCCTCCCCCCTAGTAGTTTTATATAAGTGTCTACGAAAGCAAGTACTAATATCGGCAGTGGTTTTAGCTAGCACTACACCAAAAGAGCACATTTGTAACGGTAATTTACCGTTAGTAAAATTATTACTAACGGTAATTTACCGTTAAAAATAGAGTGTGGCTAATAATTCTAACGGAATTTCTAACGGTAATTTTCCGTTAGAAAAAGTATTTTTACTAACGGTAAATTACCGTTAGTAATATGTTTACTAATGGATATTTTCCGTTAGTAATTTATTATCCCTAACGGAAAGATTCCGTTAGTAATATTTATTCTAACGGTTTATTTTCTAACATTTTTGTATACAAAATACTAACGGAATTTTGTAACGGATATTTACCGTTAGTAATTTCATTACTAACGGTTTGTAATAAGATAGTTTCTAACACTTTCGTGACAATTACTAACGGAAATTTTCCGTTAGTAATTATTTTAAATATGAAAAACATAAATACTAAAATATGCTATCTAATTTTATTTGCACCTAATTTACATCACGACCACATCGCATTTACTATGAACATATAACAAGCGTAAATCCAAAACATAAAAAATAGAAGCTCAATTTATATTAAATACAAGAACTATAATCCAAAATAAACATAGTTATCCTTAAATACAAATTGTTTCTACATCCAAACCAAAACTAACAAACCATGTTTGAAATACAAACTGTTTCTACATCCAAGCCAAAATAAAATTTCTACCGCCAAAGAAATTAATGACGACTCTGTAATCTTGAAATACGGTTCGTGATATTCTTTGTCATTTTGTGACTGGATTGTTCTCTGTCACTATAATGTAGGATTTAGTGATGAAATGATAGTCGCCAATGAAATTTTGCCACTAAATATCAGATTTCTTGTAATGTTGCCGATGCGGAGTCGGATCGTGAGGGTGTGGGGTGCGGGTGAGGGTTGTGAGGGTGAGGAAGATTAAAAATTAAAAATTAAATCTATGGAGTCCTAAATTTCCATTCAACTAAGCCTAAGACAGATTGGGAAGAAAGAATTGCTGGATTTTGAAGATCTTGTGCAATGGAGATCCAATCAAGATGCACGCACACACACACACACATACACATATATATATATATACATAGAGAAAGAGAGGGAGAGGGAGAACTAGGGCTAATATATATATATATATATATGCACACACACATATGTACATATGTACCTGAGAAGAACAGGGCAGAGCAGATCTGAGCAGAGCAGATTCAATGGAGAAACAGCGCTGGCAAAAAAGTAGCAGCGACAGAGAAGCAGCAATAGCAGCGGATGCGACGTGAGAGGGAGAGGGAGAGGGAGAAAGAGAGAGGGAGAAGGAGAAGGAGAAGGAGAAGGAGAAGGAGAGGGAGGGAAAAAGAGGAGGAGTGGGAGAAGAGAAGGAGGGGGCGGCGCATAGAGGGTTTTTAACCTAGAGGGATTTTGTTTTGTTTGCCAAAGTGTATGTGTGTCTCAAACTGTGTGTGTGTGTGTGTGTGTGTCTCAATCCACCGATCTGAGTGTGTGAGATTGAGAGTGTGTGAGTGTGGTCTTACCAGATCGACGGCGGCGGGGCGGCGAGCTTCGCTGGCTATGGCGGGAAGGAGGAGACTTCTCTTTCTCTTTCTCTCTCTCTCTCTCTCTCTCTCTCTCTCTCTCTCTCTCTCTCTCTCTCTCTCTCTATATCTTCTTCTCAAATTCTATTCTCCCGCTTTAGCCAAGGATAGATTTCTATTCCCCCGCTACAATGAAGATCTACATACCTTATATTTTCTTTTCTTTTCTTTTTCTGTATGGAATTTTAATTTCGGTTCAACTTTCTAACGGTAATTTTCGGTTAGTATGTATTTACTTACTGTTAGCAAATTCAAAATTACTTAGATCAGAATATTACTAACAGAATTTGTATATTTCTAACGGAAATTTACCGTTACAAATTTGTAACGGTAAATTTCCGTTAGTAAACCAAAAACCTCTGTGTTAGAAAATTGGCTGAATGGTGTAGTGTAGTTTCATGGCCAGCTAAGAAACGTCCTAAACCCGGTTATATTGTTCTTCATTGAACCAGTTTTACATAATTAAGTGCCTGCTAAGTGCTCTTTTATCATATATCAGTCCGTATTCTATTTAAAATCACTCTCAAAATAATTCAGTAGTCAAACCAACACAATACTGACAATACTGATGAAAAATAAGAATAGCACCAAACCTAATTTGGTTCATGCATTCCCAAACATGCATATTTAACTGATTTAACTTATTGAATACAAGCTCAAACTATTATTAAACTTAAATAGCTGCAAACATAGCCAATTAAACTATACAACATATTAAAAGTTGTTCAAAGTTGAGAAAGAGCATTAATTAATGCCTTTCTGGGACTAAATATGATTTCCACAGGCTTGCCCTTTCCCTTCTCCAATCCACTTTCCACTCCCAAACAATTTTCCTCACTCTTTTCCCAATCAAAGCACTGAATCAAAGTCCCCAATGACAATGCCATTAGTCTCATAGCCAAGTTGGTTCCAGGACACTGCCTTCTCCCAGAACCAAATGGAATAAAACCAAAACCTCCCTTAAACCCTTCAAATCTCTCTGGCTTGAATGCCTTGGGATCTTCCCATACCTCGGGATCCGTGTGGACCGCGGATGCATTGACCATTAACATCGTGCCACGTGGCACGGTGAAACCCCCGACCGTGCACTCCTCGGACGATTCATGCGGTGGGATGATTGGAACAGTGGGGCCCAATCTTAGAGTTTCATTTATGACACAGTGAAGGTATTTGAGGTTTGATAGATCTTCATCTCGTAGTAGTCTTGATTGTTCAACATTGGCATCTATTTCAGCTCTTGCCTTTTTGATTATGTCTGGATTTGATATTAGAAATGAAGCAGCTGCTTCCATGGTCATTGCTGATGTTTCTGTTCCTGCAATTAGCATTATCTGAACACCAAACGAGGTACATGCATGATTAGATGAACTTGTAGTTGACTATTTATTTGGGAGTTAGAAAATTAATTCTTGAATATGTTCTATATATATAGTCAAGTGGTTGTTAAATGTCCAATTTACTCCTTGGGCCGGGTGCGTCCGTGATATAAAATCATTGTCTTTAGTTTAACCTACATGAGATTGGCTTTCATGAAAATTAGAAGTAAAAAATGCTACTGGGATTCAACCTGATTCTATTTCATTATCAAACAGACCCTAATTCCTCACATTTTAGTTAGAAAGTTGTCACTTTGTGACATTGAACAAGCTAAGAAGGTATTTTGGCCCAGGACGGATTAGGCCCGGAAAGCCCATGATTGATTGAAATGGCATGAGGTCGGGAGCAAAACTCACTAATGTTATGTACACTACTTTCTTTCTTTCTTTCTTTCTTTCTTTTTTTCTCCCTTCCCCTGGGACTAAATTCCTTTGTTTAGGGCTCAAAATCATATGTTTACATTGTAGGAGGGCTTGCATGGTACTGTTATGATTTTTACAAAAAAATTAAAACAAAAACATAAAACCAAAAATCAAAAACTACAACGTTATCATACGAGCTAAGTAGTTTCTTTACTACTTTGTGTAGGAAATTCCGGTTAGTTTTTTGTTCGTTTGATTCAAGCTTCTTGTTAAAATATCTAGTTTACATACTTGAGTCTAACCCAAATTTTAGCTATTTTGGTAGTTTTTTGGTATCTTTTCTTTTTCTTTTTCTTTTTCTTTTTCTTTCTAACAGAATTATTCTTTATTACGTAGGGAGCTATAGTCGACAAACATACTAATAATATATATTAACAGGCATAGCAGAACAATTTATCATCAATACAGATTTTTGCTTCTAGAGAATTTTCGTGTGCTTTTCACTTTGATATATCACCACCTCCCTTTTTTTTGCTGAACACCTTCTTTCATATTTAACCTTTTCTTTAATCGAATAATCACCTTATTGGATATGTCAAAACAAATGTTGTTTTAGACATTTAGTTAATGGTGAGACATTTAAGCTAGGGGTGGCAATCGGGTCGTATCAAGTTATAATCGTGTCAGGTCATAAACATGTCGGTAATACACGGGTCACCCGTTTAACTCATCTAACTTGTGTAGAGCTGTCATCGGTTCGGTTTAGTTCGATTCGATTCGATTTTATTTTATTTTTTTTTTTAATTTTTTTTTTTTTTTTTGGGTGGTCGGATCGGTTTTACTAATTTGAGTGGTCGGATCGGTTTTTTTAGTTGAAGTTTATATTTTTTTTATTCTTTTTTAAAATAAATAATTTTTTAATCTTATTTATATTATTTGTATTTTAGACCCCTTGATTATTAAAAAATATTTTTAAAACTAAAAAAATGCTCCAACCACACTTAATCGGGTCAAACGGATTAGACGGGTTGACCCGCTTAAATTGTGACACAACCTGTTTATTAGTCGTGTCAAACGGGTCGACTCGTTTATGACACGTGCCCTTATACGGATTACCCAAACGCGTTTATTTTCGTGTCGTATTATCGTCGTGTTGGGTCAAAAATTACCACCCTAATTTTAGCTTTCTTTCCTTTTTCCCCTCTTATTTTATTGATGATCTGCATTGACTTTTGGTTTGAGCTGCACTGATGAGTGGTCACTGATGAATCTGATATTAGTTCTGATACTAGATCTTAAATGTTGTTAATAGAACTACAAATATAAACATGATTTAGAAATTGAAATATATATATATATATATATATATCTACTATACTATACAAACAAATAAATAAGCACGTCAAAAAATATGAACTTCCTATTTTGTCCTTCACAACACTATAATTACCCATATATCTACATAGTAATGATATATTGATTTATCTGAGGGTAAATCTGTCATTTTGGACAAATAATTACATTCAAGTCAGCTTTTGAAATTTTATTTAATATAATAATGAGGTTTTAATCAACAATCTTGTGTCTAATTACATTTGGGTCAACAATTTTTGGGATATTTATTATTGACTTAAAAAAAAGTCAATAAAAGTGGCTATTTTGGAATTGATCACTAATATTTGTAATTTGGTCAACTTCTTCTCTCAAATGAGGTTTCAATCAACAATTTGTGTCTAATTACATTTGGGTCAATATTTTTTGAGATATTTATTATTCACTTCATAAATTTTTTTTAAAAAATGGCTATTTTAGTGGTTATTTAGGAATTGGTCACTAATATTTACAATTTGCTCAACTTCTTCTCTCAAATTTAGGATTAATATATTGTAATATGTGTAATTGCATTTAGGTCAGCAAGTTTTGAGATATTTATTATTCACTTTAAAAAAAAAATTAAAAAATGACTATTTAGTAGTTATTTAGGAATTGGTCACTAATTTCACATTTTGGTCAACTTCTTCTCTAATATTTATGTTCTGGAATATTTAAAATGTCAAATAAAGTGGCTATTTTAGTAGCTATTATGAATTGGTCACTAATATTTACATCTTGGTCAACTTTTTTCCTCAAATTCAAGATTTATAGATTGTATTCGAATATCAATTAAGGCCTACAAATACATTCATGGCCTTTTTTTTTTAGAGGAAATACCCTACTTGTGTCATATATTTTAGTGGCGCTTTATTGGGTACCTTTACTACTCATTTATAAGATAGTCAGAATTTTCAACTTCTTCCGTGAGAAGAGTTTTAGATTAAATAGTTACATTTACAGTTTCCTATTTAACTGTTTTAACATCTTATTATACACTTTTAACAACCACTCAACCACATGAAACGACACAATTAAATTCCTTGCGCAATGCGCAGGGCTCCAACTAGTATATATATATATATATTTATAGAGAGAGAGAGAGAGAGAGAGCGCCAATTTATACAACACACACAAGAAGAACAAGAAGAAGAAGAAGAAGAGAATAATCAAATAAATAATATAGAAAAGTAGAGGATTTTGGGTGTTACCAGTATAATGCCTTTTATGATATCATCATTGTAAGTTTGAGGTTCTGATTCTTGCAGTGATAACATGACATCAATAATAGTTTCCCTCTTTTCTTCCTCCATAAATGAAGAAGAAGAAGAAGAAGAAGATTTTCTATTTCTATTCCCTTCTATCAAACCATGCATAAATGAATTCCTCTTCTTATAAAGTTCCACTCTCTTCCTTTTTCCTCCACGCAAAAAATTAGAGAACCACCTCAGAAATGGAAACAAGTCTCCCAAATCCATCTGAGTACTAGGACTAAAGATTTCCTTAATATAATCATACTTATGTCTGGTTTCCTCCGAATCCAATTCCTTTCCATCGAACTGCCTTTCCCCCGAAACCATTTTCACCATTACATTAAAACCCAACATGTAAAACAATGACTTCACTTCAATTTTCTTCCCCCCTCTTGCAAAAATCTGTTTGGCGAAGAATCTGATTTCCTCCGTGCGGATTACAGAGGAAATTTGGACGCTTTTCGAGGAGAAAATTTTGAGGGCAGTGAAACGGCGTAGGTTTCGCCAGTGGTTGCCATAGGGGGCCACTGCGAGGATGGTGAAGTTGTACTCTAGTTGTCTTCGGGAGGCGAATTGGGGTCGATTGGCGAAGATGATATCGTTTTTCGTGTAGCATTCTTCGATGATTGAGGGGGTGGAAACTAGGAGGACGGGACGGAAACCGAGCCGGAGGAAGGTTATGGGGCCATATTGGGAGGAAAACTTTTGCAGAGTGGATTGAATTGGCCTTTTTAATAGATGGAAGTGACCTAAAATTGGTAGACTTGAAGGACTTGGTGGTAGGTTCGTTTTTTGAGTACTACTATGTATGATGAACTTACAGAAGAGGAAAAGAATTGGAAGGAAAAGAGTTATGGAAATCAGGATTTCCATTCTCTCCGATCTAAGTAAGCAGTTGGCTATGTTTGATGAACAACTTTGTTAATTAGCTTTATATCAAAGTGGGATTTTTTATTTTGCTGTGTTCATAGTTTGACATTTTCAAAACGGAGAAGAATAGGATTGTGAATAAGATTTTTTTTAGGATGAATAGGTTGATGATCTCAACCATGAGAAATTGAAAAGGAAAATTGATGTAATTGAATCATTGATATCACATTGACTAGTTTTATCATTTTGGAATCAATATTTACTGTTTAAAACAAATTGGCATCTGTTTCTCCATTGCTTATGTTATGACCAAGACATCTTCACTATTTAATGGACAGTTGACATGTTTATTAGTTAGTTATGCAAAATGTAGCTGTTTATGTAGATTGTAATATAGGGGATGAGATCATACAATAAATTTTTTTTTTAATTATTAAATTTTTTTTTTTGGTTGCAGGTTTGGGTGGGGGTGTGTGTGTGTGTGTTTGTGCGCGCGTGCGCGCTTGATAATTAGTATCCGTGCTTAACTTTGATTCTCTGTGGACAGGCAAACTAATTCTTCCTTCTTTTTTTTTTTTTTTTTTCCAGAGTAGTGTTGTGTTAGATTCTTGGAGGGAGTTTGGAAACCTTTGGGAATATACTTCTGTAGGAAGAAGTCCATTCACATAAATGAAATCTAAATGGCGAGGTTCGGGATAGAATTTTTGACAAGAAGAGCATCTCCAGAAATGTCCATTTGGAGAACACAAAAATTCTGGCTTCTCAAAATTATGAATTATGCACTTCCCCAGAAGTCACGACTCACGAGCATTGTACACACAATTACACTTTTATTCCTTATTTAATAATTGATACGCCCAAAATTGGCTCTATCCTATGACCGAGCGGTTCAAATCAGCAGCCAGTCCAATCATTCACAACTCCTCAGAAGCATCAGCCCGAGCAGTTCAGTCTACTCATCATCCCGAGCGGTTCATTCACGACCCGGCCAGCAGGTCGGGAAAACCGCACATGCACACCCCGTCGCGGGAACAGCTCATCCGGGCCCACAGGCATGATCCCGAGCATTACGGGCAGTTTCCTACTCAAGCTAAAAGATTAATGGAAAGTACACACTATTTCCTAATCCAATTAGGAAATCCCCATAATTAATGCCAATCTATATTAATAGGATTATATTTCCTTATCCGTGTATGAGTAGGTCTCTTACATCTATAAAAGAGACCTCTCACCCCCCATTGAAGGGGCGGCCAATTCTGTAGTCTACACAGCACCTCTATAAAATTCACCATTATACGTATACACCCGACCGGTATTACTGGTAGTGCCGCCCCTCTTTGTTGGCTCACCAGGCCCGCCAGTGATCTGCTAGTGAACGTGCTAAGACACACCCCGTGGACGTAGGTACCTTCATTAACAGGGCCGAACCACATACAAAAAATAGTCTCTCACTCACTCTCTCTCCCTTAAAATTGCTCTACTCTACTCTTACCAATTTTTGGCATCATCAGTTTGGCGCCGTCTGTGGGAAACGACAAGTCTTCTCATCAACAAATTTCTCGACTGATCGTCATGCCACCGAAGAAGGGTAAGAAGGTTGATCAGCAGTCCGACCGGGATGTTCCTTCGGCCCCGGTACCTGCTGCGGCAGCCATGACATCTGAGCAGATCACCGCGACCCTCACACAACTCTTGGAGGGCCAGCGTCAAATCCAGCGACAGATCGAAGCCCTGCTAGCCCAGCAAAGCCGTCCTCCAGGGGCCGGGAACGTTGCGTACGGTCGGGAACCAATCTGGACCAGACAACGTGCCCGAGCCGACCCGTCCCGTGTTGAGGATGCCAGAGATATCAACAGTGGGCGTGCTGCCCGAGAGGAAAGGCGGGAGCATATGGCCCGGGAATTAGTCCAGGGTCACTCGGTCAAGAGCCGAGTCGTCCCTGGGGATACGGTTACCCGGAGTCATAGCCGAGCCCGATCCCAGAGGACAGCACCCCGCCATGAAGAAGCATCTTCCACCAACCCGACTAGTTCATTAGATACCGATCGGGAAGGAGTGGAAGCCCGAATCAAAGACTTGCAGAAGCAGATCGACGGAGTGTCCAAGAAGCTTGGTCAAACCTGCACTCGGAATCAGGCCAGTGCCGAGACAGAGTCACCGTTCTCCAGCCAAATCACGGGGTTTGCCATCCCGCACAAATTTAAGCAACCTCGCCTAGATCCCTATAACGGCTCGGGAAGCCCGGTAGACCACGTCTGGACCTATAAGGCTCAGATGGCTCTAGCCACCAACTCCGATGAACTACACTGCCTAGCCTTCCCCAGCACTTTGAAAGGCCCGCCCATGCAGTGGTTCTACTCCTTGGAGCCCCGATCGGTCTGCAATTTTAAACAACTCAGCAAGCAGTTCATCAACCAGTTCGCCGGAATGCATGAGCGGCCAAAGCCAGACATGCAGTTACTGACGGTCAGACAACGGAATAATAAGTCCCTCAAGGAGTTCACCGACCGGTTCAACCAACAGAAGCTTCAAATCTGCAATTTGAACGAGACAATCGCCATCATAGCCTTTTGCTCGGGAGTTCAACACACCAAGTGCGCCGCGTCATTCCACAGAAACCGACCGGTAACCTTGGTCGAACTCGCAGAGAGGGTTGGAAAATACATCGACACTGAAGAATTTCTAAAGATTAAAGACCCCGAGCAAGGAAGCAACAAGTCTTCCAGAAGTAAGCGAAAGCGAGATCAGCCCGGGAGTTCAGACAGTTCTTTCAGTTCACAGCAGTCCGGGTCAGGCAGCACCGACCAGACCTCCAATTCACAGCGGTCAGAGTCCGGCAGCCCCGACCCGACCTCCATTTCACATCGGCCAAGATCAAGCAGTTCTGGCTTTGCCTCCAGCACAGAGAAATCTGGAGCCTGACGATCCTGATCCGACCTCCTATCTCCATCGGTCTAGAAGAGCCCGACTACAGTGGTACTTGCTTGATCACCACATGAGGCTCCATCGATTGTCAGAAAACTCATAAAAAGACCTCGGGCCTAACCTCGAGGCACTAAAAAGACCTTGGGCTCCGAACCCAGGCACTAAAAAGACCTCGAGCTCTAAACCCAGGCACTCAAAAGACCTCGGGCTCCGAACCCATGCACTCAAAAGATCTCGGGCTCCGAACCCAGGCACTAAAGACCTTGGGGTCACGCCCAAGGCACCGACTTCTCTTAGGTCCAACCGACGATGGGGGCAAACCCCCTAGGTGGCTGATGATGCCAAGCTTCAAAAGACCCTGCAACCACCATGTTCCAGGTCGGTTACCTACAGTTCATAGCCTCTGTAAGACCCTCGTCTTAGCGAAAGCTTGGGGGGCAAGATGGCGTAGTGAACTAAACAGGTAATCACACCGGGTATCTACAGGCCTCGCGGATAACCAAGTCAAAATCTTGGATAACCCGAGCACCTACAGTACTCAGAGGCATTAACTCCACTTAGGTCCAGACCGACGATAGAGGTGACTAAAATCTCTTAGGTTGGCCGACGATAGAGGAGCAAAAGGACCCTAAAGCAACGTGATTTAGGTCGGCTCCACCAACATGGTCAAACTCTTCTCCCAACAGTCTTGACGAAGGCTGGCCGGGCGGAAGACAACCATCCTGGGGAGTTAACATTAAAAAAAAAAGACCCTAGAGCAATACGCTTTAGGTCGGCTTTTCCAACATGGTAAAATCCTTCTACCCACAGCCTTGACGAAGGTTTACGGGCAGAAGATAACCATCCTGGGAGCTAACTCAAGCAAAAAAGACTCCGAAGTAGGCCGAGTCTCAACTCTCGGTCACTTCCCGAGCACTCAAAGACTCCGAATTAGGCCGGGTCTCAACTCCCGGTCAGTTCCCGAGCACCTAAAAGTCCCAAGCTAGGCTGGGTCTCAACTCTCAGCTAGTTCCTGAGGACTCAGGAGGCTCAGAAGCCCCGAGGCAGCTTCCACAAGCACTCAGACAGCGGCAAGTAACATCAAACTGATTTCCAAACTTGCCCCGATATAGCATCTGGCCAATCTTGGAAATGGGGGGCAGCTGATACGCCCAAAATTGGCTCTATCCTATGACCGAGCGGTTCAAATCAGCAGCCAGTCCAATCATTCACAACTCCTCAGAAGCATCAGCCCGAGCAGTTCAGTCTACTCATCATCCCGAGCGGTTCATTCACGACCCGACCAGCAGGTCAGGAAAACCGCACATGCACATCCCGTCGCGGGAACAGCTCATCCGGGCCCACAGGCATGATCCCGAGCATTACGGGCAGTTTCCTACTCAAGCTAAAAGATTAATGGAAAGTACACACTATTTCCTAATCCAATTAGGAAATCCCCATAATTAATGCCAATCTATATTAATAGGATTATATTTCCTTATCCGTGTATGAGTAGGTCTCTTACATCTATAAAAGAGACCTCTCACCCCCCATTGAAGGGGCGGCCAATTCTGTAGTCTACACAGCACCTCTATAAAATTCACCATTATACGCATACACCCGGCCGGTATTACTGGTAGTGCCGCCCCTCTTTGTTGGCTCACCAAGCCCGCCGGTGATCTGCTAGTGAACGTGCTAAGACACACCCGTGGACGTAGGTACCTTCATTAACAGGGCCGAACCACATACAAAAAATAGTCTCTCACTCACTCTCTCTCCCTTAAAATTGCTCTACTCTACTCTTACCAATTTTTGGCATCATCAATAATTAATGTCATCTTTATCCAAATCTCATACCTAAATTGCCTAGCCGAATTCCTATTATTTTACATAGTCCGGCCAAATCCAAATCTCTCCACACACACACACACACAACCCCCCCCCCCCCCCCCCCCTCCCAAAAAAAAAATCCTTTTTTTGGACAGACCTTATGTAATTAAAAGTGTTTATTCTTATACTCCCCCGTCCCATTTTTTGAGTCCACCTTTGGAAACTCAACTTATTAAGGGAACAAAAAGAATCTACACCTACTTTCCTCCACAATTGCCCCTATACCAATTTAGGAAAGCGGACACTAAATTTGGAATATCCCAAAAAATGGAATATAGGACTCAAAAAATAGGACGGATGGAGTAATTTTTTTTTTCCTATGCCCATTTTTAGTACATTTGACATGATAGTTATGGATGAATATTTTTAATTATTCAGTGAACTATTTTGCACTCTAAAATTATATAAATATATACTATAACATGTTATATACATTTAGTTTTAAGGGTAATATTGGTAAGTAAGTATAAGTTTGTACTTTTAAGATATTTCCATCAAACGTATTTGCATATTTAGATGCACTTTTTATTTTTTTTATTTTTTAAAATGCACTTCTTTAAAAAAAAATTCCATTTTGAAATTAGTCCATTCTAGGAATGGACTTTTATGTGAGAAGTTATATCAAACACCACATTTGTTTGGTACATAAAATGATTTCTCGTTTTTCTTCAGCAATATATCAATATCGATATGTTTTACACATAGAGAGGGAAAAATATCGAAAGATTAGTAAAGATGGAGATAGAACATTATAGATCGAGAGAACTATTGTCATGTACAAAACATCATCTCTTAGCAAAAGCAGCAGCAACTAAGAATTGCTTTTGTACAAAACAAAAAATTGAGTTAGTGTGCATATCTAAAGTAAGTTGAAAATTTGAGGGCTAATCTTATTAAAATTGTTGAGAATGCATTATAATGATGTTATTCCAAACCCTTAAAAAAAAGTCTAGATGAGGGAAGTAATGTTATGTTTCCCAAATTCATGCGGCAGTAGGTCCACTAAATTTTGATTGGAGGATATTGAAGTGATCCTACTGTGGACACGCGGTTTCGGACCACTTCTCTCTTGTTTGAGATTGCTTTGAAATTGATTTGAATCAAGGAAAGAAAACGAAAGGTCTGTTGAAAACAGATACAGAGTCGCCACTTGGTCTTTAAGGAACCAAGAAACCTAATTTTGACTCACCCAAGCGGATAAGGGCACCGGCCCTTCATAACCAAAGGACTTGGTTCGGGGTTTTGGTACGAGAGAGGAAGGAGCCTTTGTCACGACTAAAACACCCTCAACTCGCCCCGTCTTTCGACGGGCCTCAATTAGCATCCGAATAATCATCTTATACTATGTTTGGTTCGACAAATAATACTATGATAGTATATTACATCACATAAGAAAGTTTGGAAATGGAAGATCTAAAGATAAAATATCATTCATAAGATCTAAGTCAAATACCATGCAATGTAAAGTGAAAGATCACACAAATAAACCTAGGAAAAATCGTCTAATCATGTATCAAGTAATTAAGTTTCCTTAATCTAAAGGGGACATGAATTGTTCTTGAAACAAATAAACAAAGAAATCAAAATATGCTTAGCAAGCTAGTATGATGCATGTTAATCTTTGAGAAAAGAAGATCTCTCAATCCCCGGGACGGATGAGAAAGGTTGATTAGATCCAAGGGGAAGCATGAACGTGTGATCATGATCATTCCTTATAATCTTCTTAGATTAGGAGCTACAAAAACCCCAAATCTTGCATGGATGCAATGTATGTATCTAAAATGTGCCAAGGTTGTAGTGTGTTTTGTGTACATGGATTTCTAGAATGACTTAGAAGTCTAAAATGTGTATGAATGAATGGATTAAATCAACATGGGATATATACAAATGTAGTATGAACTACTTCCTAAGATATGAGCTAATTTAGAATGCATATAAGCATCAAATCAAAGAATAAAAGTTGAAATGTGCTTGCTGTGAATAGTGGACAGACTGCATGTATTACTTTGCAACATTATAATGGGAGGTCAAACGTGCCTAGAAAAATGTGAGAAAATCAGAGATCATCCTTATTGTGTCTAGAAAATAACCCAAAAATCCAAACATCAATAGCTATCACAGATTAAGAGAAATAAATCAGAATGTACACATGACTCAGAAACAAAAGCTGCACTGTTGACTGATTTTGTATGATTTTTCATAAATCAAAGAAAAAGTTTATGATGACCCATTATATACCAAAAGTTTCCTAAGACACCCAAGTTTTATAAAAAAAAATAGAAAAGATATGTGTACAGTGATGAAAATATCCAGAATAAGTGCGAGAAGTTGGGTGAACATTCTGTGAGAACAGAGGCAGATTATGAATATGAACTTCTCACATCCAAAACAAATACTTTCACATTTCTATAATTGATGGGAAAAATTGTGGACAAACTATGATGTATTAGGAAGATTTTCCAAGTGGTTTCATCATCATAACTCGAGTATTTAATTCAAAACAAATCTTTGAATCTGAACAGCTCACTGTTTAGGATCATTCTTGAAGAAAATGGATTTGGGTTTGAAATAGAGTTTGAGTTCTTGATTGGGGGTTTTGAAATAGATGTTCAAAGCATGAACTTAAACTCTTGAGATGACCATGTGACCACTTAGAACCTCATCCAACCTTGAATCATCAAAGAACTCCCAATATTATTGGAGAGATTCATTTTATTTTGGACATAACTTCAATACATTTCAAGAACATCTTGGAAGTATTGAGGTTATGATCATCATCTATCAAACATGTTTTTGAGGTCAAGAGCTACTATCCATAAGGATTCACTCACCCCAAACTTCATGTCATCACTTAGATGATGATGAACTAGTAAGTAAATAAAGAAAAGAAAAAGAAATGAGATAAGGAGAGATGAACATATATATAATCAAAGCAAGTAAATAGCAATCAATAGATGATAATCAATGTGATTTTGGACTTGTAGCTTGGTGTTTCACTCATAGATTTTGACATTTGAACATGGAAGTGGCTTCCTAACTCAAGAATGCTCAAGAATGAGGGTTGGAATGGACTTTGAATGTGAAGTATATAGAAGGATAATGGAAGAAATCAAGAATAAAACTCACTTTCTTATGGAAAATCAATGGGAGAAGCTCCCTTTCTCTCTTCTAAACCTATCTCTATCTCTCTTCTTCTCTACAACTTTTCAAGCTTTGCACTTGGCCCCCCCAAAATGAAGAGAAATGGGGGGTTTAAATAGGCCAATTTGGGGTGGTTTTGGGGTTTTAGAAGTACTCCCATTGGTCCCAAACAACTGTGAACATAAAACTATGTCGTTTTGACTTTCAATTAATCAAATTGGACCCCCAAAAAAATTACAAAAATGGACTCTGCGAGGGTTGAGTGCCGCGGCGGCACTGGGCCAGTGCCGCGGCGGCAGTGGGCCAGTGCCGCGGCAGCACTGCTCCTCAGACGCCCAGAAATTTACGTTTAGGCCCCCAGAGGTTCCGGTATTCGCGAAAAGGCCCTATTTTGTCCGAAATTCACAGAAAATGCATACGAACTCCAAATTGAGATTGTGATATACCGTTGGAAAGGTAATGGAGTCTACTTTACATAAAAAATAGTTCGGGGATAGGTCACCTTGAAAAGTTTTGCGGTATTCGCGATAAAAGCCGATTTGATCGCCTTTTTCGCCTTTGGAAATTCATAATAAATTCGTTTTAAATCCAGAAATTACGTGCGATATACCGTTGGAAAGCTATTGACCTCTAGTATCCATGAAAAATGTTTGAAAATTGTTTTGGTGCCTCGATTCCAAAGTCAAATCTTGGTCAAACTGGTCAAACCTGGGATTCCCGGGAAGTTTTGGAAACCTCCGGGAGTTCCCGGGAGCTGATGTTTTCGCTCGATTTTCTTTTAGAACTTGTTTTAACACTTTTCTCATGATTTAAAATGATTCTGGTGAATTTGGATGATTTTGGTCAAACTTGGTCAAACCTGGTCAAACCTTGGTCAAACCTAGTCAAACCTTGGTCAAACCGGTCAACGGGGACTTTCCGGGAACTTCCGGGACTTCCGGGGGTCTCTGGGAGCTGACGATTTCATCAGATTTTCTTTTGAAACTCATTTAAATACTTTTCTTACGACGTAGCATGTTTCTAGAACTTAGGGACCAAATCTGGGAGTTTTCTGGCTTTCAGGGGCATTTTGGTCATTCTGAGCATTTTGAGAAATAAAACCAACTTCCAAGAGTCCTTTTGAGTCCTTTTTCGATCATTGTGAACCACCAAGCTATGGGTCTCCTAAATCTGATAGCCGACAAAATGGGGTGTCTACAGTTTGCCCCTCTTTGGTATGAACTTGCGAGGCAACGCATGTCGCAAGTGAGTACCAAAGCCTTGAAGAGACAGGTCTTTTGGAGGCTATAGATTTAGGATAAAAAAAACGTTGCAAATGATGCAATGATGAAAAAAAGATGCTGAGGTCAGTGCTGGTCGTGCTCTGCGTGAGCTGCCTACGTATCCCAAGGGGAATCAGACCAGGACGTAGTTCAGGGCACAAAGAGACCAATCACACATGCACATACACAACAATCAGGCGGATGCTATGCTAAAAGAGTGATATGAAATGCATGGATGTGATATGATTGTGTACATGAGTCCTATCATGCCTAGTGTTCTGATCCTAGTATGGGCAGGTGTTGTGGGGTGTGCCACTCCGAGTGGGCTGGTGTTGTGCTAGTGTTTGTGACTGTGATGTAGTGGATGACTCGAATGAGGACATCGAGGTTTAGAAGACTCTGGGTCTTGGGGAAAACTTCTGGAATTACGGGAAGTGTGCTTTGTAATCGAACGTGGGGTCCCAGAGGACAACAATCGACGGACACAGAAGTCCTGGATACCAAACGATAGATGAGGAAGTTCAAGATAGCCAATCGGAGAAGGGTTTCGCGATAACCGTTAAGCGAGAAAGCTCACAATAGCTGATGGGTAGGTGAGGGGGCTCATAATTTTTGACAAGGGAGTGAGGAAGCTCATGATAAGGGAAAAGCTCACGATTAGTGAGAAAGCTCACGAGTTTGGACAAAGGAGTGAGGAAGCTCACGATAAGTGAGAAAGCTCACGATTTTAGACGAAGGTGTGAGGAAGCTCATTAGAAGTGAGAATGCTTATGATTTAGACAGAGGTATGAGGAAGCTCATGATTTTGGATAAAGGAGTGAGGAAGCTTACGATAAGTGAGAAAGCTCACGATAAATGAGAAAGCTCACGAGTTTGGACAAAGGAGTGAGGAAGCTCACGATAAGTGAGAAAGCTCACAATTTTAGACGAAGGTGTGAGGAAGCTCATAAGAAGTGAGAAGGCTCATGATTTGGACAAAGGTGTGAGGAAGCTCATGATTTCGGATAAAGGAGTGAGGAAGCTCACGATAAGTGAGAAAGCTCACGATAAATGAGAAAGCTCATGATTTGGACAAAGGAGTGAGGAATCTCACGATAAGTGAGAAAGCTCACGATTTTAGACGAAGGTGTGAGGAAGCTCATTAGAAGTGAGAAGGCTTATGATTTAGACAGAGGTATGAGGAAGCTCATGATTTTTGTTTGCTGAAGAAGCTCATAATCTTTATTTGAGGAAGCTCATGATAACCGATGGGTAGGTGAGGGGGCTCACAATTTTTGGACAAATGAGGAAGCTCACAATAAGTGAGGGGTTCATGATAAGTGAGAAAGCTCACGATTAGTGAGAAAGCTCACGAGTTTGGACAAAGGAGTGAGGAAGTTCACGAAAAGTGAGAAAGCTCACGATTTTGGATGAAGGAGTGAGGAAGCTCACGAAAAGTGAGAAAGCTCACAATTTTGGACGAAGGAGTGAGGAAGCTTATGAAAAGTGAAGAAGCTCACGAATTTGAGGAAGCTCACGATAAGTGAGAAAGCTCACAATTTTAGACGAAGGTGTGAGGAAGCTCATAAGAAGTAAGAAGGCTTATGATGATCAGTGGACATGGATCCTTGAATTGTGAATAGACAGTGCTTGCCCTGGGAATCGGGGTGATTTGACTGCGGGTGATGTTTTGGCCGATCCTTCTAGAGAATCGGTTCGGACTTCTTTTATCTTCTGTTGGGGATGGTAGGGGACTCTCTGAGAATCTCTCTTCTTGATCGGGAACCAGGACCCATCTCTGAATCTCTCACGGTTGATCAAATCTTTCGGCGCTCAATCCAAGAGGGCCGGTCGGGGCCTTCGGGAGCTGAAGGATAATGTACTCTGCTAGGAAGAAGGAAATACGTCCGTTAAATGGGAGTAAAGGTATCATTCTATTTGTGACAGAGATGATTTGAGGTGGTTTGACACTGATAGAGGGTGATAATCAATAGAAGATCATCAACAGCCACTCATGGACTTATGTTGCATGATCGAAAAAAGATGGTCAACAGCCACTCCTGGACTTATGTTGCTAGGACGAAGCAAGATCGTCAACAGCCACTCATGGACTTATGTTGCATGAAGAAAGATGAAAGATCAACAGCCACTCATGGACTTATGTTGCTAGGTGAAAGGAAGATCATCAACAGCCACTCATGGACTTATGTTGCATGAAGAAAGATGAAAGATCAACAGCCACTCATGGACTTATGTTGCTAGGTGAAAGGAAGATCATCAACAGCCACTCATGGACTTATGTTGCATGAAGATGAAAAATCAAAAGCCACTCATGGACTTATGTTGCAAGGAGAAAGGAAGATCATCAACAGCCACTCATGGACTTATGTTGCATGAAGAAAGATGAAAGATCAACAGCCACTCATGGACTTATGTTGCTAGGATGAAAGAAGGTCATCAACAGCCACTCATGGACTTATGTTGCTAGGATGAAAGAAGGTCATCAACAGCCACTCATGGACTTATGTTGCATGAAGAAAGACGGAAGATCAACAGCCACTCATGGACTTATGTTGCATGAAGAAAGATGATTAGCTTTTGGCAGTTTGGAAAGGGATGAAATCTTCCCCAAGTTGGGACGCTTCTCATGCTGACGCCTTAACCGGTGCAGTAATGGTGTTTGGTACTTCTGCTTGTATTATCCTTGGAACGCTCTTTATAGCTTGATTTGAAAATTTTATTATTTGTCACTATTGACTTATACATTTGAGACTACGACAGACTCTTTTCTGAAAAAGACTATGACAGACTCAAAAACTGACAGACACCGACGCGCGAAGGCGACACATTCGATACTGAAATGAAACAAGCTCGTCTTGTCAAAACTTGATGTGCTTTTGTCATAAACGTTGTACCATTTCTCTTTCGGTGTTCACCCCTCATCTTAACATGGTAGCACTTTGCTGATGAATTTGATTTTTTAAAATTCCTCCCTAGTGATCTAGTCAATTTTCTACTTCTCCCAAGAAGTACTTTGAATTAGTGCCTTAGCTTTTAGAGTAAAAGATGCTCTATTTCAAAATTTTCAAGATCACTTGGTAACTTGAAAACTCGCCCTTGATGTGAAGGGATTGCGTTAGGCAAACGGAGTTTGCCCCTAGTTTGAGGTGTACAAAGTGGGATTCATAAGCAAACGAGATAGGTGACCGAAGTTTGCCCCTAGTTTGGATGATGGTTTATTGGAGGTTTTGGGCAAACGAGGTAGGTGACCGAAGTTTGCCCCTTGTATGAAGGGTAGATAGTCAAAGTCAGGCAAACGAGGCGGATAGCCGAAGTTTGCCCCTAGTGTGGAAGGTGATTTTCTGGCTTGAGGCAAGGACCGTGACTTTAATCTCTCAAATGCTCATAACTTTTGCCTAGGCACCAGTGAGGTGACCTAGCGAGCTCTTTTCTCTCTTCTGTTATTGCTCACCTTGGATTTAGCTCTAATTTTTGCCTAGGCGTCCTTTCAGATTTTCGACCTAGTGAGCCATCCTTCTTTTCTTTTTGAAAGTCTGCCTACGTACCCCCGAGCGGGGATCAGGTCCAACGTAGTTCGGGCCATGGTTGGAAAGAAGCGGGTCGATTTTTAGGTAGGTGGGGTGACCGAACCGATGTGGTTGCCTACGTATCCCCGAGCGGGAATCAGGTCGAGCGTAGTTCAAGGCAAGGTCTAAAGGAAATTGGTTTGATTATGATGGTGTTGACCGAACCGATGTGGTTGCCTACGTATCCCCGAGTGGGAATCAGGTCAAGCGTAGTTCAAGCCATGGTTTGAAAGAAGCGGTTTGAGGTATGAGGGTTTTTCAAACCAATCGTCAAAGAAGTTCAAACTTGAGCCACTTATGGTAGCTTTGAATAAAGGATTTAGTTTCAATTTCCCTTTCTTTTCTTTTTCTTTTTCTTTTTGTTTTGTTTTGAGGATTGATCCTTTTCACTTTCGCCTAGCCAGTCAATTTTGCTTTTTAATGTAGTCGATTCTTGTGAGATCTTTCAATTGCAATCTCAGAATTCCAGAATGTGCATGCCAGCTCTCGGAATTCATTTGTGGTCATTCCGTGCCTTTTGAATTGTGATCTTGGCACGTTCTTAAGATATATCTTGAAGCGTATGATTCTCTCATTTGTTTCATCAAAATTTTCTCCAACATTTTGACTGGCTAGGGTCAGATTTTGGAAATCAACACCTTTTTCAGCTCTAACTTTTGCCTAGGTGCCCTTTCGGGTTTTCAACCTAGCGAGCTTTTTCTTTTCTTTTCTTTTTTTTTTTCTTTATTTTTTTTTTTTTGAAAGTGGAGATGAAACTCATTGAAATGTTTGGCTACCATCAAGGACCAAGTCTGAGCAGGTTCGCATGGCTATCAATTGGGTTGGGCCCAAGGCTTTGAAATGGTAGAAATGGTGAAAAGGGAGTTGGGCAAGCCCCAAGTCAGTTCCAAGCATGTCTTTTCAAGGTTGAGGCAAGAGAATCTTTAAATTCTTAAAGTAAGGCTATTCAATTCTCGGCTCTTCATCGGTGTCAGCGCAAAATTGACTTTGACCTTTCAGATTTTTTTTTTGTTTGAGTAAAATTTTTTTTTTATTTTTTTAGCACAGTAATATCCATGGTAATTTGAAAAGTGACACTTCAGTTCAGCGATTCATGCATCTATGACTAGGCACATTAGATTAGGCAAAATGAGACTTCATTCCATCACTAGAGAAGGTTACAGACTCATTAACAACTTGATGATAGACGGACTCGACAACAAGACTAAACTTGAAATAGACAAACACACAACAGACTCGACTGGACTTGACCCGGTCTCAAATGGAATGTCACAGTGACTCGCTTATTCTTTTTTTTTTTTTTTAAAAGAGCATCCTCATTTGTTTTGATAGCAAAAGTCCCAAACACCATCGCTTCACCGGCACAGGTTCAACATTCATGGTCCTCAGCGAAGGAGATCATTGAAATGGATAGGTCATGGGTTGGTCCAGACCGAGGTAGTGAATTGGATTGGGGTGCGGTGCATCATCTAAGAGATCCTGAATTGAGTGACGGAGCCTCTTACAGTTGTCGGTCTCATGGCCTCGGTCTTGGTGGTAATCACAATACTTGGATTCATTGTACCCAGGAGGTGGGTGATTAGGAGTCTTACTGGGCTCCAAAGGTACAAGGTGGCCCTTTTGAACAAGGTGATTGAGAGCGGAGGATAAGCTCATGTCGAGTGGTGTGAAGACTCTTTGGTTTCCTTTCTTGTGCCTCTTACTGCAATCATTTTGGCTTGATGATGGGCTCAAGGCATTGACATCTAGGCTCTCTTGATCTTCACCAAAGGTATGGGGTCTCTTCTCCTTTTGCAGTGACCCAGCTCCAATGATCTTGCCTTCACAGATGGCATCCTCGATTCTAGTCCCAACCTCAAACAACTCTTCAAATGTTGAGATGGACTGGTAGAATAGTTTTTCATGGTATACTGGTTGCAGGTTCTTGACCAGCATACGTACTTGCTCTTTCTCAACAGGCCTGTGGATCATTTGGGCTACTTTATTCCTCCATCTGCTCAAGAATGCAGCGAAGGACTCATTGAAATTCTGCCTGGTAGTTTCCAGATCTCGGATGGTGACATCAAGCTCTTGGTTGTAGGAGTAGTGATCAATGAAAGTTCTAGCAACATCTTCCCAAACTCGGGTCTTGGAAGTTTCAAGGGTTAGGAACCAGGATAGTGCGGCTTTCTGGAGGGTTTGAGGGAATAGCATAGCTATGTGCTCATGGGTGCAGCCCATTGACTGGAAAATGCTCATGCAAAACTTCACGTGGCTCTTCGGATTTCCAGTTCCGTCAAAACGGTCGATTTCAGGCATCTTGAAGTTCTCGGGTAGCCTCACCTTGTTGGGCTCAAACAAACCTTCCAGATCTAACATGTAATCGTCGACTCCTTTACTCTTCCTTAGTATGTTCTCAAGCTTGTCGACCTTGTCCATTTTCTCTTGGAGCTTTTTCTCATATACAGGCAGCGGGACCTCTTGAAACCGTTCTTCTTCCCCATTGTTCTCGGGAGGCGGTCCAAATCCAGACGGTGGTGGTGGCATGAACCCTTGTGGTGGTGGGAACCTAGGTGGGTACTGTGGTTGCTGTTGTCGGAACTCTTCCATAAATTTCAGAACTTGAGTCAGCCGATCTGACTGTTGATTGATTAATTCAGTGACCTTGGCTTCCAAAGTTTCCTCATTCATGTTGAATTTTCTCGGCGGACTGATTTTAACCAAATGACTGTTCAAACTTCTGACCCAGGATGGGGATCTCAGTGGCTGATTTTGGGAGTCTATAATGACCTATAGATTCGAGAAGAGTGTATCAGATTCTGATAGTGATGACTTAGAGAGACAATGACAGTGATGTTAAGGAAGATGGACCGGCTCATGTACAGACTGACTGAGATAGTGTGCGCAGACTGATGAGAATGGTGCATGCACATGAGACAAGCATGCGGATGCAAGCCCTAATCTATATGATGCTCCTATTTCTAACAGATAGCAGTTAAGTAAATAAGGTCCTAGCCATACAGAGTGTGCTAACCTTACTTTCCAGTGTGATCACCAAGGGATAACAGGGATTTCCGGGATACTTCGGGAATTTTGGACAGTGTTTCTAGGAGAAACAGGGATTTGGAAGATTCGGAGAAATTTCTAGAAGTCATTTGAGTTTCTAGGAGAAATAGGGATTTCCGATTGATTTGGACTGAGCTTCTAGGAGAAACTGGAAAATCAGAATTTCTGGGAGAAATTGGTACATCTAGGCATTTTTGGGAAGTTTGGATGGAGTTGCTGGAATTTTGGGAAATCTTGGAGATTTGGATAGAGCTTATGGGAAAACATGAAAATTTGGGTAAGTTGGACATAGTTTCTGGGAGAAACAAGTATACCGGATTTTCTGGGAGAAATTGAGATTTCTAGGTAATCTGAGAGATTTGGACAGAGCTTCTGGGAGAAATTGGTAAATCGGAATTTCTGGGAGAAATTGGTTAATATGACAGAGTTTCCGGGAGAAACTGGTATATCTGGGAAATCAGGGAGATCCAGACAGAGTTTCTGGGAAAAATTGGTTAATATGGTTATATCTGGGATATCTGGACAGAGTTTCTGGGAGAAGCAGGTTAATATGGTTATATCTGGGATATCTGGGCAGAGTTTCTGGGAGAAACAGGTTATGATGGTTATATCTGGGATATCTGGGCAGAGTTTCTGGGAGAAACAGGTTATGATGGTGATATCTGGGATATCTGGACAGAGTTTCTGGGAGAAACAAGTTATGATGGTGATCATACTGTCTAGCTAGTTTTCATACTCCTATGTCCTAGGACCAACAAACAAGGTTTGCGGTGTATATCTTTGTAATCATGGAGCAGACATCCTTGCCATGGTGCGTAGGCAAGTCAACTCAATGTGATTACATGTGAGTGATTGTCTTGGGAATCATGAGAAAGAGGTTCTGTTCTATGCCACATAAGCGTCTACACCGCGCAGGTAATCCCGTCAGGGCATACAGCAGTTATATCACATTGTCCTATCTGAAAAGATAAATGAACAGTCCTATGAAAGGTTCTACAGGAATCTTTATGCAAAGGCTAGGTTTAGTCAAAGAGGGTCCGTTGACGAGAGTTCCAATATACCGTCGGAGAGACAGTACGGAGGTTTTTACTCTTTTTGATATACCTTGGAAGGTACAGTATCAACGGTGACTTGTGCCCTGGCACAGCAAGACCTGAACAATGTCAGCGCCGCGTTTCAGACACAGTCGAAGGGGAGGAAATGCAAGAGTGCAATGCGGTGAACCAAACACAGTAAAAAGATGATTTTAAGGATGCTTCTTATGAGTCAAACCTCTGTATTATTTTATTTTAAAATAAAAATCCCCAGCAGAGTCGCCAGATTGTGGACACGCGGTTTCGGACCACTTCTCTCTTGTTTGAGATTGCTTTGAAATTGATTTGAATCAAGGAAAGAAAACGAAAGGTCTGTTGAAAACAGATACAGAGTCGCCACTTGGTCTTTAAGGAACCAAGAAACCTAATTTTGACTCACCCAAGCGGATAAGGGCACCGGCCCTTCATAACCAAAGGACTTGGTTCGGGGTTTTGGTACGAGAGAGGAAGGAGCCTTTGTCACGACTAAAACACCCTCAACTCGCCCCGTCTTTCGACGGGCCTCAATTAGCATCCGAATAATCATCTTATACTATGTTTGGTTCGACAAATAATACTATGATAGTATATTACATCACATAAGAAAGTTTGGAAATGGAAGATCTAAAGATAAAATATCATTCATAAGATCTAAGTCAAATACCATGCAATGTAAAGTGAAAGATCACACAAATAAACCTAGGAAAAATCGTCTAATCATGTATCAAGTAATTAAGTTTCCTTAATCTAAAGGGGACATGAATTGTTCTTGAAACAAATAAACAAAGAAATCAAAATATGCTTAGCAAGCTAGTATGATGCATGTTAATCTTTGAGAAAAGAAGATCTCTCAATCCCCGGGACGGATGAGAAAGGTTGATTAGATCCAAGGGGAAGCATGAACGTGTGATCATGATCATTCCTTATAATCTTCTTAGATTAGGAGCTACAAAAACCCCAAATCTTGCATGGATGCAATGTATGTATCTAAAATGTGCCAAGGTTGTAGTGTGTTTTGTGTACATGGATTTCTAGAATGACTTAGAAGTCTAAAATGTGTATGAATGAATGGATTAAATCAACATGGGATATATACAAATGTAGTATGAACTACTTCCTAAGATATGAGCTAATTTAGAATGCATATAAGCATCAAATCAAAGAATAAAAGTTGAAATGTGCTTGCTGTGAATAGTGGACAGACTGCATGTATTACTTTGCAACATTATAATGGGAGGTCAAACGTGCCTAGAAAAATGTGAGAAAATCAGAGATCATCCTTATTGTGTCTAGAAAATAACCCAAAAATCCAAACATCAATAGCTATCACAGATTAAGAGAAATAAATCAGAATGTACACATGACTCAGAAACAAAAGCTGCACTGTTGACTGATTTTGTATGATTTTTCATAAATCAAAGAAAAAGTTTATGATGACCCATTATATACCAAAAGTTTCCTAAGACACCCAAGTTTTATAAAAAAAATAGAAAAGATATGTGTACAGTGATGAAAATATCCAGAATAAGTGCGAGATGTTGGGTGAACATTCTGTGAGAACAGAGGCAGATTATGAATATGAACTTCTCACATCCAAAACAAATACTTTCACATTTCTATAATTGATGGGAAAAATTGGGGACAAACTATGATGTATTAGGAAGATTTTCCAAGTGGTTTCATCATCATAACTCGAGTATTTAATTCAAAACAAATCTTTGAATCTGAACAGCTCACTGTTTAGGATCATTCTTGAAGAAAATGGATTTGGGTTTGAAATAGAGTTTGAGTTCTTGATTGGGGGTTTTGAAATAGGTGTTCAAAGCATGAACTTAAACTCTTGAGATGACCATGTGACCACTTAGAACCTCATCCAACCTTGAATCATCAAAGAACTCCCAATATTATTGGAGAGATTCATTTTATTTTGGACATAACTTCAATACATTTCAAGAACATCTTGGAAGTATTGAGGTTATGATCATCATCTATCAAACATGTTTTTGAGGTCAAGAGCTACTATCCATAAGGATTCACTCACCCCAAACTTCATGTCATCACTTAGATGATGATGAACTAGTAAGTAAATAAAGAAAAGAAAAAGAAATGAGATAAGGAGAGATGAACATATATATAATCAAAGCAAGTAAATAGCAATCAATAGATGATAATCAATGTGATTTTGGACTTGTAGCTTGGTGTTTCACTCATAGATTTTGACATTTGAACATGGAAGTGGCTTCCTAACTCAAGAATGCTCAAGAATGAGGGTTGGAATGGACTTTGAATGTGAAGTATATAGAAGGATAATGGAAGAAATCAAGAATAAAACTCACTTTCTTATGGAAAATCAATGGGAGAAGCTCCCTTTCTCTCTTCTAAACCTATCTCTATCTCTCTTCTTCTCTACAACTTTTCAAGCTTTGCACTTGGCCCCCCCAAAATGAAGAGCAATGGGGGGTTTAAATAGGCCAATTTGGGGTGGTTTTGGGGTTTTAGAAGTACTCCCATTGGTCCCAAACAACTGTGAACATAAAACTATGTCGTTTTGACTTTCAATTAATCAAATTGGACCCCCAAAAAAATTACAAAAATGGACTCTGCGAGGGTTGAGTGCCGCGGCGGCACTGGGCCAGTGCCGCGGCGGCAGTGGGCCAGTGCCGCGGCAGCACTGCTCCTCAGACGCCCAGAAATTTACGTTTAGGCCCCCAGAGGTTCCGGTATTCGCGAAAAGGCCCTATTTTGTCCGAAATTCACAGAAAATGCATACGAACTCCAAATTGAGATTGTGATATACCGTTGGAAAGGTAATGGAGTCTACTTTACATAAAAAATAGTTCGGGGATAGGTCACCTTGAAAAGTTTTGCGGTATTCGCGATAAAAGCCGATTTGATCGCCTTTTTCGCCTTTGGAAATTCATAATAAATTCGTTTTAAATCCAGAAATTACGTGCGATATACCGTTGGAAAGCTATTGACCTCTAGTATCCATGAAAAATGTTTGAAAATTGTTTTGGTGCCTCGATTCCAAAGTCAAATCTTGGTCAAACTGGTCAAACCTGGGATTCCCGGGAAGTTCTGGAAACCTCCGGGAGTTCCCGGGAGCTGATGTTTTCGCTCGATTTTCTTTTAGAACTTGTTTTAACACTTTTCTCATGATTTAAAATGATTCTGGTGAATTTGGATGATTTTGGTCAAACTTGGTCAAACCTGGTCAAACCTTGGTCAAACCTAGTCAAACCTTGGTCAAACCGGTCAACGGGGACTTTCCGGGAACTTCCGGGACTTCCGGGGGTCTCTGGGAGCTGACGATTTCATCAGATTTTCTTTTGAAACTCATTTAAATACTTTTCTTACGACGTAGCATGTTTCTAGAACTTAGGGACCAAATTTGGGAGTTTTCTGGCTTTCAGGGGCATTTTGGTCATTCTGAGCATTTTGAGAAATAAAACCAACTTCCAAGAGTCCTTTTGAGTCCTTTTTCGATCATTGTGAACCACCAAGCTATGGGTCTCCTAAATCTGATAGCCGACAAAATGGGGTGTCTACACCTACCATTATTGAAGTTGGTCCCACTGTCACATGTAATTAAAAAGCATTTGAAATACAAAATTTGGGAAGCTTAGTAGTCAGATGAGAGACACTGAAATACTTTTATCTTGGGACCCAAATGCACATAAATTGCTAACAAAAAACAGCCAAAATAAGAGGAGCACAAGAAAATAGTACCTAGAGAGAGTTCTAGCTACAATAAGACAATCCTGGAGCAGTGGGTGATGTTTCTTTCTTATTTTTGACCCAGCAAAAGCATACAAAGCGACTGAAGAATCTAATTTTTTTTATTATTTATAAATATTACTCCATCCGTCCCATAATAAGTGTTCACATTTCTTTTTTTGGATGTCCCACAATAAGTGTCCACTTTCCTAAATTGGTATATAGCTTTTTACTTACTTTTCAAAACTAACCTTATAATAAAACAAAGTGGCATTTATTTGTGGTCCCAAAACAAGCAAAAAGTCAAATAGGGCTGGCCCTAGCTGCATGTTGCCAAGCGGCTGCATTGGGCCCAGCCCCTTATTGTGGGCCTGCTTTTTTTTTTTCTTTTGTATTAGAGGCCAAAAGCCCAAATGTAGGCTTGTTTCTTTTACTTCTTTCTCCAGCCTCTAGGAGAAATGCATCAAAGCCACTGCTTTTTGTATTTTTTTATTCTCTCTCTCTCTCTCTCTCTCTCTCTCTCTCTCTCTGTAGACTGTAATCTATCGAGTCTCATCTCCAGCCCCGCAATCTTCATCACTCTCTCAGTGACTCAGACTCACTCTCTCTTTCTACAATCCGGCGGCCGGCAGGTATGAATCCTGGCTTCTTCTTCTTCTTCTTTTCCTTATTCTCTCAATCTCTCCCTTTTTCTCAATCATCTCTCTCTCCCTTTCTCAATTGAACCCTAGCTTTGTTTTTTTCCCCTTATATTTTCTTATAACCTTCATCAAAATTTCTTGAGATTTCTTATATTCCTTCATAATCTTCTTGTGTTTTTTTCCCCTAGCTTTCTATTGATTGAAGCAATAAGCATATCAGTCATTCACAGGGCCGGCCCTAGTTGCATGCTGCCAAGCGGCTGCATTGGGCCCAGCCCCTTATTGTGGGCTATTTGGTAGTCTAAGAACGTTCATGATGGAAATGGCTCTATATAATGGATAGTTTAGTAGTTTAATTTGTCCTTTTCGATCTAATTTATTATTAACTCATGCAACAAGATATTTGTAAAAGTATGGTCGAGCGAGTTGTTGCCTAATTAGCATAGCCTCTCTCTTCCTATTGGAGAGGGAGAGAATTGGAATCCCCTAAGGAAATTGAAGTATTATCTTTTTCTAAAATCTTTGCTAATATCGTGTCATCCAGTGATAACCATAATTTCTGCAGATTTCTTATATTTCTTCATAATCTATTTTTGTTCTAGCTTTCTGTTGATTGAAGCATCAGTCATTCATTCTCTCAGTTTCTCATGGATTCATGGTAATTAAATTGGTAAGTATTGAACCCTAGTGTTTTTTTTTATTTTTTTCCCCTTGTATTTTCTTCTAATCTTCTTCCTAATTTCGTCAGATTTCAATAGTATTGAATCTATTGATTGAAGCATCAGCCACCATTCACCGAGCACGGCAAGCAGGTATGAACTATGAAGCATTTTGTGACCCTTTTTTATTTTTTATTTTTTATTTTTTTTTATTTTTGCCTGTGAGCAATTTTAATTTCCTATGTTAGCATTTTTATTTATTCTTTGCATGTGAGCAATTGTTGTGAGCATTTTTTTTTCTTTGTTTATCTAGGTATGAAAGCATTGAAAAGATATGAATCCGGAAATGAAAAAAGGAAGAGAAAAAGGAGAGAACTTGAATTGATTGAATCTAAAAAAGGAGCTCTTCATAAGTTTTTAAAAACCAATATAAATGAAGAACATAGGAACTTGAATGAACATGAAGATGTGGAAAATGTAGAAATTGTAAATGAACACAAAGATGTGGTAAATGAAGAAATTGTGAATGAACCTAAAGATGCGGTAAATGAAGAAAATGTGAATAGACTCGAAGATGTGGTAAATGAAGAAATTGTAAATGAACACAAAGACGTCATAAATGAAGAAATGGTGAATGAACCTAAAAATGCGATAAGTGAAGAAAATGTGAATGAACTTGAAGATGTGGTAAATGAAGAAAATGTTGAAAGTAGTCCAAACATAGATGACCCAGGAAATTGGAAAAAGATTGATCAAAGATTGAGAGATTTATTAGTTGAAAGAGGTCCTAAAAGAGATGACAACCTTGATTTTCCAAAGGATTCAGAAAGTAGGCATTTCTCTTATGCATATTACATTCGTCAGTTATCAAACGGTGAAAAGCATGATAGGAAATGGCTAATCTATTCAAGTTCTTTGGATAAGGTCTTTTGCTTTTGTTGTAAGTTGTTCAAACATGATGCAAACAACACTAAATTGGGCCAATTGGCAAATGAAGGAGCCTGGGACTGGAGAAATCTTAGTAGCATGCTTAAAAGGCATGAAACTAGTAGAGATCACATTGCTCACATGAGGAGTTGGATTGAATTGGAGACCAGATTTCGACAAAAAGTAACAATTGATAAAAGTGTTGAAGAACAAATCAATAGAGAAAAAGAACATTGGAGGCAAGTATTAGTTAGAATAGTTGGTGTTGTGAAAACACTTGCTAAGAATAGTTTGGCCTTCCGTGGGGACAACGAGAAGCTTTATAAAGAAAATAATGGGAACTTTTTAAGTATAATTGAAATGATTGCCGAATTTGATCCAATAATGAAAGAGCACACTCGTCGAATTAAAGAGAAAGAAATTCATTATCATTATCTTAGTCACAAAATTCAAAATGAATTTATTCTTCGAATATCGGATGAGATCAAATGTGTAATCATTAAAAGGGTTAAAGAAGCAAAGTACTTTTCAGTAATTCTTGATTGTACACCGGATGCAAGCCATGAAGAGCAAATGTCCCTTATATTAAGATGTGTGAATGTTTCAACAACTCCAATAATTGTAGAAGAGTTCTTTTTAGGATTTTTAAAGGTGCATGACACATCGGGTCAAGGACTTTTTGGTGAACTTGTCAATGTTTTGAAAGATCTTAAACTTGATATTGATGATGTAAGAGGACAAGGGTATGATAATGGTTCTAATATGAAAGGGAAAAACAAAGGTGTGCAAAAAATAATATTAGAGATAAATCCTAGAGCATTCTACACGCCTTGTGGTTGTCATAGTCTTAATCTTGCACTTTGTGATATGGCAAACTCTTGTTCTAAAGCTTCATCTTTTTTTGGAGTGGTGCAACGTATGTATTCGTTGTTTTCATCTTCTACAAAGCAGTGGAAAGTTCTCACAGATAATGTCAAAGGTTTCACGCTTAAGCCACCATCACAAACTCGTTGGGAAGGTCAAGTTGGAAGTGTTAAAGCCATAAGATTCCAAGCTCCAGATATAAGAAATGCTTTGAATGACTTAGCAAGTACTAGTGAAAATCCCAAGACAAAGAGTGATGTCGAGTGCTTGGCGACATATGAAATTGAGAATTTTGAGTTCTTGCTTGGCATGGTTATTTGGTTTGATATATTGAATGCTGTTAACAAAGTAAGCAAAATCATGCAAATAGAGGACATGCAAATTGATGTTGCTATAGATCTCTTAAGAGGACTCATTTCGTTTTTTGAAAGCTATAGAGAAAATGGATTTGAAGAAGCTATGATTGAGGCTAAAGAGATTGCAATTAGAATGGAAGTTAAACCTGTTTTTCGTGAACGACGTGTCATTCGTAGAAAGAAGCAATTTGATGAGACTGCTAATGAAAAGATGATTCAATCAGCTGAAGAATCATTTAGAGTCAATTACTTCATATACATAGTTGATCAAGCCCTTTCTTCACTCAAGAGTAGATTTGAACAATTTCAACAATATGACGAATCTTTTGGATTCTTGTTGAATATGGAGAGGTTGAAGTCTGCCGACAATGATAATTTGAAGTGTTCATGTAATAATCTTGAAGATCTCCTAAAACATGACATGGTTTTTGATATTAATGGGGCAGAATTATGTTTTGAACTCAAAATCTTAAGAGAAGCTTTACCAAGAGGAACAAAAAAGGCAATTGAAGTATTGAATTTTATAAAGAGGCTAGATTGTTGTTTTCCAAACGCTTGGATTGCTTATAGAGTATTATTAACTATTCCAGTGATAGTTGCCTCTGCTGAGAGAAGTTTCTCAAAGTTGAAGTTGATCAAGTCTTATCTACGGTCGACGATGTCACAAGAGAGATTGAATGGATTGGCTATGATTTCTATTGAAAAAAATTTGTTGGAGATTCTTGATTTTCCTTCTTTAATTGATACTTTTGCTGCTCAAAATGCAAGGCGATCACATTTAGTTTGATGTAAAGTTAGAGTTTTGATTTTTGGGACTAAGATGTAAGTTTTGGAACTAAGTTGAACAACACTAATGTAATTATGTGCTTATCGTCTCATTTTAATGAAAATTATTACGTACTCTTATAGATTTTGCACTTATGAAATTTATTAAAGAGGGTCCCGCCTTTGAAAGTTCGCATGAGGCCTTAGAAAATTTTAGGAATCTCAGGGCCGGCCATGAAGTCAAACACCCATCACATCCAAGGGTAAAATTAGAAAGTGACTTTAATGAACCAAAAAAATTAATATAATACAATTTTCTTAAACAATGTACAAAATGGAAGTGGACACTTATTATGGGATGGAGGGAGTATAAGTTTTGGGCATCTGTGCCAATTTTAATCCATCTCTATTATTGCCTTTAGTCCTTAATCCAAGTACAAATAAAAGAACTCAAACTTGAGATAGTTGTTGCCGGCCAGGTTCGTAGGGAGGCTCGGCTAACAGGGTAATTAAATAAATTGACAAACGCAAAAGTTATCAAATGCTGTCAAAATTAGTGGATTTAAAGGGTTGTCAAAACGCCTAACTAGTTAAGAATGTTGGCTGAATGCCAACTATAAAAGAGAAGAGAGATCGAGGTAATCAAATTTTAGCCAAAAAAAAAAAGGTAGTTTTGGTCAATGGATAGCCATAGAAAAATGAATCTAACATGCTTGAAATATTAAAATAGTTACTAGCATGTATCCGCACAATGCGCGGTACATTGTCACGCCCCGAATTTCGCCAAACTCGGAGCACGAGGGTCAATCGGTCAACACTCAAAGTCGTGGTCCAACTTGGATGCACAGCTAAGACATGATAGTCGAATTTAAAAAAAATTGTAATACAAATTCCATTAATTTCATTTATAATAAAATAAAAGGAATTACAACTGTTACTTTTCCCCACCATTAAATACAAGTACACCTATGCCCCACTTTAATCATGGTTAGCTGATAAAAGGTCCAACTATGCTATACGGCTCAACTGTTGCTTGACTGCTTCCCTCTCATCTAAAAACGATACTAATAAATAATTCGTGAGTCATGTGCTCAGTGAGAAAATCATATTTGCTATCTTATATAAAAATAGATTTTTAATAATAATCAATAATATAATACTTTATTATATCATCATCAGTAGTCCCAATTAATTAGTGTACATAAATACGGAGTATATAATTTCTGAAATAGTTGATATTTGCACCCAGTTGCTATCTGCAACACAGATAACATATCATACATTTATTTCATGCACTTACATATAAATTTTACACAGTCCAATGCGTGCATATGAAATTACTTAAGCATTAATATTTTTTTTGATATTAGCTCTTATCAAATTTACAATAGGTTACCAACACAATTGTATATACCAGCCCAACTCGAAATGTATGCAATCACATGGCCACAGCACACCAGCCCAGCTCAAAAGGTGGATACTATCCACCAGTCCAGTTCGAAATGGAATAATATATTAGTGCACTAACTGTAGGACTCTCTCAATCCCAGCCATCTCACCATAAACTACCTCAGTCCTCCAACTATCATAAGGCCACAACCTTGACCAATATCCCCATTAATAGTATTAATTAATGCATGATTAAATAACAAAATACAATTAATTTCTAAAGAAAAACTATTTAGCAATATCAGCAATTAACAAATTAATTTATAGTTATAAATAAGTACTCACTGGAATAAATGTATATTTATAAAAATCTTGTTTTTCTTTATTTTGCACATAAATAGATTTACTCACCCATGTATATACATAGCCCAATTTTAGCTTTGGCTCCCTTTCCTCTATTTTCATTTTTTTTTTCTTTCCTTTCTTTAATTCATTTCGTACAGAAACCAACACCTCCTAAAGGAAGTATTGTCCTTTCCCCCTTAATTTTTGTTGCATATATGATATATGTATGGAGATAAACTCTCTCTCTCTCAACTTTCTACTTCCTTTTTTATCTAATTTTATTTTTTCTCTATCTAATTAACTCCTTTTTTTATGTTGGGGTGCATGTTATATATACACACAATAGAGAACTTGGCTGCGACACACAATAGAGAACTTGGCTTGGCAGCCAAGTTCTTTCTCTCTCTCCTCTTGTACATGTACACACATATGCACACAATATTAATTGGTCTAGGTGTGGATAAGTTTAAAGGTGGTTTTACAACCTCCTGCTTCAAAGATATGGACGACATTTGTTTTATCCTTCCACCCCTTTTTTTATTACCTTATTAACTATCTAGAACTATTTACCCAATAGTACTATTTATTTCCATATTTTCTATTTTGTCCTTTCCCTATCTTTTCATTTCGATCCCTAACATAAGTTACTACCAAAGGGAAACTTTATTACCACTAAATACTGCACTAAAATATTACTATCAAATGGAACCCTAAAAATATAATACCCAATGGCACCAAAAATTACGAGATAATGGCGCGTTGTTACCATAATTTGGGATCTAAAAATTGAATCTATGATACAACTAACAACAAATGTTGTACACATATATAAATTTATCTTAAATAATAACTTTTTTTATGAGGTCATCACATACATTGTGTTGGAGAATATGGATAAGAAACTTCAATAAAACAGTGACTAAAGATCGAGCACACAATGCATTGTCTGCAAAAAGAATTTATGTCCCACACTTGGTTTCGTGTGGACTAAGATGTATCATTCTTGAGGATACTACGATCTAATATAATTGAGGCAATAACTCAACTATATTCTGTAGGATTTGGTGTATATGAAAAGCTCTCAAAGACTCTAGAAATTGTGAAGAAGAAGATATGAAACCTGGAACAAAAGATATTAAAAAATTACTAACTCTAATCTATATATAGTGTGTTTATTAGGTAAGAGATGTCTCTCTACAGAAAGGGTTGTGTCTCAACACCTATACATTAAGTATATATATGTATATTCACGTTTAGAAGCTATTAGAATAGATGAAGTTCAAATAAATTCGAAGTTACAACATGAAAAGTTGTGAGTTTCCACAAACTGGGTCTGGTCGGTCGAATGCCCCTCTGCCAAAAACTTGTTTAAAAACTTCATATAATCATTGACCCAGTCGACCGATCAAAAATCCGTCTGCCAGAATCTTGAAACTTATGTTCCAAGCCTTTCCCTGAGCATTAAGCTGGTCCATAACGATCCTTATGATCCCCTTAAGCTCCCATAAGCTCCCATTCATACCCCGAATCTAACAATCCCCACATGTGAATGACTATGACTATCTAAATAAAAATGAAATACATTAAAACTACGAGAGCAATTCACAGACTTTCGATGCGTTAGGAGAATGTCTTTTGGACTTGAACTTTCCATTAGTGAATATCTATTGGATTTACTCGGTGAAGCAGTGTACATTAAGTATTGAACTGTTCAATTTTTAGTGTAAACCAACACTAGATAACACACCACATATCCTTATACACATTAATTCATTCAGTTATGTTCATTTTGGTCCTGAACAAGATCCTTATTCATGAGAACTCTTAGAGAACCAAGCCTTTTGAAGTTCTCGCAGTATTGACCCCACTTCCATTCTCATATAGGTAGGGGTGTAATCGGTTCAGTTCGGTCGGTTTTAGAGTCTAAATTCCAACTGAACCGACCAAGTCGGTTCTCCTAAACACGGAACCAATTTTGATTGACACTGAGTTAACTTGGTGTAAAACCGACCGGTGAACCAGTGGTCGGTTTCAATTGATTTCGGTGATAACAAAGTGGGATATTACGAAATTAGAGAAAAGGAACAACAATTCAAGAATCAGATTATTCAATAATCAACAATACAACCATCCAAGAATCACTTTATTCATTGGAGCTGGCATTACAAAATAAAAAGTGTGAGATATGTTCAGAATTCAAGAAATCTAACGTTAGACTATTCGAGCATCGCGAGATCTTGAAGCTTGCATTGGAGAGTGATCAAGATATTGATTCTAAGTGAAAGAGAAGAGATCAAGTCGATCGACAATGACTCCCATTGCGTAAGAAAGAGGATGATGATGGTGATCTGTGGCCAGGGAGGATGAAGACGATGAGTCAGCGATTATAGGCTTTTGTGAAACTTTTGAGAGGATAGATTACGTATCTATTTCTATTTAGAATTAGCTCTCATTGTCTTTAGTCTATTTTTTTCATTATTATACGTCATATATATTGTTTATAATATATATTAAAGATATAATATATTGTACAAGTCAAGTTAAATCAAGTCAGCTTTCTTCAATAATAAAGCATTAATTTAATATTATATATATTAATAATGTATATAAAGTAGTTCAACAATCTAGGGAACAATCTGTATGTATATTAATTGAGCAGCCGTGACCCCTCGGGCAAATCAATATAATCTCCGGAGGAACATCGGGCGGAGGGGATTCACAGTCGGCCAGGAAGAGGCATGCTCGGGCATCCCGATCGGATGTCTGGCATGCCCAATCCACCAGCTTTTCCCCGACCGACATGTTAATGTTTTCTTCCGAGGACATGCTAGACCTGCACTGCCCTCATGATGATCCGTTGGTGGTGACGCTCTCCGTCGCAAACTATGTGGTTAAAAGGGTGTTGGTGGACACGGGCAGCTCCTCTGATATCATGCTTGTCTCAGCATTCGATCAGCTCGGGATCTCTAGGGACCGACTCCGACCAGTGGCCTTTCCCTTGGTAGGTTTCAACAGGTCCAGCATACAACCGCTCGGCACCATCGAGCCCCCAGTTCTTATGGGGACTTATCCCCAACAGACATCTGTACTAGAAAACTTCGTAGTTATAGAAGCTCTGTCCGCGTACAACGTCATCCTTGGGAGACCAACTCTTGACAAAGCCAAGGTGGTTGTGTCGACGTACAGCCTGGTGGTCAAGTTTCTAACCCCCCAGGGACCTGGAACCTTGTGTGGAGACCAGGCGACCGCTCGGAGCTGCTACATTAGCTCTCTACGCAGAAAGGCTACCACAGAAACATTTAACATTCAGGAAATGGACCCGAGGGATTAAGACGATGGAGTAGGTCCGGTGGAAGAACTGGAGCAAGTGGTGCTGGACCCGAAGAATCCCGACAGGTGCATTAGCATAGGCACTCTCTTGGAGCCAGGCCTCAAGGAGATGTTGATCCGATTCCTACAGCAGAGCCATGATGTCTTCGCCTGGAGCCACGAAGACATGCCTGGGGATAGATCATCGGGTCATGTCTCACCACCTTAACATCAACCCGGACTCCCGGCCGGTCAAGCAAAAGAGGCGGGATATGGCACCCGAGAGACAGACGGCGGTCTATGAAGAAGTTGAGAAGCTCCTAAAGGCAAATTCCATTCGAGCAGTCCATTATCCCGACTAGCTAGCAAACGTGGTCCTGGTCAAGAAAAGCAACGAGAAGTGGAGAATGTGTGTAGATCTCACTCATCTGAATAAGACCTACCCCAAGGATTGCTATCCGTTGCCCAGGATAGACCTCCTTGTGGATTCTACGGCTGGACATGCACTCCTCTCGTTCATGGACGCTTACTTGGGGTACAATCAAATCAGCATGCACCCCAGGGATGAAGAGAAGACCAATTTCATCATGGACCAAGGAACGTACTGCTACAAGGTAATGTCCTTCGGCCTTAAAAACACCGGACCAACCTACCAACGCCTGGTCAATCATATGTTTAAGAATCTGATCTGGAAATACATGGAAGTCTACGTTGATGATCTCTTGGTCAAAAGCCGAGACGAGTCTGACCATCTTGAACATCTGGTCGGGGCCTTCAGCATTTTGAGGAAGTTCGGAATTAGGTTGAACCCAGCTAAGTCCACATTCGGCGTCTTATCCGGGAAGTTTTTGGGGCACCTACTCAGCAGACAGGGTATCGAAGCAAACCCCAAGAAAATCCGGGCCATCATAAACATGCGGTCGCCCAGGTCAACCAAAGAAGTTCAGAGCTTGGACGGGCTGGGTCGCCATATTGAACAGATTTGTTTCCTGAGCTATCGACCAGAATCTGCCATTTTTCAAAATCCTCCGCAAGGCCTTTCAGTGGTCGGAAGAGTGCGAGGAGGCGTTTCAGGAACTCAAGAAGTACTTGGCATCACCCCCTTTACTCTTAATGCCCATGCTAAACGAGGAATTATTTTTATATTTGGCAGTGTTAGCCTCAACAGTCAGCTCGGCTCTCGTCTGAGAAGAACACAGGATACAATTCCCAATCTACTATACCAGCCGGGCACTTCAAGGCGCGGAAAGTAGATATTCCTGCACAGAAAAGCTCATTTTTGCCCTCATCATTTCTGCCCGGAGACTTCGCCCATTTTTCAGGCCCACATAATCATGGTCCACACATATCAGCCTCTCCACTAGATCTTAAGTAGGCCAAAAACATCCGGAAGGCTAATCAAGTGGGCCTTGGAGTTAGAGGAATTCGAAGCAACCTACAGACCCCGCACGACGATCAAGGGATTGGGCGTAGAAGAATTTCTTGTGGAGTTTACATACCCAAAAGATCTAGTTGAAGAGCTTGACCTGCCCTACCTACCGCCCGGGCTGCAGAAAGACATCCCGACTTGGATATTTTACATAGACGAGTCTTCCAACAAGCAAGGCAGTGGGGCAGGGATCATCCTGACTATTCCCGATGGAATCCAACTTGAGTATGCATTGAGGTTCGGGTTCCGTGCCTCTAACAATGAAGCCGAGTACGAAGCCCTGTTGGTTGGATTACAGTTGGCTACTTAAATGCGTGCACAGCAGGTACGAGGGTACAATGATTCTCAGCTTATAGTCAACCAAGTTAACCAGGAGTATGAAGCTCAAGAAGACAATATGGTAGCTTACCTAGCCCTGGTCCGAGCGGTCTCGAAGAAGCTTAAAAGTTTCTCAATTACCCAAATCCTGAGGGAAGAGAACACCAGGGCCGATCGGTTAGCACGCCTTGCCTCATCCTCTGAGTCAGACCTCCGTGGGATAAGGGTAGAATACCTACCCGAGCCTAGCGTGACCCGCCCAGAAGGTATGGAGGTCGATCCGGTCGCCTTAGGACCCAGTTGGATGGATACGATCACTATGTTCCTAATGACCGGTACGCTACCAGAGGAACAGGGGAAAGCCCGTCGGGTCAAGTATCGAGCGGCCAAATATCACCTAATTGATGGTATCCTCTACAAAAGGGGGTTCTCTATCCCTATCTCCATTGTGTTCACCCTGCACAAGTCCAGGTAGTGTTGCATGAAATCCATGAGGGAGTTTGGGGGAATCACGTTGGAGGCCGAGCACTTTCGCAAAAAGCCTTGCTGCAAGGTTATTACTGGCCAACGATGGCCTAAGATTTCCAGGAGTATTTAAAGAGGTGTGATAAGTGCCAGAGATACTCCCCCATGATCAACCGACCGGGAGAACTCCAAACACTCGTCCTCAGCCCGTGGTTGTTTGCTCAATGGGGTATCGACATCGTTCGACTCTTCCCGATCGAGAAAGGGCAAGTTAAGTTCGCTGTCATCGCCGTGGACTACTTCACCAAGTAGGTGGAGGCCGAGCCCTTAGCAACAATCACCGAGAAAAAGATGGAAAGCTTCGTTGAGAAAAACATCCTCAGTAGGTTTGGCATTCCCCGGGTTCTGGTCAGCAATAACGGCAGATGGTTTGACACCCTGGTATTCAGGCAGTTCTATTCGGGCTACGGGATATCAAATCACTACTCCTCCCCCGAGCACCCTCAAGCCAATGGCCAAACCGAGGTGACAAACTAGACTATTCTGCAGTCAATTAAAATAAGGCTTGAAAATGCCAAAGGTGTATTGGCAGAAGAATTACCGACCCTCCTGTGGGCCTACCGTACTACCCCCGAGCCACAACAGGTGAGACACCATTCTTACTAACATATGGCTTTGAAGCAGTGGTCCCCACAGAGTTCGGGTTGCCTACGTATCAGGTGGCAAAATTCAATGACCAGGGCAATGAGGAAGCCCTCAGAGGAGACCCCAACCTAGTAGAAGAAAAGAGGGACCGGGCATATCTGAAAGTGGCAGCCTACAAACAAAGGGTCTCCCGGTACTTCAATAGTAAGGTAAAGCACCGCAGTTTTCAGGTGGGAGATCTCGTCCTGAAGGCGGCAAACCAGTCTACCAGGTTCCCGAGCCACGAAAAGTTAGGGCCAAACTGGGAAGGCCCATACCTAGTCACCCAGTTAAACAAGCCGGGCACCTACTGGTTACAGACTTTGGACGGGCACGATCTATCTCACCCGTGGAACGTGCAACACCTACACAAGTACTTTCAATGACGCTTGGATTAGGGCAATCTAGCATTAGTTAGGGAATTTGTAGCTCAACTTGGGCATTTATTATGGTTTTCAACACAAAAAATGAAATAAAGATTTTTCGTTCTTACTACAAGGTACGGACCCTAAAAGTGTTCTGTGCAAAGACCTCGGTCTAACACCCGAGGCAAAAGACCTCGAGATCAACCCCCGAGGCACCGGCTTCGCCTAGGTCCAACCGACGATGTGGGCAAATCCCCCTAGGTGGCTAATGATGGCAAGCCTCAAAAGACCCTGCAACCACCCACGCTCCAGGTCGATTTCTTACAGACACTCCCTTTATACGCCTTCCTTAGCAAAAGTTCGGGGGACAGGGAAATACCAAACAAAAATAAGAAATCACACTGGGTACTAGCAGGACTGGGAATCCTAGAACATCCCTAACATTCCCAAGTAACTACGTACCTAGAAAAACCGCCCAGATAATAAATAGGACAAAAATCCTACACTATACGGGCGGGACCTCCAAAACAGGTCCCTACAAGACCAAGTATTCTCTACCGTACAGTCCTAAACCTTTTACTAAGGCAATGATTTAGATCGGATAACAACCGGTCGGGTATTCGCAATCACAAACAGGTATACACGTACAAGTAGTAAAAATAGTTGATGAAAAAAATGGCCTCAAAGGACCTTTTCATTAAATAAAAGGAAAAAAACCGTACATTGCCTGGAGGGCAGTTGTAGTAGCCTCCCAAAACAAAATTTGTACATTGCCTCAGGGACTAGGCATCATCAATCTCAACCATATCCTCGGGCTTTTCGGTCTCTCCCCTGGGACGGTTCCTTCTCCCAGGACCGGGCTACCGCTCGGGGCAGCGAGAACATCTGCAGCTCCGGCCAAGGCAGCAGAGTCATCAGCAGCGGGAGGACCAACATCCCAGTAGTCTAAATCAATCCCCTCGTAGGACGAGATGTCTCACTCGGGGTGATCCCGGGCTAGCCGCCACTTCCGATCTTCGTAACCTTGGAAGAAGCCATCATCAAAAGCTTCCTCCGTGGCCCTCACCGTCATTGCCTCCACCGCAGCCTTCGCTCGAGTCTCAACAGCCGCTACGATGGCCCCGGATGCCTCCAGATCGGCCAGGGCAGTCGCCAACTCTGCCTGGGTCGCACCAAGGCTCAGGGCCAAGCCCTTCACCTTGTCCTTCTCCTGGGCTAGGGCATTTTGCCTGGCCTCTGAGGTCGCCCGCTCCTCTGACAGAGCGGCTTCAGCAATAGCGGCCCTCCTGGCCAGAGAAGGTAGGAAGGATTTGGCCCCAGCGGCCATACAGCTGACCTGCAAGAAGTTTAAACTAGTTACTCAATAGGGCAAACACAAAAAGTTGTGACGATGAATGGGTAGAGGCATCAATGCTCACCATATGAGAGAGGCTATACAGCCATCCTTGGAATGCCTCGGAAGACATATTTACACACGTCTCCACTTGATTGGGGAGAAGGGCGGACTTGACCCTTTCCCTGATCACTGCCGAATCTTCAACCGGCACTCCGGACAGTGTTCCTGCTCAGGGGGAAGTCTCTACCACCACCACCACCACGTGGGGAGCTGAGATCCCCACGGGCTCCAGACGGTTCTTGGTCCCATGCCAGATCCACCTTAGCGGACGTTCGCTACCCGAGGCCTTAGCAACATGCCTCTTCCCTCCTTTTATTGCTGCCCAGGCAGCGGCAGTGGCCTGCCTGGCCCTCAACTGCTCAAGATCTCTTTTGGGAGCCATTTCTGCAAAAAGAGGAGATAAGCAGTTAGTAACCGGCAAAGACAACAAAGAATACAACGGGGATATAGACGAGATCGAATGTGCCCGGGCACTTACTAGGAAGTATGGGTGGAAAGACAGGAGCTTCAATGGGCTCGGCAGATCGTAGAAGGCCTTGAAATCGCCCGTCCGGACCAGCACATTCGAAATATTTGTTGGCAAATCTGCCAAGCCCCTGATCCTAGTCTGGCACTCCTCGGGAATACTCGGTGGGCTGGCTGACCATGCTGCACGACAAAATACAAAGCAGTTAGTCCCGGGATCGAAGTAAAGAAAGTAGACAGAAGACACTAGACTGACTTACCCCTCAGCTCTCCCGCCCAGGAAGTCCTCATCTGGATCCCTAGGGCCTTCTCATAAAGTCCAAGGGTGGATACTTGGAAGAATCTATTCTTCTAACCCTTGTTGTTGCTTGAGCAATTGACCATGATTTTTCTCCCCTGTCGAGCCCCGAGAGAGAAGAACCTAACCTCCCCATGTACAGGAAATGGTCGGTGCATCCAGTAAAACTCCTGAACGAAAAGCTCATACCCAAAAACTTGGGGCTAAAGGGAGATGGACCCCATGAGAAACCTCTAACCGTTCGGGGCCAATTATCCCGGGGCGATCCCCAAATATATCAAGACGTCCCGGGCGACCGGATGAAGGGGAATGCAGAATCCAGCCATGAGGGTGTCCTCATAAAGGGTGGTGAAACCCCACTGGTATATATAGGCTTCGCCGGAATTTACGGCCAGGGAGCAGTAGTCGGGGAGGCCATACCTATCCCTGATTCGGCTAAGATCTTGAGCGCGCAGGGTGGACGGGATGAACTCACTGGTGAAGGCTACCTCGGGGTCGGGTTCCCCTAGTGTCTCATCGCCCGAACCCTGGGAAACAGAGGCAACGGGGGCCTCCAAATCTGACTCGTCATCAGACACACGGATGGGGATTCTACCCTCGCTCTGGTGGTCAAAGGGGGTAGCCGAAGGGGGGTCAAGACTTGTATCCGGGACCCCAGATCGAAACTGTTCACTCTCAGACCGGGAAGTGAAGTCAAAGTCAGAATGCTCCATCTCCAAGATCCCTAGGACTGAACGAGAAAGCAAATGACGACCTAGGTATGGGTCAGAAACTCCGAGTCTGAGGTACAAAGGGGGTAAGGTTACCGATCTAAAGGAAAAAGAGTACAAGGTCCTTACAATAAGGTGACACTCAGTTAAAACTACCCCGGGATAGACCGCTCGGTTTAACCTATCTAACGTTCCGCCTGATCTAAAGTAAGAACAGAACCTTAAGAAGAAAAAATCCCACTCTCGTTTGAAACCTAGCATATCTGTCCTCTCTAGCTTTACTCGGAAAAGAAAAGAAAAGGAGGATAAAGGGAAGAGTAGTGAATTGAAACTCGGAAAGTAAGGACTTACACGAATTAACGCAAGAAAAGGGCTCGGAAAGCGTGACATGGGACTTTTTACTCTCAAATCGCTCTGTAAATCTACTTCTTGGCAGCAAGAATTGAAGAAATGGACAAGTGTTCCTTATATACACAGCGCGGACGGTCCAGATCAAATCATATCCAACGGCCGTGAAGCTTTCCCTCCAGGATCGCTTGACAATTGTCACCTCGGGCATGTGAAGCATTACCTCAAAAGGCGCACGCATTAAATGTTGGATGTGACAGCACGGCTCTCACGCGATTATTTAGTTAGGGGTGGCAATTTTTGACACGATAACCCATTCTACTGAGATAACCCGAACACGACACGACACGACATGACACGATTAATTTAAAATAGTTTGTATTATAGATGAATAGCACTCAAAACTAAAATTAAACCCAAAGCACATAACCCAATTAATGACACGATTATGACAGGAGAACCCGAATTGCCACCCCTATGTTCAGTTACTCCTAAACCGACTCGTTGAACCTTGACTAGGCCAGTGACCATTTGACACGTGACAGGATTCGGTCCCGAGCCCACACAGTCACCATTCGGTCCACACACCAGTTGACCAGCACGACCTGTCACACCCCGGGAAAGACCCCGGTCTCTTTTCCGGACGGTTTTTCTGAAGCGGTCTTAATTTTCAAACCTCATCTGATAGAGCATCATATCAGTTTTGAAAATGGGGCAGCTGATATGCACAAAAATATCATGTCAAAGTCAAGTCTGGCCAACTCAACAAGGAGAAGCCAAGTCACCTTGGATCTGGGCTGACTACTCAACCATCCCGGGACGTTCCGCATAACCGCCCGGTTCAGAGCCCGGGCACCCGCTCCAGACTGGCCCCACATGGGCGCACCTCCGGAAGGCGTGGTTTCTTGCCCGGCAAGCTTCGAGACAGTTTCCTATCCCAGCTAGGAGACTAAATGGAAGGAGCAAGTAGTTTCCCAAACCACTTAGGAAACTCTCCTAAATTCATGTAAATCGGTTATAATCAGATTAGGCTTCATAATCTGCAGACTTACCTTGTAGAGGTGGTCTGTTGCACCTATAAAAGAGGCCACTCACCCCCATTGAAAGGGGATCGCAGACTGACTCTAAAGAAGATCATACAAACAACTCACTATTACGCATATACCCAGTCGGTTTTTGGTCGTGCCGTCTGCTCTGTTGGCTCACCAATAGCTGCCGGTGATCTGTTAGTGAAAGCGCACGGACGCACCCCTGGACGTAGGTCACCTCGTTAACGAGGTCGAACCACACACAAAGTCTATTATGTCTATCTCTCTCTCTCTCCAGATTATTCTTATCCAAATTTTGGCATCATCATGTAGTATTACTCTAAATAAATGTTCTAATATCTTTCACCTACTAATTGGACAAAAAATTTAAATGTCTTAAATTAATAAACTAAATTTATAAACTATTGTAAGTTAGGCGAAAGATTATGAAACCTAAATTTGAAATTTTTATAAATTTTTTTTTCGAGCTGCAAATTTTTATAAAGTTATGGCTAAATACTATAAATCTAAATCTGTAAAATTTGCTAATGTATATGTAATTTTCTCTAATGCGCGCGTACACACACAGTCACACAAATACACACACATGTACATATATATACTAGCGCATAGCACGGGTTCAAATTTAAAAATAAAAAAAAATAAAAAAAGAATTTTGTCACCAAAATGATAGATTGTTGTCAGTATAGGTTGCATTTATGGTATATTCGTTGCAATTAATCGCTTAAAACCATAAATTAAGTACTTGAGTTGTGTTTCTCGAAAAAGCTTAAAAATCAGCACAGTGTAGAGTAAACCAAAATCTTAAAAATCACCATAAACATTCCTGCAGAAGCTGGTAATTACCTTCATGTATAATGATGTGTATTGGCGTAAGTGTATATGAGAACACAGAGAGATAGAAAGTAGGTAGGAAAATGTTGCTGGGGACGGTTTGGGGAGGAAAAAGGTTGGGGGCGATTTTCTTTATGGGTAGTTAGTGCCTTTTTTTTGTTTATGAGTTAGGGGTAGTTAGTTTTGATGCTATATATTGAATGTTTTAAATTTATTGACAGAAAACGTGTGTGTGGAGAGAGAGAGAGAGAGAGAGAGAGAGAGAGAGAGTGTAGAAGTGGGCAACTTTTTTTTTTTTTTTTTAATTTTCTATGTATTGTATGCTGCTTATGCAGTACGTATATATATAAGTGTATGTATATATGTTAGAAGCATAAAACAGTGCCACGTGGAAGATTTTGTGGAAGAATTGAGTCATGTGGAGGGTCTCCTATATTCGTATCTATATATGTATAGATATATATAATGAGATAAGGGGTAAATTGGTAATCTTATACTCAAAAAGTAGGTAGAGGGAAGGCGGGTGTTATTTTCTAAACTAGAGGGAAGGTCCCTGTAATTGTCATATACCTCAAGGGAGGTCAGTGTAATTTGCCCAATTATAAAGAAATTTGAATACAAATGAATGAAGTACCCATCAAAAGGGTTAAGCATACAAATGGTCTGTATTCCTACAGTGCACATCAAAACACCCCAACAGGGTTATTGAAATCCTAAACAAGAAAACCTACAAAATAGAAAAGATATTACACATTTCTATCTAAAGTAGAGTAGTGAAAAAAGAAAGAAAAAGACCAAAGGGCCCAAAACGAAATCAGATACCAAGGATCAGAAAGAGGTTTATCAAAAAGAAAGCGAAGTTTATAACTTCAAAGATGTGGTTAGTAGAGTTACTTTTAAAGCCAATAAATCAAAAAGTAAAACTCCCTCTGTTAAAACATCCACTCTCCCCTACATTTTCTTCGTCTTCTTATTCTGATTGATCTTCTATGATTTCATCTATTACATCTTCCGAATCTCCATATATTTCTTCTAATGCTTTTTCTTCTTCTTCACTTAAAAGAATGATGGAGATTAATTGATTTTTAAAATCATCATCAATTTCTAAAGCATTGATTTTCTATTTTACTTTACATTGGCTTTTATAATGACCTAGTTTTCCGCATTTAAAACATATAGGGATTCTGCCCTTTCCTTTTGCCTTAGGTTTCCCTTTAGGCCTTGGTTGGGATCTTCCCTTTGGTTTAGAATTCCTGGTATTACTTGTTGAAGACTTTCTTTTAAAAGTTCTTCTGGGTTTCCTTTCAGGTGTACCCATATCATAGCCCAATTGTTTACAAAAGTTTCCTAATTCTTTATCACGAGAATTCCTTTCTTTTTTCATATGTTTTCTTAGCTTTATGTCATTACAAAGAGCTAATCCTTCAGAGTTTATCTCACTGATTAATTCTCCATAAGTATATAAATCATAAGGAATCAAATTATTATTTTTCTTCCTTATCCTTATCCTAATTTTTTCAGCAAAAAGAGCAGGCAGACCGGCAATAAATCTTTCTTTCCAGAAATCTTGATTAGCATCACTTCTATACATTAATCTGGATAAGAAAACATCTTTATACCATTTGAAATGAGCTTAAGTAGGACATTTGAGATTGATTAACAAATCTCTTCCTCTTTCTAAAACCTAAGAAATATCTCCTAGGAAATGGAAGGTTATAGCAATTAAAAGAGAAACTACTGCATCAAGATTGGGGTTCCCATTTCTTCCTAAAATAGGACTTCCATCCTTAAAAGGAACTAATCCTTCCTTTATGCAGTTCATGTCTGCTCTAGAATCTAATAAGGCAATGGTATCTAATATAAAATCTTCTCCTATAACAACAGAGATTTGAGTATACCATTCCTTTATGATGATCAGGGTGTCTTCCACCTCTGTATCCTTCAAGGGTATAACCTCTGAAGTTAGGCCTCATGACTTGTCTGCAGGAATTCACGGGTAAGGAAGTCAGGGAGAGAATTTGAACTTCCTTTTATAAATTCTATTTTATAATCAAAAGCAAAAAGAATTCCTTGCCATCTAGCAAAAATTTGTTTTGAGGCGATGCTTTTGACATCTTTTAAAAGAACATCTTTGGCAGCTCTGCAATCTACCCTAACTAAAAATTCTTGATTGAACAGATCGCCTTCAAATTTGGTAACACAAAAAACCATTGCCAAAATTTCTTTTTTAATAGTAGAATAGTTTTTCTGTGCGGGTTTCCAAGATCCTGAAGTAAATCGAACCAGTTGTTCAGAATTATTAAATCTTTGTTTCAGAATTCCACCGTATCCTAAATCTGAAGCATCTGTTTCAACAATTTTAAAAGCACTAGGAATTGGAGGGCATAGACATGGTAAAACTTTAACTTTTGCCTTAATTTTCCTAACCGCTTCAATATGGATATTAGTCCATGGTAGAGGAATTTTTTTTAGTCTATCATATAAGACTGCTGAATCCTTATAAAGGTTTTTATAATACTCAGAAATATAGTTTAAACTTCTAAGAAATCTTTGAAGTTGGGTTTTGTCTTTGATCTCATCTGAAAATTTTTCTGCAAAGACAATGGCCCTGTCAATTGGAATAATTGTTCCTTTATTTATGTTATGACCAAGAAATCTCACATTGGTTTGAAATAATTTTATTTTCTTGGCTGAAAACTAATCCATTCTTTTGGATTATTTTATCAAAAATATCCAAATGTTTCCAATATAGAAAAACATTGGATTTTTGAAAGATAGGACTTCCAATTAATTCAAAGATAAGAATACTTTATAAAAGTATTTTGTCCTAAATGAAATCTCAGTGATTGAACTGGTTCTCAAACCCATAATCATCATTATCATGGGCATAATCACATTCATAAGGATCTCCTTGTCCATCTTGCATTGATGAATCAGATAAGGGGACAGTTTCATTATCACTATCTGAATCAAGATTTAATCTTTTACATAATTCATCTTTAACTCTTTCGTTAAGTTCTGAAGAACTAATCTCAGGATATCTGGATTTTAAATCCATCTTTATTTGAGATTTAATCTCTGAAATGTCAGGAGATGTTGAGGAACAATCCTTCTTGGAGGAGGAAGAAGGAATATCAATGCTAAGAATTTTTTCCATCCTGACTATGGTGAGGTCTGGATTATTATATTTAGCCCACCACCACACTTGGTATTTTCTACAAAGAGTCCAAATATGGGAAGGAGAATTTTGAAGAGAAAATTCCCATTTTAAGATCCATGGAATAGAAAATTCAAGAAAGAAGTAAAGCAAAGGATTGTCACTTCTGCCAGGAAGATTTTTCTTTTTATATAACTGGAAGCAACAGTTTACTTCATGGGGAAGGATCTCAATTTCTGGACCATGTTTAAAAATCCAAGAAAAGAACCAGGGAGGAATATCAAAATTAAAATTCCTATTAAACTGGAAATACCATGTGTGTTTAAAGAGAGCGACACTGTCCACGCCTCGGCCTATTTGTGATTTGGGTTTCAATTTTCTACTTCATCCGGTATAGATTTTCATCATTTTTAATATTGAATCTTTTTAGCCTCATAGATGCTATCAGAACACTACTGTTGTCACCGACTGCTGCCAAGGTATGGATCGTGCTCCAAAAGAAATATATATGACACCAAAAAGGCTAGAGCTAAAAATTCGTTGTAAGTCTGTATCTAAAATTTCAATGTTAGATGATGCATATGTTATTTCGCAGTGCCATGAACTACAAAAAAAAAATTCATAAAATTCTTATTGAGGGATGAAAATAGATGAACGAGTAGCAATTTTAATTGATAGTTTGCCCCTCTTAGAACGATTTCATAATTAGCTTATGGCGCAAGCTTTAGGGATCTAGATTGTGGAGTAAATTTTGAATACAACGGGGATACCATGTCATCATGTATCCCCTCTCGCAAATTTTGAAAATGTACTAATGTGGAGGGATGATCCCCATAGAAATAGGGGGACAGATTATGTGATTTACATGTAGATATAAGCATATATACATATTGATATGCACAAAAATATCGAGTCAAAGTCAAACCTCGCCACCTCAGCAAAGTGAAGTCAAGTCACCTTGAATTTGGGCTGACTACTCAGTTATCCCGGGCCGTTAGACCAAACTTCCCGATTTCATCCACAGTCCGGGCGGTCATCCAGAACCGGCCCCACAGGGGCGCATTTCTCAGAAGAGATGGTGGCTTGCTCATCAAGCCCCCAGATAGTTTCTTATCTTAGCTAGACGACTAAATGGAAGGAGCAAGTAGTTTCCTAAACCACTTAGGAAACTCCCCTCGAATCATGCTAATCAACTTGTAATTAGATTAGGCTTCCTAATCTACATACTTTCCATGTACGGGTGGTCTCTTGCACCTATAAAAGAGGCCGCCCACGCCCATTTAAAGGGATCGCATTCTGATTCTACAGAATAGCATATAAACAATTCACTGTTACGTATAAACTTGGTCAGTTTCTAATAGTGCCGCCCACTCTGTTGGCTCACCAAACACCAACGGTGATCTGCTAGTGAAAGTGTACTAACGCAACTGTGGACATAAGTCACCTCATTAAAGGGACCGAACCACATACAATCCCTTGTCTCTCTCTCTAAACCTCTCTCACCAATTTTTGGCATCATCAGTTTGGCGCCGTCTGTGGGAAGCGATAAGTTTTTCACCAAAAAATTCCTTGACTGATCAACATACCACCGAAGACGGGTAAGAAGAATACCGCCTAGGCCGGTCAAGAGAACTTGCAACTCGAGTAGCAGGCCGCCTCCATGACCCCGAGCAAGTAACAGCGGCGCTCGCATAAATTCTGGAAGGCCAGCGGCAAACCCAGTAGCAAATCGAAGCACTGCTGGCCCTACAGGAAAAGTGTCCCCAATCCGAGAACCAGCTTGGGAAAAGCGTTCCCGACCGTGAGCCCGTACGGTCCAGAACCATACCCACTCTGCCCCAATGTCCCCATCGGATTGGGAACATAACAGGGATGGTGATCGTAGTAGAGCGCCCCGGCGTACCAAACGGCAAGTCCGGACCAATCCTCGCCAGGTGGAAGATGCTAGAGATATCATCAATAAACGACGCACCACCAGAAGGGAGGAATCAGGACAAAAGGCCCGGGAATCAGCCCAAAGACCCTCTGGTCAGAAGTCGGGGAGATCTGAAGCACACAAATACCCGGAGTCGGAGCCGGGTTCTATCCCCAAGGACGACGTACTTCGAGGAGGAGGCCTCATCATCAGACCCGACGTACCGCTCAGATATAGAAAAGAGAACCGGGCAAGATGTAAAGGCCCAGATCGAGGACTTGCAACATCAAATTGAAAAGTTGAATCACAAATCTGGCCAAGATCTCACCAACACAGAGATCAAGTCGCCCTATACCGCCCAAATAGCAGGATTTCCCATCCCGAGGAAATTCAAGCCGTCACATCTTAGCTCTTATGATGGTGCAGGGATCCCAGTGGACCATGTCCGCACATACAAAGCTCAAATGGCCCTGGTTACCACGATCGATGAGTTATTGTGCCTGGCCTTTCCTAGCACTCTTAAAGGGCCAACCGCGCAGTGGTTCCATGCTTGAAACCCCGAACGTACGATAACTTCAAAACATTGAGCAAGCTCTTCATCAGCCAGTTTGTGGGGATGCTCGATCGGTCACAACCGGACACCCAGCTACTAACCGTCAAGCAGTGAAAAGGGGAATCCCTAAGGGAGTATGTGGACCATTTTAACCAACAGAAGCTCCAAATCCGTAATCTGAATGAAATGGCCGCAATCATGGCTTTCTATTCGGGAGTTCAGCACACCAAGGTTGCCACGTCGTTTCACCACGATCGACTGGCAACCCTGGTAGAGCTCTCGGAAAGGGTCAAAAAGTACATCGACACCGAGGAATTCCTCAAGGCCAAGCGCTAGTTTGGCAGAAGATGAGTCCTCAGGATCAAAGCGAAAGCGCGATGCCTCTGAGAAGGTCTCGGGAAAGAAGATAAAACAAGATCAACCTAAAAGTGGTCGGGATCAGCCCCCGATCAAGTTTACACCCCTTTCCCGGCCTATTTATGAGGTTATGGTCACAACCGAGACTGGACGGCTCCTCCAGGAGCCGACAAAGCTGAAAAGTCCGCCCGATAAGAGAAATCGGGATAAGTTTTGCTGCTTTCACAAAAACCACGGACATGACACAGAGGATTGCTTTAAGATCAAGATCGCCATTGAAAAACTGATTGAGCATGGCCACCTATCTGAGTTCGTAGCGACAGATAGACAACCTCGTCAAGACACTCGGGACCCCGAGCAGTCGCGACCCCTCGGGTAAATCAATGTAATCTCCAGGGGAACTTCGGGCAGAGGGGATTCACAGTCAGGCAGGAAAAGACATGCTCGGGCATCTCGATCAGATGTCTGGTATGTCTAATCCACCAGCTCCCCCCGACCGATGTGTTAACATTCTCATCCGAGGACATGTTAGGCCTGCACTGCCCTCACGATGATCTGCTGGTGGTGACACTCTCCGTAGCAAACTATGTGATTAAAAGGGTGTTGGTAGACACGAGCAACTCCTCCAACATCATATTCATCTCCGCATTCGATCAGCTCAGGATATCCAGGGACCGGTTCTAACTAGTGACCACTTTCCTGGTAGGTTTCAATGGGTCCAGCACCCAACCGCTCAAACTATCGAGCTCCTGGTCCTCATAGGAGCCTACCCTCAGTAGGCATCTGTACTGGCAAGCTTTATGGTCGTGGAAGCTCCATCTGCGTACAATGTCATTCTTGGGAGGCCAACCCTCAACAAAGCCAAGGCGGTCATGTTAACGTACAGCCTGGTGGTTAAATTCCCAACCCCTCAAGGACCCAGGAGCATACGCGGAGACCAAACCGTTGCCCGGAGTTGCTATGTTAGTTCTTTGCACCGGAAAGCCATTACAGAAACGTTAAACGTTCAGGAGATGGACCCTAGAGACAAAAGTGATGGAGTGGGTCCAATGGAAGAGCTGGAACAGGTGGTGTTGGATCCTCAGATTCCTGACTGGTCCATCAGCATTGGCACTCTCTTAGAGCCAGGCCCCGGGTCATGTTTTAACATCTCAATACCAACTCGGATTCCCGGTCGGTCAAACAAAAGAGGTGGGGTATGGCACCCGAGAGACAGGAAGCAATATGTGAAGAAGTCGAGAAGCTCTTGAATGTAAATTCCTTCCGAGAGGTCCACTATCCCGAATGGTTAGCAAATGTGGTACTAGTCAAGAAAAGCAACAGGAAGTGGAGAATATGTGTAGATTTCACTGATCTGAACAAGGCCTGCCCCAAGGACTGCTATCCATTACCCAGGATAGACCTCCTTATGGACTTCACAGCCAGTAATGCGCTCCTCTCGTTCATGGATGCCTATTCGGGGTACAATAAGATCAGCATGTATCCCGGGGACAAATAAAATACTTCTTTCATCATAGATCAAGGAACGTACTGCTACAAAGTGATGCCTTTCGGCCTCAAAAATGACGGGGCAACCTATCAATGCCTGGTCAATCACATGTTCAAGGATATGATCGTGAAGTCCATGGAGGTTTATGTTGACGATCTTTTGGTTAAGAGCCAAGACGAGTTCGACCATCTCGAGCATCTGGCCGGGGCGTTCAACATTTTGAGAAAGTTTGGAATGAGATTGATCCCTGCCATGTACATTTGGCATCTCGTCCCAGAAGTTTCTAGGACACCTAGTCAGCAGGCGGGGTATTGAAACAAACCCCGAGAAAATCCAGGCCATCATAAACATGCAGTCGCCCAGGTCAACCAAAGAAGTTCAGAGCTTGGCCGGGCGGGTGGCCGCATTGAACAGATTTGTCTCCCAAGCTACCGACCGGTGCCTGCCATTTTTTATAATCCTCCGCAAGGCCTTTCAGTGGCCAGAAGAGTACGAGGAGGCATTCCAAGAGCTCAAGAAGTACTTGGCATTGCCCCCTTTACTCTCAACACCCGTGCCAAATGAGGAATTGTTCTTATATCTGGCAGTGTTACCTTCAGTGGTCAGTTCGGCTCTCATCCGAGAGGAACACGGGATACAATTTTCGTTCTACTACACCAGCAGGGCACTTCAAGGCACGGAAAGTAGATATTCTCGCATAGAGAAGCTTGTATTCGCCCTCATTACCTCTGCCGGAGACTCTGCCCGTACTTTTAGGCCCACATCATCGCGGTCCTCACGGATCAACCTCTTCGCAGGATCTTAAGCAGGCCTGAGATGTCTGGGAGGCTTGTTAAACGGGCCATGGAATTGGAAGAGTTTGAAGTGGTCCACCAACCCCAGACGGTGATCAAAGGACAGGTCGTAGTAGACTTTCTTGTTGAGTTCACATACCCGGAGGATCTGGTGGAGGAGCTCAACCCTCCAGCTCCACCGCCCGGGCTACAGCCAGGTGTCCCAACTTGGATACTTTACGTGGATGGGTCTTACAATAAACAGGGCAGCGGGGCAGGGATCATCCTGACTACGCCAGATGGGATCCACCTCGAGTATGCACTTAGGTTTGGATTCCGAGCCTCTAACAACGAGGTCGAGTATGAAGCCATGTTGGTTGGACTGTAAGTGGCTACCTCAATGGGTGCACAACAGATTCAAGGGTACTGCGACTCCCAGCTTGTAGTAAACCAAGTCAAACAAGAATACGAAGCTAGGGAGGACAACATGGTGGCCTATTTGGCCCTTGTCCGAGCGGTCTCAAAGAAGCTGCAGGGGTTCTCCATTACGTAAATATCGAGGGGAGAAAATACTACGGCCGATCAGTTAGCCCACCTGGCTTCGTCTTCTGAGTCGGATTTGCCCGAAATAAGGATTAAATACCTACCCGAGCCAAGTTTGGCCTACTCAGAATATATGGAGGTCGAACCGGTCGCCCTAGGACCCAGCTAGATGGATCCAATCGTGACATTTCTAACAACTGGTGCTTTACCAGAGGCGAGAGGGGAAGCCCGCCGGGTCAAATATCGGGTGGCTAGATACCACATCGTTGATGGCATCCTCTACAAGAGGGGATTCTCAATCACATATCTCCGCTGTGTCCATCCCGCACAGGTCTAAGCAATATTGTAGGAAATCCATGAGGGAGTGTGCGGAAATCACACCGGAGGCCGGGCACTCTCCAGAAAGGCCCTACTACAGGGATAATACTGGCCGACCATGGCCCGGGATTCCCAAGAGTATGTCAAGAGATGTGACAAATCTTAGAGATTTTTCCCTATGATTAACCGTCTGGGAGAGCTTCAGATGCCAATTCTCAGCCTCTGGCCGTTCGCTCAACGGGGTATAGATATTGTTGGTCCCCTCCCAATGAGAAAAGGATAAGTCAAGTTCGTTGTCATTGCTGTGGACTATTTCACCAAGTGGGTGGAAGCTGAACCCTTGGCCACAATCACCAAAAAGAAAATGGAAAAGTTCATTGAGAAGAATATTCTAAGCAAGTTTGGCATCCCCCAAGTCCTGATCAGTGACAACGGCAGACAATTTGACACCTCAGTGTTCTGGCAATTCTGTTCAGGCTACGGGATATTGAATCATTACTCCTCCCCCGAGCACCCTCAAGCCAATGGCTAGGCCAAGGTGACCAACTGAACTATTCTGCAGTCCATCAAAACTAGGCTCGAAGGCGCCAAAGGCCTTTGGGCAGAAGAACTACCAACCCTCCTATGGGCCTATTGTACAACTCCTCGAGCGACAACAGGTGAGACACCATTCTCACTTTCCTATGGGTTCGAGGCTGTAGTCCCTACAGAGCTCGGGTTGCCTACATACTGAGTGGAAAATTTCAGCGAACGGGGCAACGAGGAAGCACTTAGAAGAGAACTAGACTTGGTAGAAGAGAAAAGAGATCGGGCTTTTCTGAAAGTGGCAGCATACAAGCAGAGAGTCTCCCAATACTTCAACAGCCGGGTCAAGCACCGCAATTTCCAGGTAGGAGATCTAGTTCTCAAAGCGGTAAACCAGTCTACCAAAGTCCTGAGCCACGGGAAGTTAGGGCTGAACTGGGAAGGACCATACAAGGTTATCCAAGTCAACCGTCCGGGAACATACTAGTTACAAACTCTGGACGGACACGACCTCTCTCACCCTTGAAACGTGCAGCATCTCTGCAAGAATTTCCAATAAAGCATGAAAATAATGTTGGCTAGGAACCATGTAGCTCCACCCGAGCATATCTATTCATATATTAATAAAAGTTTCTTTTTTTGCCAAACAACTCTTCTCCGTGCTTGCTCATTCAAAAGACCTCGGGGTAAGAACCCAAGCACTCAAAAGACCTCGGGGTACGACCCCAGGCACTCAAAAGACCTCAGGGCAAGACCCCAGGCACCCAAAAGACCTCGGGATAAGACCCCGGGTACTCAAAAGACCTCGGGTCCATAACCCGAGGCCCAGGCTTCGCTTAGGCCCTACCGATGATGGGAGCATCACCCCCTAGGTGGCTGATGATAGCAAGCCTCAAAGGACCCTACAACCACCCACGTTCTAGGTCGGTTTCCTACGGTCATTCCCTCTATACGCCTGCCTTAGCAAACGCTTGGGGGGAAGGGGAATACCAGGCCAAACAGAAAATCACACCGGGCACTGACAGGACTTGGAATCCTAGGACACCTAACAATCCTAAGTGCTTACAGTACCCAGAGAAACCACTCGGGTAGTAAACAGGTTATAATCCTACACTACACTCGAGCGGGACGTACTTAACAGGTTCCTAACAGTCCAAGTATTCTCGGTCGGTTATAGTCTTAAACCTTTTGCTAAGGCAGGGATTTAGATCGACCAACAACCGGTTGGGTATTGGCAACCACAAACAAGCATACACGTACAAGTGCAAAATGCAAAATGCAAAACAATTGGTGCAAAAGGTGGCCTCAAAGAACCTTTTCATTAATTAAAGACAATATTTACATTGACTGGGGGGTGGTTGTAGTAGCCTCCCCACAAAAAAAAAAAAAAAAAACAAACAAACAACAACCAAAATAACAAAGAAGATGAAGAAACAGGTCGGGGACTAAGAGTCGTCCACCACAACCACATCTTCAGTCTCTCTGGTCTCTCCCACTACAGCAACTCCTTCACCTGGGCCCGAGCTACTGCCCGGGGCAGCGGAACCATCAGCAGCTCCGGCCAAGGTGGCAGAGTCATCAGCTTCTCCGGCCATAGCCGCAAAATCATCGACAACCGGAGGACTGAGATCCCAATAGTCCGATTCAATACCCTCATAAGACGAGACGTCCCATTAGGGGTGATCCTGGGCCAGCCTTCGCTTGAGGTCCTCGTACCCTTGAAAGAAGCCATCATCGAAAGCCTCTTCCGTGGACCCCGCCGCTGTAGCCTCAGCCGTCGCCTTCGCTCGAACCTTTACAGCCGCCGCAGTGGCCCGGGATGCCTCCAGATCCGCAAGGGTAGTCGCCAATTCCGCTTGGGCTGCCCCAAGGATCAGGGCTAAGCCCTTCACCTTGTCCTTCTCTAGAGCTAGGGCATTTTTCCTGGCCTCCGAGGCAGCTCGCTCCTCTACTAGAGAAGCTTCAGCAACAGCGGTCCTCCCGGCCAGAGAGGACAGGAAGGATTCAGCCCCAATGGCCATGCAGTCGACCTGCAAGAAGCCCAAAAAATTGGTCAGTTATCCGGGTACATAAAAGAAGAGTAGTAGCAATAAATGGGCAGAGGCATCAGTGCTTACCATATGGGAGAGGCTGTACAGTCACCCCTAAAATGCCTCAGGAGACATGTTTGCACACGCCTCCACTTGGCTAGAGAGAAGGGTAGATCTAACCCTTTCCTGAATCACTACCGATTCTTTAACCGGCACCCCGGATGGAATTCCAGCTGGGGGGAATTCTCCACCACCACCGCGTGGGGAGCTGAGGTCCCCATGGGCTCTGGACAGTTCACGATTTCGTGCCGGATCCACCTCAGCGGGCGTTCGCTGCCCGAGGCCTCCGTAGCGGGCCTCTTTCCCCCTCTATTAGCCACCCGGGTGGCGGCAGTGACCTGCCTGGCCCTTAACTATTCAAGATCCCTCTTGGGGGCCATTTTTGCTAAAAGGAAAGAAAAGCGATTAGTAACCAGTGAATACATTGGAAATGTAGACATGACCAGGCCCGCCCGAGCACTTACCAAGAATTATGGGTGTAAAGACAGGAGCTTCGACGGGCTCAGCTGGGTTGTAGGACGCTTTGAAATCGCCCGTTTGGGTCAACACGTTCCAGATGTTTGTCGGTAAGTCTCCCAAGCCCCGAATCCCGATCTGGCACCCCTCGGGAATAGTAGGTGGGCTGGCTGACCCCGTTGTAAGGCAAAATATAATGCAGTTAGTCCCAGGATCAAAATAAAGGAAGTGGACAGAAGATACTGCACTAACTTACCCCTCAGTTTCCCCGCCCAGGAAGTCCTCATCTGGATCCCCGGGGCCCGCTCGCAGAGTCCAAGGGTAGATACTTGGAAGAATCTACTCTTCCAACCCTTGTTGTTGCTCGAGCAATTCACTATGATCTTTCTCCCCTGCCGAGCCCTGAGGGAAAAGAATTCGGCCTCCCCATGTATGGGAAATAGTCGGTGCGTCCACAAAAACTCTTGAATGGAAAGCTCATACCCAAAAACTTGGGGCCAAAGGGAGATGGACCCCATGAGAAACCTCCAACTGTTCGGGGCCAGTTACCCCGGAGCGATCCCCAAGTATATCAAGACGTCTCGAGCGACCGGATGGAGAGGAATGCGAAATCCAGCCATGACGATGTCCTCGTATAGGGTGCTGAGACCCCGCTGGTAGATCTGGGCTCTGCCAGGATTCACGGCCAGGAAAAAGTAGTTAGGAAGGCCATACCTATCCCTATTGCGGCCGAGATCTTCAGCACGTAGGGTGGATGGGATGAACTCACTGGAAAAGGCAACCTCGGGGTTGGGCTCCTCTGGTGTTTCATCACCGAACCCAGGAAACGGAAGCAACGGGGGCCTCCTAGTCCGATTCATCGTCAGATAGACGAATTGGGATTCTGCCCTCACTATGGTGATCGGTCGAGGAAGGTGGACTTAAACTTGTGTCCGGCATCTCTGACCCGGACTGCTCATCCTTCGACCGGAAGAGGAGTCAAAATCGGAGTGACACATCCTTGGGGTTTCGGTGATTGGACAAGGAAAGAAATGACAACCTAGGTATGGGTCAGAAACCCTGAGTCTGTGGTATAAAGGGGGCAGGGTTATAAACCTAAAAGGCAAAGAGTATATAGTCTTGAAGACAAGGTGACACTCGCCCAAAACTACCCCAGGGACACCTGCTTGGGTCAACCGTCCTAAGGTACCTCCTAATTTGGAGAAGGAACAGAACCTGAAGAAGAAAAAATCCCACTCCCGCTCTAACCTAAATGGGTTTGTTCTCTCTAGCCTCACTCAGAAAAAGAAAAGGAAAAGAGGGTAAAGGGAAGACCAGTGAATTAAAACCCGGGAGTGACAAACTTACACGAATAAATGCAGAAAAGGGCTCGGGAAAGCTTGACCGGGGATTTTTTGCTCTCAAACCGCTCGATAATTTCTAGTTTGGCAACGAGGAATGGCTGAAATGGACAAGTGCTTCTTATATACATAGCTATAGACACCCCATTTTGTCGGCTATCAGATTTAGGAGGCCCATAGCTTGGTGGTTCACAATGATCGAAAAGACTCAAAAAGGACTTTTGGAAGTTAGTTCTATCTCTCAAAATGCTCAGAATGTCCAAAATACCCCTGAAAGTCTGAACGCTCTCGGATTCAGACCAAAAGTTCTGGAAACGTGCTACGTCATAAGGAAAAGCAATAAAATGAGTTCTAAAGCAAGATCGGATGAAATCGTCAGCTCCCAGAGAAGTCCCGGAAGTTCCCATAAAGTCCCCGTTGACCGGTTTGACCAAGGTTTGACCAAATTTGACCAAGGTTTGACCGAAATCGTCCAAATTTGCCAAAAAAGTTTTGGAATCATTCTAGATCATGTGAAAAGCATTAAATGAGTTTTAAAAGAAAATCAAACGAAAACGTCAGCTCTTGGGAGCTCCTAGAGGTTTCCAGAACTTCCCGGGAATCCCAAGTTTGACCAGTTTGACCAAAAGTTGACTTTGAAACCAAAGCACTGTATCATTTTTCAAATATTTTTCATAGATACTAGAGGTCAATAACTTTCCAACGGTATGTCGCACATAATTTTTGGATTTAAAACGAATTTATTATGAATTTTCGAAGGTAAAAAAAGGCAATCAAATCGGCTTTTATCGTGAATACCGCAAAACTTTTCAAAGTGACCTATCTCCAACTATTTTTTTATGCAAAGTAGACTCTATTACCTTTCCAATGGTATATAACAACCTCAATTTGGAGTTCGTATACATTTTATGTGAATTTCGGACGAAATATGGCCTTTTCGCAAATACCGGAACCTCTGGGGGCCTAAAAAGGATTATCTGGACGAATGAGGAGCAGTGCCGCCGCGGCACTAGCCCACTGCCGCCACGGCACAGGTCCAGTGCCACCGCGGCACTCTCCCCCAGAATGGTACATTTTTGTAATTTCTTTTAGGGGTTCCTTTTGATTAATTAAAAACCAAAACGACGTAGTTCTATGTTCACAGATGTTTGGGACCAATGGGAGTACTTCTAAAACTCCAAAACCACCCCAAATTGGCCTATATAAACCCCCCTTGACTTCTCATTTTGGGTGTATCAAATGCAAGCTTTGAAAAGTTTTAGAGAGAAAGTTGTAAAGATAAGGTTAGAATAGAGAGAAAAGAAACTTCCTTCTTTGATTTCCAAACAAAAGAGTGAGTTCTAAACTTTGTTTTTACTTCATTACTTCCATTTACTTCATATTCAGTACACCCAACCATCATTTTAGTGAGCATTTAAGAGAGAGGAAGCTACTTCCATGTCCAATGTCACCACATATGAGTGAAACACCAAACTACAAGTCCAATACATCATGAATATCATCTATTGATTGCTCTCTATTTGTTTGTTTATATTTGTTCATCTTCTCTTACCTCATTTCTTTTTATTTTTTTTATTTACTTACTAGTCTATCATCATCTAGATGGTGACATGAAGTTTGAGGTGAGTGAATCCTTAAGGATAGTAGCTCTTGACCTCAAAAACATGTTTGATAGATGATGATTTCAACTTCAATGCAATCCTATGTATTCATGAAGTTGTCTTTAAAATACAAATAATACTTTCCAATAATCTTGGAGGTTCTTGATGTGAGTCAAATGTTGACATTTTAAGTGGTTATAATCTTCATTAAGTATTGAAAATATGTTTTCAAACCCCCCCTCCCCCACCTCCTCTTAAACCCCTCATTTTGATTTCAAGGAATAAACCTTGTTTTCTCAAAACCTTCGAAACAGTGAGTCATTTAACTTCAAAGAATTATTTTGAGTTCAATACTCAATATATGAATGCAAGACCACTTTGAAAGTCTTTCTAACTCATTATAGAACACCCATGATTTTTGGCTTGACTTGGAAGCACTTGAAAGGGTTTTTGTCCAAACATTCCTTCCAAACATTCTGCCTCTGCTGTCACAGCAGCTAGGTTGACTTTGAACTTATTTTACAGAAAACTTTTCCAAACAGAGTGGTCCCAACTTATTTTTCCCTTAAACTTCAATGTCTTAGGGAACTTTATATATAATATGGGCCTCTAGATCTTTTGTTTTCATTTTCTAAGATTTTCTAACATTTCAGTCGATAGTACGGACTCTGTTTCTGAATAACCTCCATTGTTTATATGATTTCTCTCAAACTGTGATAGTTATTAAAGATTTAATTTTTGGGTTGTGTTCTAGACACAATAAGGAAGATTCCCATAAAAAATCATGCATTGAAAACATTCCTAGCCCCTCTTTTCAATTTCCAAAAGATCATGCTACTGTTCTGTCCACTATTTACAGCAAGCATACTTTTACTTCCATAGTTTGATTTGATGCTTACATGTACTCCAAATTTGTTCATGTCTTAGGAAGTGGTCCATACCATATTTGTACATATCCCATGATGATGGATAATACTTGGGGCACAACCAAAGCCACAACTTTTTTTGCACAACCTTCATTTTGTGTCTATCTCTCTCTTGATGGGTCCTACAGTGCCAGTGACCCCACAGTGCCCACTAGGAGAGAGATAGACACAAAATGAAGGTTGTGCAAAAAAGGTTGTGGCTTTGGTTGTGCCCCAAGTATTACTCCATGATGATTTCCTTCATTCATTCATACACATTCTAGACTTCTAAGTCATTCTAGGAATCCATGAACACAAAACACACTACAATCTTGGCACATTCTAGATGCATACATTGCATCCATGCAAAGATTTGGGGCTTTTGTGACTTATAATCTAAGAAGATTATAAGGAATGAATTTGATCACATGTTCATGCTTCCCCCTCGATCTAATCATCCTTTCTCATCCGTCCCGGGGATTGAGAGGTCTTCTTTTCTCAACGATTAAAATGCATCATACTAGCTTGCTAAGCATATTTTGATTTCTTTATTTATTTGTTTCAAGAACAATTCATGTCCCCTCTAGATTAGGGAAACTAAATTACTTAATATGTGATTAGACACTTTTTCCTAAGTTTGTTAGTGTGATCTTTCACTTTGCATTGTGTGATACTTGGCTTAGATCTTATGAATGATATTTTACCTTTAGATCTTCCATTTCAAGTTTCTTATGTGATGTAATATACCTATCATAAAATATTAACTGTCGAACCAAACATAGTATAAGATGATTATTTGGATGCTAATTGAGGCCTGTCGAAAGACAGGGCGAGTTGAGGGTGTTTTAGTCATGACAAAGGCTCCTTCCTCTCTCATACCAAAACCCCGAGCCAAGTTCTTTGGTTATGAAAGGCCAGTGCCCTTTATCCATTTGGGTGAGTTAAATTAGGTTTCTTGGTTCCTTAAAGACCAAGTGGCGACTCTGTATCTATTTTCAACAGACCTTTTTCCTTTTCTTTTCCCTTTTCAAAACGATCTCAAATCAAAACTGAAAGAGTGGATGACAGAGGCAGCGTGTCCACAATAGCATGGACGGTCCAGATCAGATCAGATCCAACGGCCAAGAAGCCTTCCGCCAAAACCTACCGATAGCTGTCACCTCGAGCACACAGAACGTCGCCTCAAAAGACGTACAAATTTAATGTTAGACGTGACTGTTCGGTTACGTTCATACCAGACTCATTGGATCTAGACTTGGTCAGTGACAAGCTGACACGTGGCAAAAGTCAGTCCCGGTCCCACATATCCATCGCTCGGTCCAGACCCCGGAGGACCGGCGCGACCAATCACGTCCCAGGTAATGTCCCGGCCTCTTTCCCGAACGGTTTTTCTAGATCAGTACTAATTTTCAAAGCCTCATCTGATAGAGCATCACATCAGTTTCGAAAATGGGGGGCAACTGATATACAAAAAAATATCGAGTTAAAGTCAAATCTCGCCACCTCAGCAAAGAGAAGCCAAGTCACCTTCAATCTGGGTTGACTACTCAGTTATCCCGGGCCATCAGACAAAACCGCCTGGTTTGATCCACAGTCCGGGCATCCCGAATCGGCCCCATAGGGGCGCATTCCCAGAAGAAACGGTGGCTTGCCCAGCAAGCCCCCAGAAAGTTTCCTATCCCAGCTAGAAGACTAAATAGAAGGAGCAAGTAGTTTCCTAAACCACTTAGGAAACTCCCCTTGAATCATGCTAATCAACTTGTAATTAGATTAGGCTTCCTAATCTACAAACTTAACATGTACGGGTGGTCTCTTGCACCTAAAAAAGAGGCCGATCACCCCCATTAAAAGGGATCACATTCTGACTCTACAGAATAGCATATAAACAACTCACTGTTACGCATAAACCCGATCGGTTTCTAGTAGTGTCGCCCACTCTATTGGCTCACCAAACACCATCGGTGGTCTGCTAGTAAAAGCACACTGACGCAACCGTGGACATGATCGAACCACATACAATCCCTTGTCTCTCTCTCTAAACCTCTCTTACCAATTTTTGGCATCATCACATATTATTTGCAATTTTTATTACAGTGATAGAAGGAGTAGTGCTTGAGGGTTTCTCATTTATTTTGGAGTTATCTAAAGCACAATCACACAAACAGAGAGAAAGAAAAGAAAAGTTTTTGGTCACACCCGTTCCAGAATTCCATGGTTTATCATTTTCATATTTGAGATTTTGTTGCTTATTGATGTTTATTAATAATCTGAGGTGGAGTTGACTGTGAGTCAACGGTGAAGTGTCAGTGAGGACACGGGAACGTGGTATATCATATTGCATGGGCATGAGTTAATGGCATTTATGTGACTTAAATGTTATTTGACTTATCTGGTATTTTCATGAATAGTAATTTTACCTGTGTTTAGTAAATTCTGGTAATTTTGATATTATTATATCATTTTGAAAATTGTGGTGAGAACGTGAGTGATCGTGATATAAAAAAGGTAGGTTGTGTAGAGATTTCACATAACTTAGTTTTTGGACGTAAGTTTTGGACCCAAACGAGATTTAGTCGGAAACTTTTGGAATTTATAATTTTCACTCGTAAAGGCATAAGATGGACGTGTGCGAAGTTTCATGGGTTAATGAGAAGTTTTGAGAAACTTGCAGGGAGGTAACGTAATTCCCAGAAAGTTTTTCTATAAATAGTGGTGGATGAGATTCATTCTCATCCAAACTTTCCAAAAATATCTAGAGAGAGGAGAGAGAAGGGGATTTGTTGCCACGGGCTTTGCGACGACGATCGGCGACTTTTCGTCTGTCAGATTTTCACCAAATTCAAGATTTGAACTCGTGAAGGTAAGATCTTCGTTTTGATACCACTTAGGCCGTGTTTGGCCAATTTTTGTAAAAATCTTAATTCTAGACTTTTGGAGAAAACCCAGTAAAACTTGTAGGAATCATCCCAAATTTGAACTCCGACGTTTGATTAGCCCCCTAGACGATCCTTCAAAGTTTGAAGAGAATCGCACGAGGTATGAATTCTAGATCTATGAAATATATGGATTTTCATGTTTTGAACATCAACTTTGATATATTTGGATCCGGGCGAAATTTATGTATTAATTAGGCCCGTTAATTATGCACGTGAAATTATGTGAAAAGCACGTATAACTGTATATGTGAGCATGTTATGTGTCTACTTGGGTCAAAGGGGAGTTTGGTGCAAATTCATCCGGGGTAAGCTCCTCGAACCTTGAGGATTATGATTGTGATTGAAATGGAATTGGAATTATGGTTGTGTCTGGATTGGAGGTGGGCCCAACCAGTACACGGTACCTGGTATGGAGGAAGGCCCAACCAGTGTACGAGATGCGTGGGAGAGGTGGGCCTCCTACGGCATCGACCGGATGAATGCGTACCACTCACCCTAGAGACTATTTCTATGTGTTTTAGATGCTTAAACCATGAACTGTCATATAAGCATACATTTAGAATTGTGCACTCAGCATATAGCTGAGCAGTGGAGATGTACTCCATTGCAGGTAAGAAGAAAGACAAAAAGAATCGTGAGGAGTGAGGCCGAGGAACGCCGGGAAGCTACAACTGTACATGTTTTTGTTTTAAATCCTAATCTTGTGTAAGGATTTGTAAATTGTAATAATACGTTGTAATAGATCTTTGTATTAGTTTAGTAGTTTGGAAATCTTGTAATTGAACGCCTGTAGTTATGTTTAAATGTCGTAATTCAATTACGGTTGTGATTGTTGTTAGTGTAGAGGAGCACGAGTTGTTAAATTTCTTCACAGGGCTGTCTAGCAGGGAAGCAGTTGACTGGACCCTATGTCAGTTGACTAGATCCCGTGTGATTGAGACACTGAAAGTGAATAGTAAGAGTAGCAGTCGACTGGACCCATTTATCAGTCAACTGAGCACTGTTGATTTTTGGCTACTGCTTCTATTAATGGCAAAACCAGTCGACTGTACCATAACTCAGTCGACTGGACCCCTTTTGAAAATGTTGTATTTTGGTTCTGCTTAACACAGTCGACTGGGGACCTTTGATCAGTCGACTGAACTACTGTAGATTCTAGCTACTGATCCAAATAGTAACCAGTGCAGTCGACTGGGTTCCCTGATCAGTCGACTGGACCTCTGTTAAGAATTTAGGGTTTTGGTTTCTGCTAGGCACAGTCGACTGGACCCTAGGCACAGTCGACTGAACCTCTGTTTTCAAAAACTGATTCTTTTGAGTGTGTTTCCACTTGGCCAAAACTTTTTATAACTCTGATTTCAAGGAAATTTCAATTCAAAGGGTAATGTTCCCTAAAGTTTTAAAATACTCGGGGTTGTTTTAAAGTTCTTTCCGCTGCGTATCGTTAGAGGATGTTTGGATGAGCCTTGGTGGCGTGCCACGTGTCCTATTTCCACGCGTAGTGGGATGGGTCGTGACATTTTTAAACTTTATATACTGTGTGAATACATTTTTTGGAATGGAAGTCTTTTGTATCCCACCATTCTATAATGTTATATTTTATTATTGGGAGATTGGGAGACGGGCTGATGGTGTGTGGAAATGTGAGAGTATAAATTTCTCGAGTGTATTGATACATATATGAGTGGGTTTGGTGAATGTGGGTCTATTGTAAGAGAATTTAGAGCTGTCCAATTGGAAAAATGTGATATTTCGTAAGTGTATATGATTGTATGTGTGAGCACTTAAAATATCATTATGTGCAACCAAATGTAATATAATTTGGTACGTTGAGTGTGCACCAGAACATGTACAAGTCACTTGCTAGAGTATTTTGGGTGTATGTACTCACATGATTGTTGGGTACTATAATAAAAGGAAAGTCTTATCAAAATTTGGTGCTATTTTATGAAAAATTATTGGGTATCACAAGTTCCGTGTAAAACTTGTTGACTCTTTTGACCTGATGATCACTCTGTCTCACGATGTTTTGTTCAATTTGATTAAGATGATTCAAATTAATTTTTTTTTTTTTTTTTGGGGGGGGGGGGGGGGGGTATGCACTTCAATAGTAAGGCTTTATCCGGTGTGTCAGGCTCTCGGGCTAAATGATCTTGACGGGTCAATATACTAAGGCTTTGAGATTTTTAGACTTTAATAATAATGTACCTTTTGAGCCTATTGATAGTGATTTTTATGAAGAAATATTTTCTTTTTAATTTAAGGGATAGTTGGGGATTTCAAATTTTCAATCTCCCATTTTCGTCCCACCTAGACCTACTAAATTTAGTATGCATGATTGAGATCATGACATTGAATTTGAACCACAAAGAAGTATGAGGATTAACATCTCAATAGACTTTGGATCTGATTTTTATACATTTACTCTAGAAGGAGATCTTGCTTATTTAGAGGATGCTCTTACCTCTTCAAGGTTAATTTCTGAAGAAGCCTTTCAAAGATGAGATGGGCGCTTTATTGTCCAACCGTTCTTGAGAACTTTTCGATTTACTACTAGGGAATAAATGGGTCCTTTGAACGAACTCAAAGCTGATTGCTCTATTGAAAATAAAAGCTACATTGTAGCTAAGGGTTTTAAACAAAAGAAATATTTACTTTTTTATTTTATTTTATACATATTTTCCTGTTACATCCATTACAATTTATCAGTTGTTGCTGCTATTTATGGTTTATAAATTAATGATATGGATAGTAAAAAAATTGACTTTTGAATGGAGAATTAGAAAATGAAATTTATTTGGATCAACTGTGAGGATTAATGTATCTGAAAAAATGAATCTTTTGAACTACTAAAATCTTTATAAGATTTAATATAGGCACCCTAGTAGTGGAATAAATAAATTTTATTCAACCTATTATTTCAAATAGTTTTTAAAATCAGTAAAAGTGACAAGTGCATTTACAACAAATACAATAATGGAGTATTTGTATGATATGTTTGAGGGGGGATGTTTGATTTATTTTTGGTTCTATATTAGAAATTATAAAAGGAAACAAAAAAAAAAAAAAAAAAAAACCTTTTGTCACTTGATTTTAATGTGAAGGATTTGGGTAAAGCCAATATATGTAATTTTGAGAATTAAAATTACACAAATTTATGTTGGCATGTATAGTGATTAATCTCACTATATTGAAAAGGTTTTAAAAAACCTAATAATATGATTATTATTATTATTTTAATTGCAAACATTTATGCATCTACTCTTTTTGATCCAAGTGTTAGATTATAATGGATAAAGCGTATACGCACCCGGATCCTCTTTTAAAACAAAATGCATGTTTTGTTTGTGGGAAAACTCGAAGCTGTCAGAAGTATCAATCAACTGCACACGCTTAATGTAACGGAAGAGATAATTGTGAATTATGATTACGGAAGTAAAATGTCATGACAACTTCTGAAAAAGGTGCATTGATATGAGTGACTCTAGGCATGTGAGTTACACTTACAACTGGTTATAGAGATACTCTCCAGTGGAGAATGAAAAATGTTTTCCCAAGTACTGGCAACGGGAAACTGAATTTCAACTTCGAGAAGATATTGATTTTGAAAAAATTTTACATACTCTAGAAATTAGAAGGAATTTAATTAAAAACAGTATGTATTTTCAAAATATGAAAGCAACTTTTATGAGGAACTATTAATTTGGGTATTCACTGTATTAAATATCCCTCTACCTGAAGGTTATAGTGATGCCGATTGGAATACCCTATCGAAAGACTCCAAAGCCACGAGTGGCTATATCTTTAGTATTAGAGATAGTGTGGTTTCGCAAAAAATCAAGAAACAAACTATTATATATAGCTCACTCCATCATGGAGTCTGAACTAATTGTATTACTTTTGACTAGCGAGGAGGCTAGTCAGTTGAGTAACTATCTGGCATAAATGAGTACCAGATACATTAATACCCTGTGACAGCTTAGCTGCCATAAGGATGAGTACAGAACCAAGTTTATAATAAGAATTCACGACAAATATGTTGTAAGACAGTACAGTGAGAGAGAAATTTATTTTTGAGAGTTCTGTTACTATATATTTTGTGAAGTCTGACGATAATCTCACAGATTTATTGACTAAAGTTTTAGCAACAGAGAAGGTATGGGACTAGAGCCCATTCATAATTTAATTACATGTGATGGTAATCCAACCTGGAGACTGGAGATCCCAAGATCCTGGTTCAAAGGATAAGAACAAGTCACATAGTAATTGGGGTAGATCATGTATTTTATTATCCCATACTTGTGATTAGCATGATATCCTATAGGGATTTGGAGGTTGAGTTTATACTCTTAGTGAGTTCTATGGTCCTTATGGACGGGGGTGCCCAGCTGTAGGGGCACTTTTGATAGACTTACCTGGTGAATGTAGAAGTGGTGGTCACTTTCTATGAGATTTGATTAGGCAAATTCTCTAGAGCATTCATGACACCGGGATAAAGCACAAGGTCATAACGTACTGGCTTTTTGAGACTATACCATGATAAGTGTTACGTGTGAAAAATATTCACTGTATACACAAGAATCTGAGTTCAAGACTTATTCACTCAAGGTTCTTGTACCTTGAATATTTTTCACTATACGAAGGTTCAAGACGGTGTTCACTTTTATTTATGCATGGCACTATTAATTGTTATTATGTATGCCCAGTTTGTCAATTAATTCATTTTTATTAAAATAAGTGAGGGTTTGTTGGAATATTTTGACAAAATATTTGTGTATGTGAGATAAGTATCTTTTTGAAAGTATAAATTTATTATTTTGTGAAAAAGAAAAAAATAAAAATAAAAGCTGTTAAAACTTATCTTGACGTGGTCAACAACAGCCCCTTGAATCTCTCCTTTATTCAAGCAAGTCAGTCCACATTTTATTCCTCTGATTGGTTTGATTAAGTCTACATTTAGTTTGTATACACATATATTAGTATATATACTACACGTATATACAGAGAGATATACTCCCAGTATTCTCAAGAGAATAATAGAATGCATCCATTGTTTTCCTTTTCTACTGTACATTGCATGTGGATCTAAGTCCTTCTAGATCTATATGTATTGACTAAGGCAACTGGTTTTTGCTTCAATAATGGATGTGTCCGTGAATTTCCAAAACTGCTTACTACGTATTTCCTTGATCAAACATCAGTAGAAGAAATTCATTTGCTTTCTTCTGTATTTTCTATAGAGTATTCGAGTAATACAGAATAATTGTTGAGATTTTGGTGTAGTTTATTTCTATTCAGGTTAGTGCATAAAACCTAGATAGGAAGTTTATTGTAATTTGGGTTGTATCCTGGGGGTTGACCACCATCCTATCCACCGGTGAGAAAATCGAGGAGGCACGAAACAACCCTAAAGAGAGCGACATTGTCCGCGCCTCGGCCCGTTTCTGATTTGGATTTCAATTTTCTGCTTCATCCAGTACAGATTTTCATCAGCAACTGATGACAATTTTTAGAGCCTTGAAGCAACATACCACAAAAAAAAAATAGAACATGTCAATCTCGAGTGAGGAAAGTGAAGATTTCGACAGCATTGAACTGAAATTGGATACATTGTGAACCATTGTTCGATGGTCTGGGCGCTACCACCCTTTCGTATATCTGAGAAAGGAGTTCCTATTTGTAATACCTGTAATTTTCTTTTCTTTAATAATATTAGTTTCTGAATTTTTGGCATTTGACTGTCTAACTTTATATTATTTTAATTACGTGACGATATTGACGTGTCATAGTGTTAGTAATTAGACTGTAAGCACCGTACCAGCTCGATCGTAATAAGACTTAAACTAGTTCAGTATCTGTACCCGGACATTAGAAATAATACCCGGTTGCACGTAAATCGAGACCGACACATATATCGAGAAACTTATGCATGTAAATCGAGAAAGTAGCACAAAACCTAAGGTGGACCCCACCATGGCCGGCCACATGGTGACACATGCAACACCCTAGACACATGTCACTTGTATCCTTGCCACTTGTCTACATGTTGGACACTCTTCCATGCATGCAACACCCTAACACATGCATAAAGACACCTAGCAACCACCTAGCCCTATTTATACATGCATACACACATACTACACCCTCTTGGACACTTATAATCTGCACTTACAAAGAGAGAGAGAGAGAGAGAGAGAGAGAGAGAGATAGGATATGAGAGATACATGGAGATAGAGAAGAAGAATTAGGAGGAAGTCTTCACCATTGAAGTTGAGTTCAAACTTCCTAAAGCTCAGATTCAACTTTCAAGCTAAATTTCAAGCTTTGGTGAGTATTCTAACTCACTTTAGAACCTATATAGTATGTAGTAAATGTTTAGTAAGTGTTTGATGCTATATTTGAGGTTCTATGCAACATGCAAGTCAAATCTTTAAATCTGAGAAACAGAAACCTCCAGCAGAATGTAGTTTAGTAAAATGAGTGTTTTAAGCAGCTCTGAAATCTGAATCAAGCTAGGTTTTTTTGAGGATAAATCTAACTGATTTATCTACAAATAACTCTTCTACATCTCAGTCTGAAAATCATTTCTTCATAGGTGAAATGTACATACAACGCAATACTTTAAATCTGAGAAACAGAAACCTCCAGCAGAATGTAGTTTAGTAAAATGAGTGTTTTAAGCAGCTCCGAAATCTGAATCAAGCTAGGTTTTTTTGTGAATAAATCTAACTAATTTATCTACAAATTACTCTTCTATAGATCAGTCTAGAAATCACTCCTTCATTGGTGAAATGCATGTACACCGCAGTGTTTTGAATCTGGAAAATAAAAACTTTCAGCAGAACATAGTTTAGTAAAACGAACTTTTGGAGCAGCTTTTCTCACTCTTCATAGGCTAGTTTTTTCATTTATATACAAATAACTCTTCTAAAGCTTAGTCTAAAAAGCGCTCCTTCATAGGTAAAATTCACATGCAATGCAGTACTATAAATCTTGGACAGAGCAGTCCGAAAATATAGAAATGTCTAAGTTAAATAAATATTTTGAGTAGTTCAAAAATGTAATTGAAGCTAGATTTTGTTGTACATGAAGATAATCCAATTATATACAATGTTCTAGTTTTGAGTTTGATCTACAAAGCAATTTATCATGCCCAAATAAATCATATCAATTCAGTCGACATAGTAAAATTAATTCCTGGCAGATTGTATAACTACTTGTATGATGTGTTTATTGATGATGCTTGCTTTCTGGTACCTGTGTGGTTATGGATATCTTGTGCTATCGCATAGATGAGTATGTTAAGGCTTTCGTCTATATGGTTATTGATATCAAATCCATGTTATAGATCTATAAGCTACATGCTATGTTTTTCCGTTGTTGCGAATTCAGTGTATTGACCATTAAAAGTTCATACCCAAGCTTTTTGTGTGTTGTACGACACGATTATTGCATTGATGGTGATTGGGTAAGTTTCCATCATAAGTATATTATAACAAAATAGAATGACGGATGTATAACATAACTTCGAAGGTATAAATAAAAGTAATTAACAAAATAAACTACGGAACGAGTGACACGAATGCGGTCCAGGATACGTACGGACTAGTTGTACTTGATCAGGAGCAGCGTATGTCAAGGATAATTGTTGGATAGCTAAACCAGGCCACGGGGGCCGGGAGGGTAAGAAAAGGGATGTGTTGTTGAGTTGTGAAGTGGTGACTCTTGAGTATCCTTTGGGTTCTTTATGACGAAAGGGATACTGATCGGGAGAGAACTAATCCTAAATATACGCCTTAATGAACATTTGTTAGACCATTTTATCCTGTTTTTGTATATTTTTACTTCGTTTTCTAGTTTCTGACAGGTTTTGGAAGAAATCAGCTAAACCAGGCTAAACAGGGTGAAAAGTCAGAAAGAAAGAAGCTGAAAAATGCAAGTCGCGCGCGCGACCCGCGCCCGCGAAAATCAGAGAATCGCTCGCGCGATCCGCTCGCGCGAGACCCCCAATAACTCGCTCGCGCGATCCGCGCGCACGAAGGACCAAAAGTCGCGCTCGCGCGACCCGCTCGCTCGATATGCCCAAAAACCAAAGTTGCGTATTTCAGTATACTGAAGACTCCTGTGCAAACGAGACTGCTAAACGACGTCCAGACTGTAAATTACATGCGTTTCAGTTCGTTTCGGGTTGGGAAGCCTTCCAAAGCTTGTTGTAAATCTATATATACTCTATTTTACTTCAATTAGAGGGTTGGCAACCATTATACACACATTCTACAACCATACTTCCAGCCATTGAAGGGAGGAAAACAAGGAGAAGAAGAAGAAGACCAAGGATTCCCATGGCCTCCTCCATCAACCTCTTGCTATTCATCAATTCTATGGCCAACTAAATCTAGATCTAGGGTTTCAATGAAACCCTAGACAAGTAATAGGGTTTTATTTATGTTTTTATTTTAGATTTATTATGTATGGATGATGATTACATGTTTAGAGGATTTTTTATAATAAAATCGTACTTCTATTGATTAAATCATTATTTTCAAAGTTTATTCTTGTCTTAGATCTATTTTGACTGTGATGTGCTCAATGATCTATACTTGCTGTGCTTGTTTAGATTATTTACATGTAATGGTGCTTTATTGAATTGTGCTATCAAGTATCCGAATAGTCCATGCCTAGATTAGATGGATTATACCACAACCCTAGTTTAGTGTGGGATAATTCGTGCTAACCGAAGATGGATTATGTTGGTGCTTGAACCATAGTTATTTTCTTGACGGAGGAATTTGGCTTGTAGCTACAATTCTCCATTATCATCCAACTTAATAATCTAATTGAATGCATAAATATTCCTATTATGAAGCTAGTGGTGGATTTGCAATCCTAGGTTCCTTCAAACATATTTAGAAAAATACTTTTAAATAGCTTTCATAATTTAGATTTATTTTATTGTTCTTAGTTTAATTAAATTCAAAATCAAAATCTCGTTTTCATAATTAATTAGACTTAGGTTTTAAAATTAAAAGTCGTAGTAATTCAATCTCTGTGGGTTCGACCTTTACTTCCACACTACAAATCTTTAGAAAAGTAAAGTGTACTTTTATATCTTGATATTGACAATATCAGATACGGTTAAAATGTGACTATTGTAAGTATCCTTTCGGTTTTTCGTGACGAAAGGGATACGCATAACACTTTCGGTTCTTCGTGACAAATCGGTGATTCTTTGCGTAAAGACTCCTTTCGGTTCTTCGTGAGGAAATGGATGTTCTTGTACTCTGTAACGCTTTCGGTTCTTTGTGATAAAGCGGTGATTCTTTGAGTAAAGACTCCTTTTGGTTCTTCGTGAGAAAATGGATGTTCTTGTACTCTGTAACGTTTTCGGTTCTTCGTGATGAAGCGGTGATTCTTTGAGTAAAGACTCCTTTTGGTTCTTCGTGAGGAAATGGATGTTCTTGTACTCTGTAATGCTTTCGGTTCTTCGTGACGAAGCGGTGATTCTTTGAGTAAAGACTCATTTCGGTTCTTCATGAGGAAATGGATATTCTTTTACTCCGTAACGCTTTCGGTTCTTCGTGACAAAGCGGTGATTCTTTGAGTAAAGACTCCTTTCGGTTCTTCGTGAGGAAATGGATGTTCTTGCACTCCGTAACACTTTCGATTCTTCATGATGAAGCGGTGATTCCTTGAGTGAAGACTCCTTTTGATTCTTCGCGACGAAATGGATGTTCTTGCACTCCTTAACACTTCGGTTCTTCGTGACTAAGTGGTTGATGAAAGATGGTTTGGTTAGCAAGAGATACTTTGGGTTTGTAAATGACGTTGGATGTTAGAAATGAATGGTAGTGGCATTAAGAATGTCTAGACGGGTCTCCTGAATTGTTTGTATTTCTATCGAATACGTAGTCGGGTACGCTAATAGTTATAATTCGACGGAGAGAATGTAAAGATCCTAAAAGACATGTTGAAAGGTAGTAAATGTATTCTTATTGTGTTTTATAGTATACGTTCCATTTGATTTAGCTTACTCACTCAGCTTTCATAAGCTGACGACGTTCATGTCGTTGGACATTCCCATGTCCAGCTTATCCAGGTGAGGAGTACCCAGGTTATGAAGCTACGCAAGAAGGAAACATTGAAGAAGATTACACCGAAGATGACTATGGCCATGCTAGTTAGAGAGAAGACTAGCAGTTATCCTCTGTAAATGTTTTTGATTATAACTAGAAGACTTAGCATATATTTCGTAATAGTTTTGTAAGGCCAAGATCCATAAGACTCTGATGTATTTATAATGATGTATTAACTAGCTAAGTACTTTGACTTCTCTTTGTAATATATTTCAGTAAGTAAATGATGGTGTTATCCTTTTATTATATCATTTAGTTATTATTATTATTTGGTCATGGACAATTCGGCACTACAACCAGTCACGCGCCTTAGGGTCCAAGATGAAAATTTTAAAAATTTTCCATATTTTGGCTACGACGGGGCGTGACACTATTGCCTTCAATGAAGAAGATAAGACGGTAGGACTACAAGACGATCAGGGGGGGAAAAGGGTTTTACAATCACCAAGAAATCACCTAAAGGCACGGCTATAAATGAAGTGTTGGATTTGTTTGCTAGGATACAAGAGTAATGATAGGCACACAACGAATTGCACAATGAATTGCACAATGAATTGCACAAACGTGCAGCACATAGTTAGACCTTGTGCTGAAAAGCCTGCACACTTTTTTGTGTGTACAGACTTTTCAGCACAAGGTCCAACCTTGTATTGCACATTTGTACAATTCGTTGTGCAATTCATTGTGCACATATCATTATTGAAGATGAGTAATGATAGACACACAACGAATTGCACAAACGTGCAGCACATGGTTAGACCTTGTGCTGAAAAGCCTGCACACACTTTTTTGTGTGTACAGACTTTTCAGGACAAGGTCCAACCTTGTATTGCACGTTTGTACAATTCATTGTGCAATTCATTGCGCACATATCATTATTGAAGATGAGTAATGATAGGCACACAACGAATTGCACAATGAATTGCACAAACGTGCAGCACATGGTTAGACCTTGTGCTGAAAAGCCTGCACACACTTTTTCTGTGTACAGACTTTTCAGGACAAGGTTCAATTTGTATTGCAAGTTTGTGCAATTTGTTGTGCAATTCATTGTGCACATATCATTATTGAAGTAAGGGAAAGCCATGTATGCAAAAATGCAAGGAGATAAATCCACATAGGCGGCCACGTGGCATTGTTTATAGAAGGTTTTTGGCATTAGGTTTTATAAAGATATATAATAGATAATAGATAGATATATGTTTTATCATTGTTTGTTGAGTAATTAATGCTACGCTTTCCAAATTTTCTTCCAATTGCATGTGATTTATGACAAATGTAGCAGTGAATCCACAGAATTCTCATTAAAAGATGTTGAAGAAATCCCTCCATTATTAAAATATAAAATTTAGAAAGTAGCATTACTTTTATTTCTACCAATTTGGATCCTTTATATATATATATATATATATTGATATTGATGGAACTAAGATTTTTTATTTCTATTCTTCCCATCACAACCATCAACTAGAGGCTAAAAAGCTAATATTTCCTAATTTGATAGAGCTTGATATTTGGTGCAACAATATGAGTCATATGACTATGTTTGGTGGAGAAGAATGAAGAGCCACAGAAAGGGAAGAATCTATTATACAGATTGGAAAATATCACAATATCAATTTTCTATACTTTCGAGTACCAACAAGAACTTTTTGAGGCTGTTTAAAAAAGCAAAGAACTAGCTTTGTAAATCATAAGTGAATTAATTTTATAAATTTAAGTGTTTGGTGAGTACTAATTTTTTGCATCGGAGCATGTGCTCAACTTAATAACTCTCTTAGAATGAATTGTTTGTCAAACCAATATTACCTTAATTCTCACAGGAATTAGATAAAAAGTGAGACATGAATTGAACTTGCTCTGGTTTTGGAATTTTCCAAACAGATCCTTTAAAGTCGTCTTATTATTATTGAAGGTGGTCACACTATCACATGCATTTATAAAAGTATTTAGAATACAAAATTTAGAAATCTATAAGGTGTTTCATGATGAAACTAATAATTCGCCATTACTTAATAGTACTATTTTTATCAAACATGCATAAATTTTATTTATTTATTAATTTATTTTTATTGTAAATCACTAATAATTGTTTCAGACATAAACTGAGCAATTGAACCAATATTGTCATGTCCATACCATACCATTTCAACTATACTTAACAGTATCTTTCAACCCCACACACAACCCCTCCCCCCAAAAAAAAAAAACAAAAAACTATACTTTCAGGTTTGACAAATTCAAACTCTTCTTGTTTGTGCTTGAAATTGTTAAAAAGAGATCGGCCATGTGTACTCGAGGTCTATAATTAGCAACTAATGGCTTAGCCTTGCGAGAGGTATGTCCAATGGCTTCACTCAAGTCCACCAATTCAGGCCCAACCCTTTCCCACTCAAAGCACTGAATGAGTCCACCAAGGCTCAACCCAAGAAACCTCATGGCTAAACCATAGCCAGGACAAGCCCTCCTCCCTACTCCAAATGGCATAAACTTGAACCCTTCATTTGCCCCCTCAACATCCTCAAACCTCTCTGGCTTGAACTCATTCGGGTTCTCCCAAAGCTTGGGGTCTCTTTGAATGTCCCAAGCGTTGACCAGCAACATCGTACCCGCGGGAATGTCGAACCCCTCGACCGTGCAATTTTCCGATGAGCAATGTGGTATGATAAGAGGCGTCGGCGGGTATAATCTAAGTGTTTCATTGATTATGCAACGTAGGTAAGGTAGTTTGGGGAGATCGGACTCTTGGATTAAGTTATGTGGTTTTATATTCTTGTCTATCTCAATTCTGGCCTTTTTGAGGACTTCTGGGTGGTTTAAGAGAAGTGACATTGTCCATTCCATTGTGCGCCATGTTGTGTCTGTTCCGGCTGTAAATATAATCTTAACATAAACCGTTGTTAGAATCAAATTTTTTTTATATATCACCTAAAAAAAAGGATGCATGACATGGCACTTTATGTAGATACAAAGTGAGCACTTATATCAAAATCGAGACATTTTGATATAGATAAACAAGTCTAGAGAAAGGCATGTGGGATAAAACGCTTTTATGCCGTAAACAATCAAATTAAGTATTGAGTAACACTTTTTCGAAGAAAAAAAAAACACTTCTCCTTTAATCAAAGTCAATTGATCGTTAATTTATACGTTAAACTTTTGGTAAAGACCAAGTTACCTTGCCCTTACTGACACTCCTTGCATATGCGTGCACACAAATATATGCATGTATGTGGGACAGCACTTCTATTCAGTTGTCTTAGTGCAATTTGTGTTATTCATCTCACAAAAGTGGATCTCAATACTTTATAAAAATAAAAAAATAAAAATAAAACTTTTTTTTATTTGAGTAATGCTATGTTACCCAAATTTCTATCCTAAAAGTGCTTCTTAAATGATGTGACAGTCAGGCCAGGTAAATAACTTCCAATCAAAATTCAACTAGGACCTGACCACACTGCCACATCATTTGAGAATCACGTTTGGGATGAAAATTTAGAAATCATAGCATTACTCTTTTTATTTAGGGTAAATTACTTTTTACCCCTATGTGGTTTGCCTCTGTAACACTTTATCCCCTTGTCGATTAGAATGTAACACATTACTCCCCTATGTTTGCCTACACGGAATAAAGTGTCACATAGACAATACTTAGGGATAAAAGGTAAGGGCAATGCTATTGTGATAAGCTTTTCATATGAGAAGGCGGGTTTTAACTGTTGGATGAGCATCTAGCCATAAGATTCTCAGGAATCTGGAGAAGCATCTATTGCTAGATGCTCATCCAACGGTTAAAACTCGCCTTCATATATGAGAAGCTTCTCACAATATCATTTCCCAAAAGTTAATTTACCCTTTTATTTATTTTTGAATCTGTCTTCAGAGGAAGAACATAAACTACACTAGGGGTGAAAGCAAAACCGAACCACCGAACCGAACCGATCGGTTCGGTCGGTTTTCATGAGGTAGGTGCAGTGTAAAACCGAACCGAAAATTAAGCCTAAAACCGAAAAAATCGACCAAAATCGAACCGATCAATCGGTAGAAAAAACCCCCCAAAACCGACCAAACCGAATCGATTTCACCCCTAAACTACACTGAGTTGAGTCAGCTGTACAAAAAAAGTGCCGTAAGAATGTGTATATAATACTATATAATTATATGCTGACTACTTACTTACCAGTAATACACCCTTAATAATGTCGTCCGTATAATACTCTGGTTCATCTTCTTGCAGAGACAACAAGGCTTCAATCATCGGCTTCCCCAATTCTTCAGAGCCAGAACAATCTCTGTTCTCTCTCCATTCATTCACCACCCTCTGCAAGAACTCATCTCTCTGTCTATGAAGCTTCACCAATTTCCACTCCAAAAATTTACCACCTCCGACCCACCTCACCAGTGGCACAAAATCCGATATATCCATAAACAAAGTCAATTCGAACAGATTATACGGACCCCTCCACCGTTTTCCGGCCACCATTTTCATAATAACATCAAAATCCACCCTCTGAACCAGGGCCGAGACGTTTATTTCCCGGGTCAACCCGTCGGAGCCCCAAAATAGGTCCCGGATTAGGTCTCGGACCTCTTCTTCTCGAATTGTGGAGGTGGAATTGAGGCTGGTGGGTGAGAACATGTGGTTGGTGGCGACCCGGCGAAGGGTCCGCCAGAGTTCGCCGTACGGGGCCCACCCGATTGTGGTGTAGTTGTAGTGCATGTGTTTTCCGGCGGTGAGTCTGGGTCGATTCGCGAAGGTCCGGTCGTTGTGGGTCAAGCATTGCTCGGCTCCGGCGGGTGAGGAGATGACGAGTACGGGTAAGGATCCGAACCAGAGGAAGAACGTGGGTCCGTATTTTTCGGATATGGGTTTTAGGATCCGGTGGATTGGGGTTTTGATGAGGTGGAGGTGACCGAGTAATGGAAGAGCCGGTGGACTTGGTGGGAGGTTTTTGTTTTGTGGGGAGATTAGTTTGAGAATGAAGAAAGTGGAGATGATTAGAGCTATGGTGCTGAGGAAGAAGAGGATCTCCATTTCCGTGGAGAGAGAGGGAGAAGTTTTTGGTGTATTAATATGAGTTTGTAATACCATGCATATTGGATCATATGTCACGTATCTGAATGCAATGAAAATAAGATTTGCATGGACCTTACATGTAGTTTGTGTTTCTATTTGGCGTGGACGCCATGTACTACGATGTACATCCTAAGACTTTTGAGTCACAAGGGTTTGGTTTGGCATATAATAAAATTTCTAAGTTCACTATACTCTATAGACTATAGAAGTCGAGCCGCTCAACACACTCTTTCGAACATATTTGAGCCGCTCAACAAACTCTGGCGAACATGTTCGATCATAAGTGCGCAACTCGGCTAAATTTGATAAACCACTCAATCTCAAGCGCATTTTGTCCAAAAAAAAAAACCTAGTGAACATTCTTGTCAAAATCTTGTATGCTGACTTGTGTATATCATCTAAGAAACTATTATTCACTCCATGGACTACTAAATGCACTCCATGATGAAATGCATGCATGATCTACATGCTTTAAGAGTAGTACTGTAGAGTACATATGTAACTTTTGAAGTGCAAATAACATTCCCCATCATCTATTACAAAAATATGAAGTTTTCAAAGATGCATGAGCTCAACTTGTTTATACAATCAAGACCGAGCTTGGATAAATGGGAATTGAATTGACTTGCCAACATACTTGGTGCGTTAAAAAATGCTATTCCTCCAAAGCATGTTGTGGTGTTCCAGTTTGTGTAGGTACTGTTACACTATTTCAAAATAACTTCTTTTAAGTGAACACAGTTGAGTGAACATACTCAGTGAACATATTTTTTAGCCTAAAAAAATCTGAGGGCCGTCCCGCTAACCCGCAAGTTCTTTTAAGCTAAAAAACATGTTCACAACCAAGTCCCATGTGGCCGAGTGATAAGCTTCTTGGGTGTACTACCCAAGAGGTTTAGTGTTCGAGTCATGGGGAGAGTGGCCACTGGAGTATTCACCCGGCGCCTCCAGGCCTCGGGGGATTAGTCGAGGTGCGCGCAAGCTGGCCCGGACACCCTCGATTATCCAAAAAAAAAAAAAAAATGTTCACTGAATATGTTCACTCAACTTTATACTTTAAGAGCCTCACCGCTAGTGGCAATACGTCATAACAAACTACAAATTCAATTAAGCAAGTTATCTGTCAACACAATGCTATTACACACGCTTACAGCCCAAAAATGCAAACATTGTATTAAGAGGCTACCAAGGCAAAATTAATAACCACATGAATAAGAAGTGTCATTGATGCTTTCACAAATTCCCGCATTATAAGACAACCAGTTAGTAAAACAAAAAAAAAAAAAAAAAAAAAAGCCTTCTTCAAGCAGAATTAGTAAGTTAAACAATCCAATCTTCAAGTGTGAGAACAATCATCAAGACAGTCAAGTTGTTTCCAAGCTTTATCCACAAAATTTTTCTCATAATCTCACTGATTCAGAAAAACCCATCATAATTCAACATCTTCAAAAAACGAATTCGGTATTTCTGAAGGTGCAGACAACTCCGAAACACCTTTGAACTGTTCCATTGAAGAATTTAAGATTAGATAACCATTTTCACAAAAAGACCACTTTTAACAAGACCAATATGATTTTACTAACATAGGTACCTTATGTTGCTTGTATTTCTCTCTAACTGCGACCAATGAGGCTCCTCTTCTACTCAATTGCAAGTCGTGTATGATAAGAATACATTCTTTAAGATCTGTTGGTTTATATCCCGATGATTGTTGCAAGTTCAAATTCTGTAAGATGTGCGAAACTCATTCAGTGAATGTTAAAAATAACTAACATAAGAAGCATTTCGAAAAGGAGTCTTACCCAAGGGCGACAATTTGGTTGCACTGTGAGCCTTGAAAGAAATATAACGGACGCAGCAACCAAAGAAGGTAAAAATTTCATGCAACCATAGTCTAACAAGCTTAACTCTGCTAGGTAGTACCCTAGGAACTCCAACTGCAAATCAGGGGTCTGCGGATTATAAAAGAAGCAAAGAGTTAAGAACAAAGCCCTCAAATTATGCATATCATAAACATCTCAAACAGGCTATAGCTAAATTCTACTTTTAGCCTAAGAAGAGAGGCAAGGCTTCGAAAATTATTTCTAATGTGCTAGCTAGTTGGCTAGCTATTTTGGTTACTCATTATCTAGCTAGCCAAATTTGGTAACGTCAATCTCCCAGTCTCAAAAGTGCTAGCTAAAATAGAGAGCCGTGCTGGAGTTGACTCTCATCGATGGTTAAAAATGGACAAATGGAGTTTTTAGCTTACGTTTGGCTACTACTATTGGAGATGGTAACATTAGAGTATGCAGGGAACAACATACACTCACAGAAGGAGAGTTAACCTCACCTTGTAATCTTCTTGAGCAACACTAGTACATCTTCTGCAAGAACAAGGGAAAGAGTAATGACTATCAGTTAAATAAAGATTACGTATTAGTGTAAATATGCAATAAATCTTCAACCAGGACAAACTGATCTGGGTTCTTTTATACCTAAGAAATGTCTTGATTGTGGGATTGCCCATTTCAAACTTCAAGGATTTGAGTACATCAGCCTCCATCTTCACCACCTCTTCCTTAGTGTACGTATTATCCGTTATGTAACAGAATTCAGAAACATCCGGAGGACTAATCTCTTCATACTTTCTGAAATTATCAAAAGTAAACATATCAAGAATTATAAATCTGCAAATCAAACCCCAAATTAAATACTCAAAGCTTTTAAAATTAAAACTGGAGATACTTGATCTTAAAGAGGTTGTTATGATACTTACGCCGCTATAAGCATTGAAGAAACACCCAATAATTGCAATCTCTGCCTGTTGAGAGCATTCATTGATAGGTATCTATCAATATAAGAGACCGTTAAATAGAGAGTGTCTGGGAGTAATTTGTATTCCTCTGCAACCTCCACTAACCAATCCACCAAAATTCCCCTCATGTTAGAACTCACATCCTTCTGGATTTTTTCAATGTAATCTGGCAATGGTCTTCTCTTTGCCTCCATCTGAAAAATAAACCCAAGGTCATCAAAACCCAAAACCCTAGATGAAATCCTGAATTCCTAATTCTCAAATTAAACCCCATACTTGCCGAGGTAACAGATATTAGATCAATCAAAGTGAGCTAATTGTTGAAATTAACAGTAACCCATTAATTAATATTGAAAACTAAGTGCACCCATTTTCAATCAAACTCAAACAAACAGACAAACCATACTGAGTAGGAAATTAAACCCCATGCTTGCAAAGGTTACATCAATTTGATCAATCAAGTGAGCTAATCATTGAAAATAACAGTAATTCATTAATTAATATTGAAAACTAAGTGCACACCCATTTTCAATCACACCCAAACAAACAGACATACAATCCTGATTAACAAATTAAACCCCATACTTGCAAGGGTTACAGCAATTTGATCAATCAAAGTGGGCTAATAATTGAAAATAACAGTAACCCATTACTTAAATAGAACCTCGCTTACCTCCATGTTTCGAAGATAATCATATATGTCAGAAACATAAGCACCACACATTTGGGGATCATCGGATTTGGAATCATTGTCCTCTGGAACCATCTCTTTCATTGCCTTCCTGGCCTTCTTCTTAGTCTTGCATTTCGACTTCTGCAGAACAGAACCCAAATTCCGATTCGCCGCAACATTGGACATGTTCGAGTTCGATAGCTCACCCAATACGACACGCTTCTTAGTCGCGGGTTGTTGTTTGGACTCCGCAGTCGACATTGTCTCTGCGGCCCTCTTCTTCGCCAACCGGGTGACTCGAATGCAGTTTTCCTGGTCCGCCATTGGCGTCTCTCACTATCAGGCAAGGTTTGAGCGAAGAAGAGAGAAAGAAGTGACCACTTGGCAGGACTGTGAACTTGTGAAGTGAGAGAGAGAGCTCAGAGAGGGATATTTATGGCGCCATGAATATTGTTTTGAAACACGTGGTTTCGCGCGATGTTGATTGTTGAAACTTGAAAGTTTCATTTGCTCAAAAAAGGATTGCGGTTTTGTGTGAATTCGTGTTTTTTGAGTTTTTAGCTTTTCAGGAGCAGACTTTTAAAATTCGAAATTTTTGGGTGTCCACAAAACTACGGAGACTTCCCGGTTCACTTATTTTTTCATTTTAAACAATTCGGTATTTAGGCTCGATTCTCGAACTCGAATCCATGTGAAGATGGGCCCACATTTAGTCTTTTTTTTTTTTCCTCCCTTTTTTTTTTTGACAAGTGTATAGTTATTATTAGGGGTGCTCATGGGTCGGGTGGGTCGGGTTTGACCTCCACTTGTTCATCCACCCGAAACTCATCGGTTGAGCTCGTAGCACCCGCCATCCATCCATCTAATCGGGTGAAACCGACTCGTCGGTTCGGATGGAGTCGGGTCAGTTTCGGGTTAAAATCGACTATGTTCATGGATGGCAGAATCACAATATAGCTAATAGATCTAAGAACATGAGAGGGGCAGATGACCTAAATTTTTTAGAAAGATGAGAGAAACTAGGGCTATTCTATACATATCTATATAATAAGGAAGAGCGGTGTGGGTCCCTCCCAAGTTAGCAATTTTCAATCTCAATCGTTGAGACAGATTTGGATATTTTAAACTGTTTGATCGTTAGTCCACCAAAAATGATAACATGCACACATACCAAATCAGTTTTGAACTTTTGAAGGGCTGAGATTAACTCTTGGCTTTGATCTGACGGCCAAGATGAAATTGGTTTCAAAATTTGCCCCTAATTAACTCCCCCAAATTTTTCAGTTACTCTTAACACGTCTCTCTTCTCACAATATCATCGACTCTCTCTCTCTCTCTCTCTCTCTCTCTCTCTCTCTCTCACTCACGCACACACTATCTCCTCTCAATATCTCTCTTCTCTCTCTATCACAACAGGACACTAACAGATAACGTCGGACCATCCAGTACACCACCGAAGCAGTGATCGGAGCACCGTTGGATGCAGGTGTTCTCTTACTATACCTCTCGCAGGCACTCCTTCCACGAAACTCTAAACTTCTTTCTCTAACACCCCACACACAAATATTTGGTCTCTCTCTCTCGCACACTCTCTCTCTATCATAACCGACACTGCCCCCACAACCCTCAATCATCTCTCTTTCCTTCTCAAATTTTGTCTTTTTTTTTTTTCAATTTTCCCAGCAACAATACAATGCACAAATCGCTAATTTCTGTTCATTTTTTGATTGCAGGTAATTTCATTGAATTAGACACCACCACCACAGCCACTTCTGTCATCTACCACCTCATCGGCAGGCACTCTTCCTCTTGCAAGGTATTCTCGCTATCTCAACCCATCTCCGGACATAAACCCTCATCTCTCTCTTTCACTCTTAAAATATGGAATTGAAACCACATTATTTTGGTTGAGTAGATTAATTTCAAGTGCATTATGTTGTTAGGTTAAGGGTTAACACCTGTAGTCCGTCTTAGGACTGATTATGGCTTCATATTGCATAATTGAGTAGTTCAATTTCAAAGTGTACTAACATTGTCTGGGTTGTATTTAGTTTGATTCAAAAAGTGCACTAACAATTAATTTCAAAGTGCACTTTGAAAAAGTGCACTGATTATGTTTTTTTGTTTTTTTATTTATTTTTCCACTTCTGGGTTGTATTTAGTTTGATTCTATGAGTTGGTTGTTCTAACATTGTCTTCATGAAAATAATTGTTCTCGATGTTTGATGTTTTCACTTTGTTGTGTTACAGTATGTAACCATCTTTTTGTTGTGTAAGAATATTTTTTTCCTCTCATTAGTTTAAGTTAGATTCAACATTTGCACGAGTAAATAAATTCTTTAGTGTAGATACTTTCATTAAGGACTTCACGTTGGAACTCAAAGAACTGCTGACATAGGGTGTATATTAGTCTTTGTATTTTCTATCACTTTGTTATGTTTTATTTTTTTTTCACCGTTGTTTTATTGTGTGTGATGGATTTAAGTGGTTCTTTTACAATGTGGTCAATTGCTGCTTCTTGGTTTCCACCGTAGTGGTTTTGAAACAAAATTTTATTGTGGCTGAATTCTGAGGGTTTATGTTTGCTGGATTATAATTGCTGGTTATGGGTTTTGCTTTCTTTGTCATTTTAACTTCAAATGTCAAGGCATCTTCTAATCCCATTTAGAACCAAATAAAGTGAGTTCCTCAGGTTCTGCAAATTGCTTTCTTTGTCATTTTCAATGTTTTATTTTAGTTGCTATTTGTTATGTGATTTGTGAAGTCGGAAAAATAAATTCTTCATTCACAATTTCAGGTTATGATTCAAAATTTTGTTCATATTTTGTGTTCAGGTAATTTCATTGAATTGGACACCACACCACTACCACTTTCGGCGCTGACCAGGTAATAACTGGTAGAAGCAATGGAAATACTTTGAAAATGAAAGGAAAGTACCTTCAGGAAAGTACATTCTCTCTTTTCTTTTCTTTCCTTTTCCCCCTTTAGTAATTGGTAGAAGCAATGGGGGTGAAATTGGTTTTATTTTTAAAGATGTTCTCTCTAAAGATGATGGACAGAGAGCAAAATTTGTTTTCATGTTAGAATAATGATATGCTAGAAACGTACTTTAAGTGGCTTTAAAAAAACACCATGCTTCCACGACGGTCTTGGGCGGGCAGTCACAATTATGCGAGATTCGAGATTCTTGCGTGTATGTAATATTTTCTATTTAATGATTTTAGTTGATGTTGAGAGGTCATATGATCAATTTTTTTTTTTACCAGCAATCAATCTTTATTAATGAGCCAATAAGGCCAAGAAAGATGATACAACCAAAGTCCCCAAACAGAGCCATGGGAGACCCACAAAAATGACCAAAGACCAGCCCCAAAAAACATAAAAAGACACCCCCACCCCCCTACCCCCCTCCACTATAACACAAAATATAGACAAAAACATGGTTTCGCATCAATTTAGTGAGTGAAATTGTCAAGGTTGTGGTTGTTTTCTGTGTAGAACATTGCTTCAACAAATTGGAAAGTTTCTTTTGGGGTAGTGCCAGGTGACATTTACATACAAATTAATTTCAGTTATAGTCTACATAGAAATATTATCAAAAAAAAAAGTCTACATGAAAATTAAAAAAAGTCGAGTGACATTTAGCACATGAAGAATAGCATGATCCTTTATGTTGATTGGCCATATGATTTCCTATTTTTTCTTACCATTATCTAACTCTTAATAGTTTTTTTTTTTTCATTTTTCCCCACAGATCCTTCATTATGTATTTCAGTTGAACAATTTAGAATATAAATTATCAGTTTTCACCTGAGATGGTGTCTAGTTCAACACTGCCAATTTGGTTGGTTGGTTGGTTGGTTGCTGTTCCTCTAGAGAGGAGTCGTCTTTCAGGGGGTATTATGGTGAGGTGGTGCTGTAGTTTTTTGTAATTTTATATAGGTTTCTTCGGACTGTTGGAATGGCTGCTTATGCCTTTAATAGCCTTTTCAATCCATGCAAGCATAGCATCCTTTTATTTGTTGTCATAAACCAGATTTGTGTAGATGATGATATTGCTTATTTAGGACTAATACTGCTCATGGATTTCATGTCCTTATTGCTTGCTTCTTTGTTGATAAATCTTGGAAATTGGTATTTAGTTTCAAAGACACTATTGATTTTCTTGCAGCATTGTTTGCTTTCGCCTAATTGGTTAAATAAAAAATAAATTCCACATTTACCAAAAGCTTTATTTAGCCTTTTCTTCTTCTTCTTTTTTTCTTTATTTCTTTATCTTATTTTTTTACATCGTGCCCACTGGCACGGGCAATTACTAGTATATCTATATGTAATACTTCATCACAATCTTATAAATCTATTGCACTGAAAATTGGGGACAAATAGGGTCAAGTTAGGGTTAAAATCCATAGAAGAAGAAGAAATAGCCCTGGACAAGATGGATCTAGAAGAAGAAAAGGGGGGGGGGGGGGGGGGGGGGAGAGAGAGAGAGAGAGAGAGAGAGAGAACAAACCTGGGAATGGACTGAGAGATGATGTCATGGCGTCCAACCATCCACCATCAAGGCGACCTTCAACGACGAGTCAATGACGATGATGGTGAGATCTCCATTGGCAGAAGCGGCGAGAGGCGAGATGTATGTGATTTGTGGGTTTATGTGTGTTTTGACTTTTGAGTTATGATTTTCTGTGTTAAATTGTCTATATATATGTACACAATACAAGAGTATTCACACACACACACACACACTGTCTTTTAACCTCTTTGGGTCGGGTTGGGTTTATCGGGTTGTAAGGGTGACAAACTGAAGACCGAACCAAAACTCCAAAAAAGTAGAGGCATAAACCCGTGACTCCATCCATAACATGTTGAAATCGAAAAATCCTCTTCATGTGGGGTCGGGTCGGTCGAGTGAGTCGGGTGGGCGGGTCTACTTGATCACCCCTATCTATAGTGAGCAGATTCTTATATAAGAAGTTGGGTTTTAATTATTGGATGAGCATCTGAGAATAAATACATCTCCAGATTATGTGGAATCTTATGGCCAAATACTCATCCAACAGTTAAAACTCGCCTTCTCATATGATAAGCTTCTCACAATAGACTTACCCTTTTTTTGTGGTTACATACTATATTTTATTATTTCATTCCATGAAGTTAAGTCCATTTTCACTTTGGACATGACTTTCATATAATTTCTTGAGTGTGGTTCGTTAGATTTCTTTCTCAACAATGGAACTCAGTGTTAAAAAAATATTTTAATATCCAACTTATCCAACCAATTGAACCAAAAGGTTCTTTGTAGGACTGGTATCTTCAGTTGATCATAACCAAATTGAATATCCCATTTCCAAGTCCATGTAAGTCTGAATTTGGTGAAGAACCATAAAGTATTTCTTCCAACAGGAGGTTAATTATAGTTTTCCCCTGAAGGTGCAGATGGAGCTCATACCAAATTAAAAAATTATCTATTATGATTTCTGCATTACTTATATTGATGACATTTGGTATTCTCTTTATCACTAGATAAGTATTTTAAGCATCTTAGAATAATCAAGGATGGTATAAAAGAGGGAAAATTACACTGACACCCCCTAAGGTTTGGCGCTTTGTCACTTACACCCCCTGAGGTTTTTTAGGTTACACTGACCTCCCTTCAGGTTTATGGTTGATAACACTGACACCCCCTGCCGTTAACTGGCGTTAGAAAATAGTTGACATCAGCAAGTTAATTTTTCAAAATGTCCAAAATGCCCTTATCTTCTTATTCTTCTTTCACACACACACACACACACACACACACACATATACACACATGCATATACACAAAAAATCCCTAATGTATTTATGTATGTATAGGAGTTTCCATCAATCTTTTCTCTACATCCAATTCCCCAATTTGCAAACAGGTCCACCACCCATTGACGATTTGGGAGTGCTCTGTGCTACTCTTTGGACCGATTCTCTCTCTCTCTCTCTCTCTCTCTCTCTCTCTCTCTCTCTCTCTCTCTCTCTCATTTTCCAAAGAAAAAGAATCAAAATGGGGATACAGGGGCTTTTGCCTATGTTGAAATCAATAATGGTTCCAATTCAAGTAAAGGATCTAAAGGGCTTATGTGTCGCCATGGATTGAGCATATATATAGAGTATAACATGATTCATATTCTGAAAAATGTTTGGAGGAAATTCAAGAATTTGAGAATGAATGCATGGAACAAATGGCAAAATGTGGGTTTCATTTGTAGGTTATTTAAGTTCCCTCCCTAGAGAAAGAACTCAAAACCCTAATAATTAATTCTAGTCTACAGCAAAAAGAAAGAAAGGTTGCTCTTGAATTTGCTAATGTTGGGTTTTTGATTTCTGGAAAGCTTGTTGTAGAGGGCATGAACTAATTTAACCAAATGCAAAACCCAATTGATTCTAGTGGGGTGGTGGTGAGGATGAGAGAGAGAGAGAGAGATGGTGATGGTGGCAACCCGTGGCGGTGGTGGTGGAGCGCAACCCGTGGTGGTGGTGGTAGTTTCTGTGTGTGTGAATAAAAGAAGGCTCAGATCTGTCTTACATCAAACGAAAATGAGACTCCGCCAAACATAGTTTGCGTAAGAGTTGCCTCGCCAAGACACGAACTCCATTATCAGTGACTAATCTACTTAGAATCCATCATCACGGCCTCAAATTTTTTTTGGGGCAATACAACATCATCACCACCACTAGCGCCAAACATGCGGCACACACACACACACAAAAATATGTGTATGTATATATATATATATTAATCTATCAGACTAAATATTTTCTCCAATTCAGAGAAAGAGAGAGAAGGGTTGTTGATTTTGAGATGAAATCATCGGCTCCGATGATCGGATCATCGAGTGTTACAGAGAGGGCAACCACCCTAAAGAAACATCCCATTTCTCTGATGTTATATTGGGAATCAAAACTTTCAGTAAGGAGTTGAAATCCTTACAATTGGGTCTAGTTGATTGAAATCTTGCAATATTGGGCTGGAATTCATCAATTCGAACCAGATCGAAGATCATGCATTGCTGTGATGGAAGCCAAAGAGATCGCAACTCTGAAACTTTCATCATTTCAGGTTTGCAAAGCCAATCTGATGGATTTGATTCAAATTCAAATGAAGAAATTAAGAAGGAATTAGGCTTGGTTCAGGTCTTCGATTACAGATCAAGATCGAGAGAGAGAGAGAGTGGCGCCCCGCCCCGCCCCGACACGAGTCCCGCAGGCGAGGGGGTGCTGCCTAAAGTAAATAATAATATAATAACCAAGAGCAGAAGGGCTGGACATACTTGCAATGCTCCGAGTCCTAGACCCGAAGCTTATCTGAAAAACTCTCTTTAGAAAAGCAAACATTTAAATTTTTAAATCATTTAAACTCTGAAGCTCTGAAGCATTTAAACTTTGAAACCTCAAAACTTTGATACAATTTTACAACGCCTCGAGTCCTAGACTCCGAGGGTTACTGCGGAAGCATAGAATAGTCTTTCGAAAATTTGTGATAGGACAACAAAATCTTTAAAGGCTCACGGATCTGAGTAAAATGATAGCGGAAGCATTACACTAGTATTTTGAAAAGCTTTGCATGTCAATTTAAAAGACATTAACAGAAATTTTTATCGGTTCATCAAATGAACAACAGTGCAGCGGAAAACATATAGTTATGATAAACATTTATCATACTTCTTCTCAAGCTCCGTAAAAATAACTTTTGATAAGAAACTCAAACTTGGTTTTACATATCGAACAGTAATACCATGATTTACTTTCTTTTTCTCAAACCGTAGAAACCCTTAAAATAAAAAAACCCAAGGTATTTATTAATGTTCTGAAATTAATACAAAGAATCATGATCTCACAATTTCTTCCCTAAACGGGATCTTCACAAGTAAACTCTACTCCGGGTTTGAAAAAAAATATGTCCATCATTTGAAAAGCATCAATAAGGTTTTCATTTGAAAACTATCCTTTCTTGAAACAAATCGTTTTCAAGATAAGCAACGAAAAATCAGAGTTAAGCTATCATGCTATTTAAAAGCGGGTAGACTAACACTTGTCCAATTAAATCATAACATGCTCTTTGAACCAACATTTAAATTAAAATCCTATAAACTCGACCTCCAAACAAAGCAGAAGTTCATCAAATCTCGGGAGCCTTACCCTTATCTATATCACTTGAAAAGGAAAAGTTTGATAGTCCATAAGCCAAAAGGCTCATATAGTTATATAACCACACAATAACATCTGTTATATAACATGCGTGAGTATAATGAATGCCAATGTCATGTATGAAAATCACTTTTCGTGCATTTTCAAACACTCACCCTCGATCGTCAATATCATTACCCGAACCATGGGCTTCTCGTCCACGTAGGCCTAGCCTCAAACGTGCAAGACTTTGGGCCTTACGAATTACACGGAGGCCTAGCCTTCAACGTTATGGGGGTTTCTTGCAGCACATCCCACAATTCGAGTTCCTAGTGGTACCCATCTCACACGCCTACCCACAAATCCGGAATTTCTAACTTTTCAAAACAAAATCCCTCCTAGAGGGTTTTATGCACGAAAACCTCTAAGGTCTTCCCTTTTCAAAACTTGGAAGTCTCTAAGATCTTCCTTTTTCAAAAATCGAAAGCCTCTAAGGTCTTTCATCCCAAAATCATTTTCGTGATTTTCGTGTTCATGCTCATGCTTATGAAATGCTATGACATATGCGAACTCTAAGCATCCAGACATATTCAATATTTCATAAGACAAATTATCAAGGCATGCTATTATTTAAAGCAACACAATAGACATGCTGAAAATCACCCAAGTAAACACATAAAGCATAGTAACTCAATTAACCACTTAAGGCATAGCAGCTCAAGTAAACACTTAAAGCATCACAGTTCATATAAACATATAAGTACGCTATTAACATATTATACAACTTTAGTGAGGGTTATACGGAACTACCGTTCACCGAGGATAGACTGAATAATTAATCATAACAGAAATTGGAAGTGCTCAATTTGTTACAAATCTCGATATACAATAATGCACGTATATCAGCGAGGTACAACACCTCTAAGCACAAGTACAACTACTATTATAGTGAGGTACAACTCTCAAAGATTAGGGTACAAGACCCCTTAGCTTAAAACTAGCTCAAGTATAAGAAAATAGGAGATTTCAACAAACTACCCGAGGTCGCGCGCGCGGGCCGCTCGCGCGGGACCTCGCTTGCGCGGGCTGCTCGTGCGAGATATGCTCAGAAGGGCCACGAGGTTATTTAAAATAGTTTTCAGAAAAAATCCTGGTCGCGCGCGCGGGCCGCTCGCACAACCCCTCGCTTGCGCGGGTCGCGCGTGCGAGATGTCACAGAATCGTCTTCTTCCTCTTTTCTTCCCCTGTTTTGAAATCAAATGTTAATTTTTACCCATTATGAAAACTTAACTAAAACAGGACTTCCAATATATGAATCTCTTACTTTTTCCGCGTAGATTTCAAATATGAAATCAGATTTTTATGAATCAAATCATAGCTCTCGAATTAATTGAAAAACCGAGAGACGACAAAACTTTAAATCGACCGTTCGTCGCAACCGTTATGAATTAGATTTTGAAATTCGAAAGGGAGCCTCGTGGGATCGAGACCTTTCATTTGATATAAAGAAATCAAATTTCTGTGACAGTTTTTTTGCTCACTATTTTCGGACCCTTAAATGGTATATACATGAAACATATATATATATATCTGCCTATGCCAACAAAGCTTGTATAAATTGAAATCAAAATATAGAATTGATTAACAGCTTACCCAAAATTCAATTTCAGATTGGATAGCAGAGAATACCAAGCTTCCAAAATTCCTTTATATACACTAACTTGTGAATGTATAAGTGTATATATATATACATATATCTCGTGTGAGAGAGAGAGAGAGGGAGAGAGAGAATGGAGAGACAGTCTGAGAGTCTATTGAGAGTTCAAAGAATTGTGAGTTTTGTTGAGGGATTAGGTGTGTATATATAGAGTTAAGATGCTTGGCCACCAAGCACACCCACCAACACACACTCTCAGCACACACACACAATTACACATGCACACACTGTGCACAAATATTTTCTTTGGCTCCAAGTTCCACATGGGGGTCTATCTCATGTGGTTGAGCTCACATGATGTTGCACCCACATAGGTAAAAATTAATACTGTAAAATTTCCAAAACTGGTATTTTTCTCTGACGAAAAAGAACTAATAAATTTTAATATTTTCCGGGTCACTACAGAGAGAGAGAGAGAGAGAGAGAAAAGGAGATGAAGAATGAAAGTATGTGTTTGGTACATAAGGATAATATGGTCTTTTTGCAAGAGCAATTGACGGTGTTAGTCATATAACTCTGACAGGGGTGTCAGTGTTATGTTCCAAATCTCAGGGGAGGTATGTGATAAAATGCCAAACCTCAGGGGGGTGTGAGTGTAATTTTCCCTATAATATATAACGATTTAGTGGTTTCTGCACCTAAAATGAAATTGTTCCAAACAACAATTAGATTTTTAGGTTTTAATATAAAAAAAGGAAGTGTAATTCCTATTAGCCGAAGTATTGAGTTACTTCTAAATTCCCTAATGAATTAAAAGAGAAAACTCAACTCTAGAGATTTCTTACAAGTCTCAAGTATATTGCTGATTACTACAAGGATCTGGCAAGTGATTGCAAACTTTTGCATAACAGGCTTAAGAAAAATCCAACCTGTTGGACTGATGAGCATACCAAAGCTGTTCAAAAAATTAAATTACATGTCAAATAGCTTCCTTGTCTAGGGCTTGCTCATCCACAGACCCAGTATTAAAAAAAAAAATTTAAATAAAAAAATTAAACACTGGGTCCCACTATTGTGAGAGGAACCTAACGAACCACACTTAAGGAAATGTATGGAAGTTGTTTCCTTTCACTTCACCCCCTGTGGTTCAAAAGTAGACACTTAACCCCTTGTGATTTCAGACAGACTAAAGTGAAACTGTTGAGAGTTTCCTAAAAACTTACCAAAATTACTTAACCCCTTTCTAAGGCTAATTTTGGGGTTAATCCCTTATGTGGAGATAATACTGCCATTTAACCCAGCTCTGTGATTTTTAGCACTTATCCACTTTGGGGGCTAATTTTGGGGTTAACTACTTATATAGGGTTAATTTTGACCTTTAAACTCTCCTACGTGTGTATAATTTTAACACTTAATCCTCATGTAAGGCTATTTTGAGAAAAATCTTAGTAGTTTCACTTTAGTCCAAAACCACCAGTAAATATTGGGTATCATAGTGATACCAACTAGGATTTTATACCCTCTCACATGTTTTAAAATTTTACTGAGTTGGTAGAATTTTTTAGTGAGTTGGACAAGAATTCCCTTAGAAATAGGAGGTCAGATGGATTCTTATAGGATTTTTATTGGGTTGTGATATCACGTAGGATTCTACACCCGTTGTATTCAATATTTTTCCCAAAACCATAGGGTGCTTAAGTGTCCACTTTTGAACCACAGGGAGGTAAAGTGAAAAATAAGTCTAACCACAGGGGATAAATGTATTTAACCGCCTTTTTTTGTTGCTAAAACCCTATAATTTACTTGGTTATCTCTCAGATGGATCAATTAAAGGGTCTGTATGAAAAATTGTAAAATTGGATCAGCTTTGGTTCTGGTCTTACTTTTTATTTGATTTTTGTCATAACGAAATTAACGTTGGTTTGACAAAGAATAGTTTTGAGAGAGTTATTAGTGTATGTTTGGAAATGCCTAAAATATGACTTGGTTCAGTCCAGATCTAATTTTTATATGGTTCTTGTGATAACCTAGTTTAGTGAGTGTCTATTTATTACATAAGAGTTTGTGCCTAGTCTAATAAAGTTCTTAAAACATGTTCTTTGTCAAACCAACTTACACTTAGTTGTTCTTAATTCTAAAAAATCTTATCATAATATCATTTTCAGTAATTGCTGCTAAACTTTTAAAAATGGAACACTACTACACATTTAAATTATGCAAATTTGTGGACAAAAATATCATTTTACTTTCTGACACTTGACAAAAATATCATGTCACCTTTGGCACACGAAAGCATTTTTTACAAATGAGTTTAAGTAAATAACCTTTGTGCCCTTATTATAAAATTACAATAGTGTCCATATATTTAATGAGGTGATATGCTTTTTTTTTTTTTTTTTTTTGAGGGGGTGGGGGGGGGGGATTATAGTTGGGAACCCATCAGATTTATTGCTATGCTCAACACTCGACTTAGCTGAATGGTAAACTCCCGAGGCCCATTGAATACCCTCCCAAAACCCGGTCGAACAATAGATCTCTGAGGAGTACTTCCAAAGACCTATAGCTCGGCCACATAGAGTTTTCTTATACATTTCAATTTGAACCCAAAATGTTATCCTACTATCTTAGCGAGCCCTTTCAAAAATCATTAAAACTAAGAAAAATTGAAATATTAGATGTTTTTTTATGGGATTTTTGGTGAGAAATCTCTTAAAATGAAGTGGCATATAAAGCAAAAATCTAACGTTTTTGGCAATTTTAGCTAAGGTCCTTTGCAACTTTTTGGTACCAAATAGAATCCTTCATTACTTTTTTTTTTTCTTCTTATTTTTAATCTTTTTTACCCTTTGAGAGTTAGTTATGCCATTTCATCAATTGTTTTATTTATATGTTAAAATTCTCATTTCAAGCAAAAAAAATGTTAAAATTCTACAACTTCCAATTTTCAAACTCATTTTTCATAAAATTTATATTTTTGGAATCGTGAAATCGAGATCTTTAAAACAATATCCATATGTGATATGACTCATATGAGATTACGAAGGAAAAAATTGAATACTTTAGTTGGTTGTTCAACGACTTTATTTGTTGACAAACGAATAACATATAGTTTGTTAAAATATTAACTTTTAATGGTCATAACTTTATCATTTTTTTAGCCTTTTTGGGTGTTTTTTTTTAATTCCATGGATATCTATATATATTGAGATCCATGCATTGGACTTGGAAAATATGCAAAAAAAAACGATAATTTAGAACCTCATTTTGAGCTTTTATTTGTCTGGACATATAATATTATGTGTTTACAAACAGGTAATATTATCTGTTTCAATTAAACGACAATAACTTTCTCATTTTTTTTTTTGACCTTTTTGGAATTTTTTTCATGCATTTTTTCAAGATCTACGCATTGGACTTGGAAATTATGCAAAAACCAAATAATTTTGAGCCTCATTTTAAGCTTTTATCTGTTGGACTGTTTCAAAACGACCATAACTTTCTCATTTTTGGGTTATTTTTTTTAGGATCAATTGCATTTTGCACCCCCAGAAGTTTGGGTGGTATTGCACTTTGTACCCTAAAGTTTTAAAGTTGGAACTTTAGTCCCTAAAGTTTCACAAATGTGGCAAATAAGTCCAAATAGCCCTTAAAGTGAAAATCAAAAAAATCTTGGAGGGACTAAAGTGCAACTCATCCCAAACTTTAGGGACCAAGTGCCAAATTTGAAACTTTAAGATCCAAGGTGCAAAACCACCCAAACTTTAGGGGTGCAAAGTGCAATTAACCCTTTTTTTATTTCATTTTTTTTTTTCAAAATCTACGCATCTACGATGTCAATTTTACAGAAAGAGTATGTTTTTATTAGATTCATGCAACAAATATATGCTTTCACGCTTTAGTTTAAAATTATTATTATTATTTGGGTAAATTATAGTAACACCCCCTCAACAATGACTCTTTTTCATATATGTCCTGATACGCCCAAACTTGGCCCTACTCTGTAAACGATGGGAGGGGATTGAAAGATGGTAACATTAATTTTTCTTGACTGTTGGCGTCCTATCCATGAGAGTACTGTTCTTTCGTGTCATGCGTCTTTTTCGAGTCATGTGTGAGCATTTCTCATTTTGAAAACATAGTTCCTTTGCTCATATATATTAGAGAGATTACCCATGTTCTGAGTGTTTTATTTGAGAGTGTAATTAACATTGTGAGATTCATAGTCAAAGCATAGTTTGATGGTTATCCGAGTTATATTCCAAATTCATGACATGCACGTGTTCATTTGACTACCACATCACACACGTGTAATTTTATGAGAAACTCTATTGATTTATATGATGCATGTGCCTAGGATTGTTGTTCATGACGTAGGTAGAAGTTTGATTACGTTTCTTCTTGTAATAAGGAGTATTGACTATATATTTTGTTTTTCGTTTTTATAAAACTTTTTAAATTTATAAGTTAATAAAAATGGTTTGTGGGTGACTTGTTGACGATTGTGGACACGCGGCGTTCCACCACTTGCTTGTTTTGTTTGAAATTGATTTGGATCAAAGAAAGAAAATGGTCTGTTGAAAACAGATACAGAGTCGTCACTTGGTCTTTAAGGAACCAAGAAACCTAATTTTGACTCACCCAAATGGATAAAGGGCACCGGCCCTTCATAACCAAAGAACTTGGTTCGGGATTTTGGTACGAGAGAGGAAGGAGCCTTTGTCGTGACTAAAACACCCTCAACTCGCCCCGTCTTTCGACAGGCCTCAATTAGCATCCAAATAATCATCTTATACTATGTTTGGTTTGACAGTTAAAATTTATGATAGGTATATTACATCACATAAGAAAATTTGAAATGAAATATCTAAAGATAAGATATCATTCATAAGATCTAAGCCAAGTATCACACAATGCAAAGTAAAAGATCACACAAACAAACCTAGGAAAAATCATCTAATCACATATCAAGTAATTAAGTTTTCCTAATCTAAAGGGGACATGAATTGTTCTTGAAACAAATAAATAAAAGAAATCAAAATATACTTAGCAAGTTAGTATGATGCATGTTAATCTTTGAGAAAAGAAAATCTCTCAATCCCCGGGACGGATAAGAAAGGAAGGTTAGATCGGGGGGAGCATGAACATGTGATCATGATCATTCCTTATAATCTTCTTAGATTAGGAGTTACAAAAAACCCCAAATCTTTGCATGGATGCAATGTATGTATCTAGAATGTGCCAAGGTTGTAGTGTGTTTTATGTTCATGGATTCCTAGAATGACTTAGAAGTCAAGAATGTGTATGAATGAATGAATGAAATCATCATGGGATATGTACAAATGTAGTATGATCTACTTCTTAAGACATGAGCTAATTTGGAGTACATGTAAGCAACAAATCAAAGGGTGGAAGTGAAAATATGCTTGCTGTGAATAGTGGACAGAACAGTAACATGATCTTCTAGAAAATAAAAAGAGGGGTTAGGAATGTTTTCAATGCATATTTTTTATGGAGATCTTCCTTATTGTGTCTAGAACACAGCCCAAAAAGCCAATCTTTAATAACTACCACAAATTGAGAGAAATCATATAAACAATAGAGGTTATTCAGAAACAGAGTCCGTACTGTCGACTGAAATGTTAGAAAACCTTAGAAAATGAAAACAAAAGATCTAGAGGCCCATATTATACAGAAAGTTCCCTAAGACATTGAATTTCAAGAGAAAAATAAGTTAGGACCACTCTTTTTGGAAAAAGGTTTCTGTAAAATAAGTTGAAAGTCAACCTAGCTGCTGTGACAACAGAGGCAGAATGTTTGGAAGGAATGTTTGGACAAAAATAGACCCCTTTCAAGTGTTTCCAAGTCAAGACAAAAATCATGGATGTTCTATAATGAGTTAGAAAGACTTTCCAAGTGGTCTTGCATTCATATATTGAGTATTGAACTCAAAATAATTCTTTGAAGTTAAATGACTCACTGTTTTGAAGATTTTGACAAAACAAGGTTTATTTCTTGAAATCAAAATGAGGGGTTTAAGAGGAGGTTTTGAAATGGGAGTTTTGAAAACAAGCAAATAGATAGCAATCAATAGATGATATTCATGATGTATTGGACTTGTAGTTTGGTGTTTCACTCATATGTGGTGACATTGGACATGGAAGTAACTCCCTCTCTCTTAAATGCTCACTAAAATGGTGGTTGGGTGTATTGAATATGGAGTAATGGAAGTAATGAAGTAAAAACAAAGTTTAGAACTCACTTTCTTGTTTGAAAATCAAAGAAGGAAGCTTCTTTTCTCTCTGTTCTAACCTTATCTCTACAACTTTCTCTCTAAACTTTTCAAAGCTTACATTTGACACCCCCAAAATGAGAAGTCAAGGGGGGTTTATATAGGCCAATTTAGGGTGATTTTGGGATTTTAGAAGTACTCCCATTGGTCCCAAACATCTGTGAACATAGAACTACGTCGTTTTGGTTTTCAATTAATCAAAATGAACCCCCAAAAGAAATTACAAAAAAACACCATTCTAGAAGGAGAGTGCCGTGGAGGCACTGGGCCTGTTCCGCGGCGGCACTACTCCTCATTCGTCCAGATAATCCTTTTTAGCCCCCAGAGGTTTCGGTATTCGCGAAAAGGCCCTATTTCGTCCGAAATTCACAAAAAATGCATACGAACTCCAAATTGAAGTTGTGATATACCGTTGGAAAGGTAATGAAGTCTACTTTACATTAAAAAAAATAGTTTGGAGGTAGGTCACTTTGAAAAGTTTTGCGGTATTCACGATAAAAGCTGATTTGATTACCTTTTTCGCCTTCAAAAATTCATAATAAATTCGTTTTAAATCCAAAAATTATATGCGACATACCGTTGGAAAGTTATTGACCTCTAGTATCTATGAAAAATATTTGAAAAATAATACGGTGCTCCAGTTTCAAAGTCAACTTTTGGTCAAACTGGTCAAACTTGGGATTCCCGGGAAGTTCTGGAAACCTCTGGGAGCTCCCAGGAGCTGACGTTTTCGTTCGATCTTCTTTTAAAACTCATTTTAATACTTTTCACATGATCTAGAATGAATCCAAAACTTTTCAGCGAATTTGGACTATTTCGGTCAAATCTTGTTCAAACTTGGTCAAACTGGTCAACGGGGACTTTTTGGGAACTTCCAGGACCTCTGGGGGTCTCTGGGAGCTGACGATTTCATTCGGTCTTGCTTTAGAACTCATTTTATTATTTTTCTTATGACGTAACGCGTTTCCAGAATATTTGGTCCGAATCCGGGAGCGTTCGGGCTTTCAGGGGTATTTTGGTCATTCTGAGCATTCTGAGAGATAGAACTAACTTCCAGGAGTCCTTTTGAGTCTTTTACGATCATTGTGAACCACCAAGCTATGGGTCTCCTAAATCTGATAGCGGATGAAATGGGGTACCTACAACGAGAACCCTCACGAGACTTCACTCGTCCGACTAGGGACACTTAGAGGTTTAAAAGACTTGTTGCATATGCTAAAATGCAATCATGTTGCCTGCGACAATGAATTAGGATTTTCAAGTATAGTAGTATTTATTTTATGTTTTTCTTTGCTCGAGGACTAGCAAAGTGTAGGTTTGGGGGTGTGATCGGCGACGAATAGTTGCCGTTTATAGTCCTAAAGTTGCGCTTTGTTAGCCCATTTCATGTAGTTATTAGTTGTTTTTTAATAAGTACTCTATATTTTGTAGGTTTTGGAGCTTTAACTTAAAAATGCACAAAAATCCAATGATTAGTGGCTGTGGAAGTCATTCTGGGCTCAAACGGTGATTCCGGTGAAAGTTGAATGCAGTAGCAGCCTCGAAAAATTGCATTTTTGGCAATGAATACTTTAGATTTGAGAAATTTTTCCAGAGATATAAAATGTAGATCTTCAAGTTACGGACGTGTAGCCATAAACGATGAGTCCATACGAGGTCCGACTTAAAAGTTATCATAATTCTACGGTCGGTGCGCGAAGCTGAGAAAATCTGAGAAAAATGGAAAAATGGCCAGGTCGCTGGAGTGACCCGTTGAAAAAGTGAAAAGTGCGTATTTCAAGGTCCTGAAGAGCCCTGTACGATCCAAATTGGCTGAATACGTCCAAAAACATAAAAATAGCAGTTTTAGTACGATTTAGCTTATGAAAGCTTCCTAAGTCCTTCCAAACTCTATATAAATCATATTCTAAATCAATTTTGTGGTTACACATCATTACACAACATTAGATACATTCATATACAACTAAAACTTCAGCCATATGAAGAGAGAGAAACAAGGAGAAGAAGAAGAAGACCAAGGATTCCCATGGCCTCCTCCATCAACCTCTTGCCAATCTTCAATTCTATGGCTGCTTAAATCAAGATCTAGGGTTTCAATGAAACCCGAACTAAGTAATAGGGTGTATTTTATGCTTTTCTTTTAGATTTATTATGTATGGATGATGATTACATGTTTAGAGGATTTTAATAATAAAATTGAACTTTTATTGATTAAATCATTGCTTTCAAAATCTATTCTTGTCTTAGATCTATTTTGAATGTGATATTTTCAATGATCTATATTTGTTGTGCTTGTATGGATTATTTACATTTAATGTGACTTAATTGAATTGTGATATCAAGTAACTGAATAGTTCATGCCTAGGAAAGACGGATTGTGCCACAGCCCTAGTTTAGTGTGAGACAATCCGTGCTAACCGAAGATGAATTATGTTGGTGGTTGAATCGTAGTTATCTTCTTGACGGAGGAATTGGGCTTGTAGCCGCAATTCCCCATTATCATCCAACATAATAAGCTAATTGAATTCATAAATACCCTTATTATGAAGCTAGTGGTGGATTTGCAATCCTAGATTCAATTCCCATATTTATCAAAACAACTTTTAATTGCTTCCATAGTTTAGATTTATTTTAATTGTTCTTAGTTTAATTAAAATAAAAATCAAAATCCATTTTTTTATAATTAACTAGGTGTAGGTTTCAAAATTAAAGTGCTTTAGTAATTCAATCTCTGTCGGTTCGACCTTTACTTCCACACTACAAATCCTTGAAAAGTAAAGTATACTTTTATATCTTGATTTTGACAAGATCAACTACTCTAATTTATCTTTCCAATTTTTGGCATTATCAACTTGGCGCTGTCTGTGGGAAACGACAAATTTTTCATCAACAAATCTCTTGACTGATAGACATGCCAGTGAATAAGGGAAAGAAGGCTGCGCAGCAGGCTAATCGGGATATTCTGTCGGCCCCGACGCCAGCTACAACAGTTTTTACATCTGAGCAAATCACCGCGACTCTAGTACAACTCCTGGAGGGCCAACGCCAAACTCAGCAGTAGATCCAAGCCCTGCTAGCCCAACAAAGCAATCCACTACCGGCCAGGTCACAGCCTGGGGGTGCTGTGCGTGGTTAGGAGCCCATCTGGACCCGACAATGTGCCCGAAAGAACCCAAACCGAGTTGGAGACACAAGAGAAATCAACGATGAAAGGCGTGCTGCCTGAGAGGAGAGGCATGAGCATATGACCTAGAAATCTATCTAGGACCGCTTGGTTAAGAGCTGAAGTGGTCCTAGGCACACGATCAACCGGAGTCATAGCCGAGCTCGATCCAAGGAGACAGCACACCGTGAGGAAGAAGCCTCTTCCACCGACCCAACCTACCACGCCGATACAGGTCGGGAGGACGTGGAAGACCGCATGAAAGACTTGGAAAGACAAATCAACGAAGTGACCAAGAAGTTGGGCGAGAATGTTACTCATGACCATTTCAATACCGAGACAGAGTCATCGTTCCTTAGCCGAATCACGAGGTTTGCCCTCCCGTGCAAATTTAAACAACATTGTCTAGATTCTTACAACGGCCCTGGAAGCTCAGTCAACCACGTTTAGACCTACAAGGCTCAGATGGCCCTAGCCACCATCGCCGATGAACTGTACTACCTGGCCTTCCCCAGTACTTTGAAAGGCCCGGCCGCGCAATGGTTCCACTCCCTAAAACCCCGATCGGTCAAAGATTTCAAGCAACTCAAGTAGCAGTTCATCATCCAGTTCATCGGTATGCATGAACGACCAAAGCCTGACATATAGTTGTTGACTGTCAAGCAAAGGAATAATGAGTCTCTCAAGGATTTCACCGACCGGTTTAACCAGGAGAAGCTTGGGATCTATGATCTTGATGAAACAGTCACAATTACAGCCTTCTGGTCAGGAGTTCAACACACTAAGTGCGCCACATCGTTTTACATAAACTGACCAAAAACCTTGGTTGAACTTGTAGAGAGGTTCGGAAAGTATGTTGACACTAAAGAATTTATAAAGACCAAAGACCCCGAGCACGTAAGCGATGAGCCTTCAAGAAATAAGCGAAAGAGAGATCAGCCCGAGAGGAGCAACGCAAAGAAGCCCGATAGTTCTAGCAGTTCCTCCAGTTCACAACGGTTTGAGTCCGGCAGCCCCAACCCGACCTCCAGTTCACATCGATCTGGATCTGGCAGCCCCGACCCGACCTCCAGTTTACAGCAATCAGGATCCAATGATCCCGACCTTGCCTCCAGCTCAGAATAATTAGGAGCCCGGTGATCCTGACCACACCTCCTATCTCCAACAGACCAGACGAGTCCAATTATAATGGTACTTTCTCCCGACCATAGCACAAAGCTCAAGCTGCCAAAGGGTTGCTGCAAAGATTCGGATAGCCTATCAACTCCTCGTCGATCCCCAGAGCACACGAAAAAGACCTCGGGTTGAACTCCCGAGGCGCTAAAAAGACCTCGGGCTCAACCCCCAGGCAACCAAAGACCACTATTATGTAGTTGGCAAAAGACCTCGGGATCACACCTGAGGCGCCCAAAAGACCTCGGGATCACACCCGAGGTTCCAAAAGACCCTGGAACTACCAACGTTCTAGGTCGACTTCCTACATTAATTGTTCCTTCAATGCCCACCTCAACAAAAGCTTGGGGGGCAAGAGGGAATGAAAGCTACAGGAAGTCACACCGGGTATTTACAAGCCTTGAGGTTAACTAAGTCAAACTCTTAGACAACCCGAACACCTACAATACTCAGAGGCACCGATTCCTCTTAGGTCCAAACCGACGATAGAAGAAATCCTCTTATATTAGCCCACGATAGAAGAGCTAAAAGACCCTACAGCAATACTCTTTAGGTCAGCTCTAGTCAAGCTCTTCTCCCAACAATCTTGAAGAAGGTTGGCTGGGCGGAAGATCACTATCTTGGGGGGTTAACATAAAAGGACTCTAAAGCCATACGCTTTACGTCGACTTTTCCAACATGGTCAAATTCTTCTACCAACAACCTTGACGAAGGTTTACAGGCAGAAGATAATCATCCTGGGCGCTAAGTCAAACAAAAGACTTCGAATTAGGCCAAGTCTCAAATTCTTAGCCAATTCCCAAGCACTCAGACAATGGTAAGCGGCATCAAATAGATTTCCAAACTTGCCCTGATGTAGCATCCAACCAACCTTGGAAATGGGGGGCAACTGATAAGCCCAAACTTGGCCCTACTCTGTGAACGCGGTTATACTCAGCGACCGACCTCTATCCTGATCTCCCGAGCGGTACACGCAATGTCAACGGGCCCCGACCAACAGGTCGGGAGTGCAATACGGGCTCGGTTCGTACAGGCGCAGTCCAGCCAGACCCGCGCGACACGACCTAGAATATTCCAGGCAGTTTTCTACTTAAGTCAAAAGACTAATGGCATGTATGGAAAGTTTCCTAATACAAATATGAAACTCACTTGATTTATATCAATCACATCCTAATCAGGGTTGGATTGCTGAATCTGCCCAATTTTCTTGTACGAGTAGGTTTCTTGCATCTATAAAAGAGACCACTCACCCCTATAAAAGGGGATCATCTCTCAGTCTATATAGTACCTCTATAGCCGTCATCATCATGCCCAACCGACCTACGATAGCTCCAAACTATTATTGGTTTACCACAGGTCCCTGATATTTTTTTATAGTATATTGAACGTGCTCAGACACACACGTGGAAGTAAGTTCCTTCATTAATAGGGTCAAACCACGTACAAAAAATTAGTCTGACTCTCTCACTCACTCTCTCTCTATCTCTCCCCTAAAACTGCTTTAATTTATCTTACCAAATTTTGGCATTATCATGTCCTAACTATAAAACTCGACAAATGGACCCCCTCAACTATTACATTTTTTTTCTAACACCCCTTCTGTTAAAATTCTGTCAGTAAAACTAACATTTTTGTATCATGTGAGTAACATATGATACAAAAATATTAACAACATAATATTTATTTATCCCTTTGAGCCATTGGAAATTTTATGACAAAATTAGCCTTGTTGCACACATAATTATCTTTTGTTGTACACAAAATTTTAGCCAATTTTGTTCTAAAATTTTCAACGCCACAAAGAAGAGGCAAAAAATGGCATTTTAATTACACTTTTATATCATTTGTTCATAACATGATACAAAAGTATTTTTTTTTGGACGACAACCTAACCGAAAGGGTGTTAGTAAAAAAATATAATAGTTGAGGGGATCAATTTGTTGAATTTTATAGTTGAGGGGATCAATTTGTTGAGTTTTATAGTTGAGGGGTATTTGAAAGAAGACCATAGTTGAGGGGATGTTAGCGTAATATACTCTTTTTTCATGAATTTATAGTCGATATTGATTTCGTTTGATAGATCTTATTTTTCTGATTTCAAAACATCAAAGTTTACCAAAAAAAAAAAAAAAAAAAGGAACTTACAAATTAAAAATTAAGATAATTTAAAATTTTTTAGGCATAAAGTGAGACTTTTGACGGAATCAAGTGAAAATGACTTAATGGGCTAAGAAAAAGAAGAGTGATATTTGCTAGGCCATGTTTGAGTGGTTGGAGATTCTCGGCATCAAAAGGGTGCTGCCAAGTTGTCAGCTCCGTCTAAATTGAGGTTTTTTTTTTTCTTCAAATTTTAAAAATAAAATAAAAAATGCATAAGTGTGGTGCTGCCAAAAAATAGTGGCATTGTGGAATGCTGCAGGGAGCGGCTTGCGGCCGACGATCTGACCCCTATTTGAAATGACAGTGGATATATTGGATTTTAATTAGATGGTGTTAAAAAATTTTCATTATTATTGAAGGTAGTCTCACTATCACATTCACTTCCACATCATTATGGGATGTGAATTTGGGAATAAGATTTGGGAAGCATTGAGTATAAGGGCATTTGATTTAAGTAATGCTATGCTTCCCAAATTCAAATCTCAATCTCAAATGATGTGATAGTGGGGCCTCTAAATTTGAATGGATGATGTTGAAGTGGTGGTCTCATTATTATTGTTAGCATCCAATCCAATTTCAGGTGATCCACTCCCACATCATCTGGGATTGATTTTTAGGATTAAGATTTGGGAAGCATAGCATTACTCTTTGACTTAAGCCCCCATATTTTATGGAGTAATATTATCTTTTTCAAATCCAAATCTCAATTATATCCCAAATAATGTGACAGCGGATCCACTGCATTTTGATTGGAGGTTATTGGAGTAACCCCATAGTGGTCAATGAGTCCACTAAATTTTGATCTGTACCACATCATTTAGGATAAGAATTTAAAATTTAAAATTTGAAAGCATAGCATTACTTTTTTTTTTAATGTCTTTGTATCTTCTTCCTTGTTTACTTGGAATTCAAATAAAGAAAACTACTTTTCTTGTGTCATGTATGTTGTGATAATCCACCATTAATATTGTGTCCAAAAGTGGAAGGTTTGGGAAAGAAAGAAGTTTTGCTCTCTTTCGTTGACTTTTGTTGTTATTGAGAATAAGAAGAAAAATCATAATTTTGTTAAGGAAGGTGCACTTTTTTGTTATTGTGAAGAAGGAAAAAAAAAATCATAATTTTGTTAAAAGAAAGGTGCACTAATAAAATACACAATATTTCATACTTTCTTTTATCAATTTTTTTAATCAATTTTTTTTAATCAATTTTCTTGCTTACTCAAACAAACAAGAGGGGAGAAAATTCCTCTCCTTGACCTAGGGATACATCTTTCCTCCTTTATATCATTATTTTTATTTTTATTTTTTTAATTCCCCAAATCCATAAATCAAACAGAGAATTAGGGACCAAACAAAGAAAGATGTTCTCTTCCCTTTTTTTCAAATACATTATCCAAATTTTATGAATCAATTTAATCCCACTGAGTGATGGTTATTTTCTCAATACTAAGCATAGTTATCAGAACTGGCCCGGACATCAACTCGTTGACTTGATCGAGTGGGTGGCTCACTGGTTCAACCGTCAGGTTAATTGGTTGGACTGGATTAACTTTATACTAATAAAAAAACTAATACTCCCTCCGTCCCATAATAAGTGTCCACTTCCTTTTTGCACATTGTTTAAGAAAGTTGTATTATATTAGTTTTTTTGGTTTATTAAAGGGTCACTTTCCAATTTTACCCTTAGATGTGATGGGTGTTTGACTTTTTGCTTGTTTTGAGACCACAAATAAATGCTACTTTGTCTTTATTATAAGGGTAGTTTTGGAAAGTAAGTAAAAGCTATATGCCAATTCAGAAAAGTGGACACTTATTGTGGGACATCCAAAAAAGGAAATGTGAACAAGAGGGAGTAATATTAAAGTTTGATAGAACAAAGTTTAACTTTATAACATAATAGAAGTTCTTTTTTTTTTTTTTAAATTTATTTTAAATATAGCTAGATGTGTTGTCCAATCAATTATGAACTGGAATAGAACTTTTTCCCCACAATTAAAAAATTAGCAATAGAATATTAACAATAGGTTTGAAATTTTTGAAACTTCTCACCAAAAGAGCAACTATCAGGTGATACAAGATGGATTGATGAAGCTGAACACTAATTTTGTGAAAATAAGAATTAGGTAATAGATAAAAAAAAAATCTAAAAACCCAAATTGACGTATTTCAAAATCTAGATGTTTTTTTTTTTTAAAACCTGTCCGGGTTACACGGATTTACAGTTGAATTGGCCAGTCTCACGGGTTAACCTGGGTCTTTACCTTATCCGGTCAAATATTCAACCCAAATCGGTTTAGCTTCCGAGCCACCGATTCTCCTGGACCACATTCTGTCTAATTCTCACTTTTTATCTAATTTTTGTGAGAATCAAGCATTGACAGTTTAAAAAAGTACAAGCTTTAAAGAGTTATTAAACTAAACAAAGACTCGTACACAAAAATTAACACTCACCAAATTCTCAAATTTTATAGAATCAAGTAACTTATAAACTGATCAACAAATTCTTTTATTTTCTAAACAGCCTAGCATTATCAAGTCTACATTAAGGAAAAGATTGTCACAATCCACATCATGTTATATATACATTGGACACCTAACATTCAAAAACACTTGCCATTCACTTACTTGCCTATCTCAATTAAAACGGTTAGTTGGAATAAAAGTACAGCCCAACAACATTTCCCCACTCTGCTAGTCTTCTTCTTTCTCAATTTCTTGCCTCTTTCTGTAAATCCTTACCCACTCCCCCCTCCCCCCCCCCTCCCCTCTCTCTCTCTCTCTCTCTCTCTCTCTCTCTCTCTCTCTCTCTCTCTCTCTCACACACACACACACACACACACACACACACACACACAGAGGCCATGTATAGACCATCCTTGGCATCTCTCACTCATCATCATCCTTGGCAGTGGTCAGAGTCCTGTTCTCGCTTGCTACCTCCTCTGACTCTTTGGATATGTGGCATGTAATTTTCACCTTATTTTATAAAATTTCATTCTCATAACCCCCAATTCTCAACAAGTTTTTTTTTTTTTTTTTGGGTGCAGTATCAGTGATTTTAAAATATGGGTATTATGGGAATTGTCACATGGTGCTTGGACCTAGCTCATCTAGATTGTTTGAGGTAAGTTCTGTGTTTGTGAAGCAAATTGAAGTGAGAGATAGTGAAAGAAAAGGGGTTCACCTTTATGGGTTCTCGGAGAAGCCAGAATTGAGCATGGAGACAAATTGGAATGTCTCAAATTATGTGATTGTTGGTTCATATAGTCACAAGGTAATTTTTCAAATTTTCTTTGGCTTTGTTACTCATGATTTCGAGTCTTTTCTTGCTGAAATCCACACACACACACACACACTCGCACATATATACATTTATATGGATCTTGTGGCATCCTGCTGTTCGTGTACAAGGAATCACGGAATCATCTAAAAGCTCGAAGAAACCGCCGCACCACGGCACCAGTGTGAATTTTTCTTGGATGCGCCATATTGTTATTTATTTATTTATTTTTTTTTCCTTTGAAAAGAGACTCTTAACATAATTATAGAAACTTTGAAATCATTAAAGAATATTGGAAGTTGGATTATACGTCAATGTGTGTTATTTGTCTTAGTTATATAAAATAATTGAGATAATGTATATAGTTTATAAAATCATGTAAAGTAAATTTTTTTTAATAATTTCTAGTACCCATGCACCCGTAGTCTTGAATTTTGAAAATTTAACGAATACTATGCGCCCACATCCCTGCATTCGTATCCCCATAATAAAATGGTGTTCAATTTAAAAGGACAAGAAGTCATTGTCACCGTATTAAAATGAGCACATTTTATGGGTACGTTGTTATAGGCATGTTTGAGGAGTTGGGATTTTTAGGGCGTTCTTATCAATCACGGGGTTAGTACTTTTTCCATTTATGGGCTTTTAATAAGATCTCCTCTAATTGTTGTTCAAAAAAATAAAAATAAAAATGAGCTCCCAAAGTAGATTTATAAAGGACATAAATTAAATTATTTTAGTACTGTTCCCATTGTATAATTACTTAAATCTCTCCATTTTATCCCTTTGGTCTTTTACAAATTTACTTGTGTGCTCATTTTAATGGGATGACAACAACTTTTTTTATTTTTTGTTTCTTTATTTGATCTATTTTAAAGTCTGAACTTTCATTTATGATGCCCCCTTGTATATATTTATATATGCAGAATATATCTATATATATTAAATAAATATATGTATGTGGGACTGAGAGAGTATAATGGACTTATGGGTAGGTTGCAATTTCATTTTTCTAGGGTTTTTCTTTCTGGTTAAACAAGGGTTCGAGGATCCATATGAGATGGCAAGCTCAGACTAGTAGCTTGGGTCAACTTCACGTGTCTCTAGTCAAAGGTATATTCACACTTTATTCAATTTTATTTATTTATTATTATTTTTTTTCAATTTAGTCCATCTTAATTACTTACTAGTTTTGAATAATTAATTTATGTCTTCAACAGGGGAACGAGAATTTGAAACATTGAAGCCAACTTCGACAAGTACTTCACCTGATGGTCATGTCCTTACTAAACTTTTAGATGGTAACAAATTTGAGTAAATTGTCAAATTTAGGATATTTCAAATGTTCTCGAAACGACATCACATACAGTAATTTGTGGTGCCAAATCCACTATCCCAGACTAGTCGTAACGTCGGACCTCTTTTGTTCAATTGTTGGTTAACGGGGCTGGCATTTAGTTTTTGGGGGCTCCAGCAAATTCATAAAAACTTTCCAATTACATGTGTCAGTGGGATCACATTCAATAATGATAGGATCACTTCAATATTCTTCAATTAAAATCTAATAAGCCTACTACCACATGTATTTAAGTAATATTTGCGATATAAAATTTGACAAGCGTAGCGTCACTCTTCAATAAATGGAGCCCCTCTATACATCACACTAAATTATGGGCGGGTTTTGGGCTATAATTTGGGCTGTGAATTGTGATAGTAAGCAATGGGTGATATTTTGGGACCTAAAATCTAAACAAACATGGGGTCCGAGGCAATGTCCTTCTTAGCCTATACCCAGTGCTAGCTCTGTATTTATGGAGGAAAAGAAGAAAAAAAAAAAAAAAAACACAGAGACAAATTATTAATCACTATCAACCCAATTTCTTGAGTGATTAATATTTTGCAAATCTTTATTTTTATTGTTATTTAAGCACGAACATTTTAAAGAAAATAGTAAATAAATCGGTTTTCTTCTCGTTTTTATTTCATTTTCCTTTTTCTTTCTTCAAATCTAGAAACCAAACAGTACCAAGATGGTACACGACCTTGAGCCAAATGAGGGATTAGGATGCGTTGTTCCTTGTCACAATACTCTATATATGTATAAATATAATTTCTGTCTTTATGTATAAATAATCATATATCACAAAAATTCTTGTCAATTTAGAGAAAACATATTGAATTTGTCATTGACTTGAGCCTTTTGAGGCCACCAAGCAATGCAGGGGACCTTATATCACATCACATGATATAAATATGATAACCAATTATCTCTTTGCAAGTCCCACCCCTAGAATATTATTCTTTTCTTTCTTATTTGAAATTATCAATTGACAACAAAAACTACTGAATTGAGGATGGATTGAACAAACACTTTCAGGAAGAGAAGCTCACTACACCATTCAGGAAAATGATAAGTACTACGTTGGCATCAGAAATGAAAATCCCAGAAGCATAATTATGGTGTTGAATTTAAATGTTTTATCAAAGGAGTATGATACAACTAAAGCCAAGAGCATTTGTTCAACAATAAGTGGGTCATGTGGGCTCAATCTTCCTTTTGCAAGTAAACAATTTGTTACAGTGACAACAGCTAACAATGTAAGTAAGACTTCGTACCTTAATAATTTCCTCAACCCATAAATATTTAGGTACTCTCAAGTATCACGTGGCATTCTGATAAAGTATTGTGCAGCTAATGAGATAATTTATTTGGGTGGAATCCACGCCTAGGGACTCACTTTTAATGGGACCCCATATATATAGGGGCGTGAGCACTATCCAAATAACTCACTCTCATTGGTTGTTATGTATCATGTCAGCATACCATGTGGTGCCAGGGTAACTGAAGACTTCTCTAACTCAATCAATTAGTAATTTGTTTTTTTTTTTTTTTTGAGGAGCAACTCAAACCTATCAATTAGCTATTTTTGCAGGGTGATCTTGTTGGATGGTACATTGAGCTTTCTTTTGTGGCTCGTCTATTAACCTATATTGCACTTTTAGGTACGTTGACCTTTCTTAATTAGTGAATGATATGCGTTTGAACTACGATTACTACTCGGGCGGCCTAAGCCCAACCAGAATTTTGAATGTGTTTCTACAACCTTTAATGAAACTTGGACTTGTATGGGTTAGAAATCACAAGACCGAATTGATTTAATTAGGTGTATGTGCAACTTTTAATGAAACTCGGACAAGCTTAGGTTAAAAATCACAAGCCTAAGCAGGTGTTGGACTAGGGTTCGGAAGAGGTATAAAGCAACAACTGGAGCTCTGCTGGGTTGATTATGCCTGGCTCGAGCCATGTGCACTGTGCACTCTCTAACTAAAGCTCAGGTTATTCATATCTACATAGTAAAATCGGGCTTATGCTAGGTTATTCACGGTCAAATGCGGTTTTGGAGGATGTAATCCCATAATCGAAGAAGTTTTGTAACATCCCCAAACATGCGATTAAGAGAAGCAATCAAGGGCTGAGCGAACTGTAGCCCAATTGGCATAGCTTTTCTCTTCCAAGTAGGAGAGGGAGAATGTTCGAATCCCCATATGGAATTCTAGTTGGGCTTTGGGGTCGAGTTGGGGCTCGGGTATGCGTGTGTGTATCCAGTCCGAATGCAGTAAATATCAACAACAAAAAAAAAAAAAAAAACCAAGGACAGCTTCTGTCAATTGCGCATTTCAGTTATTGGTGGCAAGCAAAAGCTAACCCAAACATAACTATAAAAGTAGGGCTAGGCTTGGGCTGGGTATGTTGGGAGGCTTAGAGAGACTCTGCTAAAACTTGGTACTATGCTTAACAACTTAAACTTAAATCAAACTCGCCCAAGTTATAGCCCTAATTTGAACCTGTTTCTTATGGCACTAATACATACTAATTAAAATCTCTAACCTAACCTAACCTAAAACTCATGGTGTTTTCAGGATTTGTTGTGATCATCATATTCTTACTATTGAAATACCTCGGAGCCTGTGATATTATTGATAGAGAGGAACAAGAACCACTAGTACGAGAAGCAACTGAGGCCCATCCTTTGATGCCAGAAAAGCCAATTGGGTTTCTATACGGTACATGTGAAGAGGACCAAGAGTGTGGATCAGGGAGCTCCTCAGAGGATTTATATGATGGGAAGATCTGTGTCATTTGTTATGATGAGCTACGCAATTGCTTCTTTGTTCCTTGTGGCCACTGTGCCACCTGCTATGATTGTGCTAAAAGGTACATATAAGTAATGTTATTAGATTAATTCTTTGGTGATAACTTTTATACAACTTTCACACAATCTCTCAAAAAGATGTGTTTATCTCTCTCCTATGATGTCACTGGACCCCACAGTGACACAAGAGAGAGATAGACACATATTTTAGGAGGTTGTATGAAAGTTGTCACCAAAGAATTACCCATGTTATTATGAGAAGATTCTCACACGAGAATGCGAATTTTAATCATTGGATGAGTATCCTAGCCATAAGATTCTCTCAAGATTCCTGAAAATCTTAAGGCTAGATGCTCATCAACGGTTAAAACCCGCCTTCTCATGTGAGAAACTTTTCACAATAACATTGCCCATAACATATATATATATATATATATTTAAATATATATACGCACGCATTTTTATACAAGATTAATGCTAGGTTTGTCAATTTTTGTCCCAAATTTAGTTTCCCAAACACACCTGGCGATAGGTCCATTTAATAGTCAGTCAACGCAAAAGTAATAATATGGTTCCAATTTGACACACACATATATATATATATATATATATAGGAAAAGACTCTTAGGTATACTAGGTTTTTAAGTTTAAAAAACTCGCGAGTTGTCCTGCTGACTTGCGTTCCGCTGATTCGTCAGTTTTTTAAGCTTAAAGGCTCAGTGCACTGGGTCAATACACAAACCCAGTGTACCTAAGAGCCTCTCCCTCTATATATCTATACCATCACTGCATGTGATATCACTTCCATAGTATTGAGATATTTCAAATTTGAGAATCATATCATTACTCTGAACGAAAATCAAGTGGTTCCTTTAAAGTTAGATGTATTCTTATTACCGTATGCGTTGGGATCCAAATTTGAGATAGAAATTTTGGAAACTGTAGGTAATAGTTGACGACTCATACACTTTGACCAATACACATCACCAATGACTCCACGTGTAACAACATCACCACTAATTATGGACTCCATATGGGCTCATCAACACCAACCGCTAGCCCACCTCAAACGGGCCAACCCGCAGAGCCCACTGTGAAACTTCACAATTGAGAAACTCGCCCTGAGACCCACCTCAATGAGCCCACTCCGAAGGCCCACTTCGGATGAGCCCACTTCGAAGCTCCACTACTTCGAAGCTTCACTTCAGAATCCGAAGTCTATGATTCCACTCCGAAGGCCCGAAGTAGCCCACTCTGAAGCCCTACTACGGATGACTCAACTCCGAACCCTTATTCTCCGAAGGCCCAAAGTAGCCCACTCCAAAGCCCCACTACGGATGACTCCACTCCGAAGCCTTATTCTTCGAAGGCCCAAAGTAGCCCACAAAGGAAGAACACTCGAAATATGTACACACTTACCGCTCGGACACCCACCCTTGGCTCGGAAGCAGTACCTAAGGGTGGTCAAGTCCGCTGGGATTTCGAAAACTCATGGTTTGGAGGCTAGAATCGAAGGCATCTCCCTAAATTGCGCCCAATGGGTAAGGTTAGGGTTGGCCCCAAAGAGAGAGAGAGACACGTGACTTTCACACGTGCCTTACCCCAACCAACCACACAACCAATAAGCAAAGCCCATCACTGGAAAGCTCGTCCGAACCTTTGACCATCCGTGCTCAGTCATTCCAAAGACTGCTTAACGGACTGCACCAATAGAAAATACACTGGTTCCCTCCTTCGCTGAAACCCTCTGCACGCCTCGACACTCACCCTCGCTTAATCCTCTACACCAATGGCATGAGCCTCGATATCTTCACCCGCTTAAATCTCTGCACCAATAGCATATCCTTCCTCCTTGACTAACCCCACAATCTTCGTCTTCCACCGAGGGACAATACCTTCTCTATTTGACCCGTTTCTCCTGAAGCCCACGACAGATCAACATCTCATTCAATACCTCCACCTACCTTAAACATGATTATTTAAACCATCCTTGCCTTCTACCTACCTTAAACAAAATAGCCCAGTAATAGGATGCCAACTCGGCTTCGCTCTATCATGTCAAAGCTTTGCAAATACACCACCGACCTCAAGTATAAATAAGTAGCCTCATTTACTACATAAAATAACCCAACTCGACTTAATCCTACAACAGAGTAAAGTATTAGCAGTTATTCCGACTCTCAGCCATTAACAAAACATTCCCATTGTCTTGAGCTCAATTAGACCCTTCGCCTTATTTTGATCCTTGGCCTCCACCAATACCTTCGGCTTCCGAGACCCTTCATCTTATTATAGCATTCGTCTTACTTTATCCTTCGTGCTATTCCAATATTCACCTATCACCATTCGGCAAGATATATACTGCTTTCTCTCTCTCTCATTTGGGACTACTTCGGTTCTCATCCGACCCGAAGTCTCTCCGAATCCCATTATTCTGCAGTATTTTTACTTATTTATTATTCCACAATTTTTGCATTATTTATCATATCTTAGTTATTGTTCCACATGTTATTATATTTTATTAACTCATTGTACTCTCACTTATACCTCACATATTGTTCCACGTGTACTAATCTAGGCTTGCTTGCATGTTATATCTCTCTGTATCTCTTTCATACACTACAAAAAGAGCTCACACAGAAACCATATTAGTATTAGTTATGCAGTATTCATGCAAAAAAATATAAACTTGCTATGATTTCTCCATTACTGTTGCACTCCATTACTGTTGAACACACATAGGATTGACAAAAATCTAAATTCTTAGTTAAAATTGTCCGTGTGTGACGGTCTTGACTTGAGATAATTTCTCTATGGGACCGATGTAGTACATTTGGCTGTATTAATGCAATAAAGTACATTTGGCTTTCTATAAAACTACAACAATAATGTTATGTGCAATTTTGGTGCACACAGCAGGACTCTAACTACAAAATTGAAATTAGTTGAGTAATTTTAATTAAAATTAATTTAGTAGTCTCATTTGAATAAAGTGGCAAGAATTTTTATTGTCCATTAATTAAAAATGGAAACTATATTATACTACAACACCTGTGTAGTTTGAAAAAATGATGCCCATATATATATATATAATACAATAATATATGTAAAATTATTTATATTTATGAGTACTGCTATCATACAATATGAAAGTAATAGGATAACATTAATATGTTCAAGTTTAAGATGGGCAAGAAAAGTCCTTATCATTCATTATGCAAGAATTTTTATTGTCCATTAATTAAAAATGGAAACTATATTATACTACAACACCTGTGTAGTTTGAAAAAATGATGCCCATATATATATAATACAATAATATATGTAAAATTATTTATATTTATGAGTACTGCTATCATACAATATGAAAGTAATAGGATAACATTAACAACAATGCTAGGGGCACCAAAGGATACAAAGAACTTCCACAAAATGAGTGGAAAGTCTATGTGGCACACTGGGACCCGCCAGCAATTAAGCATTGTTTCCATTAATTGCTGGCGGGTCCCCCTGTGCCACATAGACTTTCCACTCATTTTGTGGAAGTTTTTTGTATCCTTTTGTGCCCCAATCATTATTCTAACATTAATATGTTCAAGTTTAAGATGGGCAAGAAAAGTCCTTATCATTCATTATGCCAATGGAGGTACAAAAATAATTTTACAAATAGAACACTAAATAATTTATTTAGGTGCTTTGTAAAAGACTGTTGGTAAGGGCATGTTAGTTTTTTAATTTGGGCACCTATTTTAGGTATAAAAAAATTTACTCACAAATTATACACGTAAGAAGTTTAGCTTTTGTTTGTTTTGCTTTCTAAGCAAGGGCTGTAATTGTAATTCAAGTGATACCCGATAAGTCTCAATCTCTCTTTCTTATTCCTCCTTGATTCTTGATCTTCTTCTTCATTCTATTTCATCCCATGTGAAACTCAAACCATGCAATGATATACCAATTGATACAAGTTTGTCAAGTCATATATATAAATATATTGTCACGACCCATCTCGCTACGCGCGGAAATAGGACACGTGGCACGCCGCCAAGACTCATCCAATTCCATTAAAGTAAAAACAGCAGCGAAAAACATAAGTATAATTCTTTAAAATCAGAGTTATAAAAAGTTTTGCGCCTTGAAAACACTTCAAGAAAATTCTCTTTGAAAAACAGTGATCCAATATACTGATCGAGGGTCTAGTCGACTTGAAATGCAAGATACAGAGACCCAGAAAAATTCCTCGGGTCGTCCAGTCGACTGTGACTAGGGTCCAGTCAACTGGGGCCTTAAATTCCCAGTCGACTAGTTTTACCCAGTCGACTATGCCTATTATAGAACCAAAATCAACAATTCCATCAGATGTCCAGTCGACTGTGTCGGGGATCCAGTCGACTGGTTTTCCATTATTTAGGGCAGTAGCTAAAACTGCACAGTGGTCCAGTCAACTGGACAAGGTCCGGTCGACTGATGCCCTGTTGCCAGCAGCTAGTTATGAAGTTTAACACCCTATGGATCTCCAATTCAAAACCAACACTAACACAACCATATTATAATGATTTAAAACATAACTACAGGTGTTCGAAACCAGAGTTACAGTACTACGAAACTAATCCCAAAGTTCTATTACAACATATTACAATTTTCCAAATCCTTATACAAGATTAGGAAAAGGAACAAAAATATAAACAAGGTGATTCTCCGGCATTCCTCAACGGCCTCACTCACGCTTCTTCTTTCCCTTACTTCTCACCTGCAATGGAGTGAAGCTCCACTGCTCAGCTCCACTGCTCAGCTATATGCTGAGTGCACAAGTTCTAACATATGTAATATATGATAAAACATGTTCTAATTCCATAATTCATAACAAATTGTCACACCCCAACCCACCCCAATGGATTAGGACACGTGTAACAAGACTACACGCACCCAAAATACACTAATAAGCAAGAAATCATGTTAGTTATCAAGAAAAAACATGATTTGAACCAACATAAAAGGGCTTGGTGAGACAAAACAGCCCCAAGGGCAAAATGGCCATTTAGGAAATATAGTAAAATTTCATACCAAAAGATAGATCTTTGAGTCCCAGTTCCAACGCAAAAAAATGGCGCTCGAATCTTGTCACGCCCCGACGTAGCATAATTATGGAAAGCGTTTAATTTTCTTTATGGACCCGTAGGTCGCGACAGTTTGAAGGATCGATTTCGTCCCAAACGTTGAACAATACAGTAATATAAAATCAGAATGGAACAATCAAGGCTTACAAAATTTTACCAAATTAATAATTATTACAGCACGGACTTACTAAAGGCACAAGCCGCCTTGAAACAAAATAATATTTTTTTATCTATCACAGTTATCCTTATTACAAACTCAGTTTATAACTTAAAACATATTATAGTAAATTCTTCTTCGGTAATCGTTCTCAGTTCGCGTAATCATATGGTCCAGCCTGATCATAACCTGAAAAGCCTAGACACGAATGTCCAGGGGGCATCAACGCAGGTCGTCAGCTTTATGAAGCTGGTGAGTATTAAAAACATAACTTGAATGTAAAACATACTCACTTACTATTTTCCATTTACAGTTTCATTATATAACAGGTTAACAATATAGAAATGAGTTTACATTATAAAACAGAAAGGATAACATTAATAAACTTTAATTCATAACACACGTGACCGTGTATGGGAACAATGCAATCAATCTCATCTTAGCGACTCTTTTCTCTTGACAACACGACACCTAACTCTCTCACTCTAGTATCTTTGAAACACTAAGATTACCACACTTTAGTACAGGGGTACCAGGGAGTGTCTAGTTTGCCTCACACTTTAGTATGGGGTACCAGGGAGTGTCCAATGCATCACACTTTGACCATACCACGCATGTCAGGGAGTGTCCAGTAGGCCACACTTTAGCATTACCATGGGTACCAGGGAATGTCCAAGTCGGCGTCACACACTTTAGCGCTACCATGGACGCCGGGGAGTGTCCAGTTTTGTCACCGCCGCATTTCAAAGACACTTTAGCCGCAATATTGTAACATCACACTTTGGTATACCAATACCAGGGAGTGTCCACACACAATCTCGATCACATACTCTTTTCTACACTAACCATCACTCACCATGCATGTACAACTGACTCCACAGGAATGACATGTGACTTAATACAGAAATATAAAGTACTGGGAATGATAACCATGGATATACGAGAAGAAATCAAATCTTATATGAAACAACCGGAGAATTCATCAAAGAATGCTTTAATATGTTTTTATTGCTACTAGAGCACAAGTGGGTCTACTTTGAAGCAATGCCCTAAACAATGAGTTATAATTTTTGTTCATGAATTACATATCAAAAGAAAGGTCTTTGAGTTTAGTTTCTAACGCTTCAAACGGTGCGTGTTTTCGAGTTTTCTAGAGGAAGTTAAGGCCGTTTCACTAAAAGTCATCAGTATTGAAAAATGCCAATCGATTGGCAAAAGTGCTAATTGATTGGTATACATGCCAATCGATTGGTAATGATTCCAATCGATTGGTAAACATACCAATCGATTGACATCATCAGTTTCTCCCCTGTTACGAATTTAAAGCCTATTTTTGACCCATTTTCAAATCCGAATGCAAACATGACTTGTAATGTATTGTTTTTTCCGTTTTTTTGCAAGGATCATAAATACGCGATCGGTTTTAACTAATTTCAATCGTATCTCTCGGATTTTACGAAAAATCGAGGGGTGACAAAACTTCAATTCTAATATACTTTTATATACGAATGAATTAAGCTCCAATACTTTAAATACAACCTCTAGCGACTGTAATCTTTCATTTTTATCTATCAAAAACGATTTTGGTTAAGTTTGAAAAATCACCATTTTTACACCATGAATAAGCTTAAACAAATTTCATATAAACACATACTAATTTAAGCAATATAAACTCTAATTAAGCATGAAATTACATTACAAGTGAGTTAGTAATACTCACTGTGATTGATTGAAGTATGTTTGTTGAGAAAGAATACAAGAACAAGAGAGCTCCAAGCTTTGGCTATGGAGTTTTGAAGCTTCTTCTCTCTATATTTTCAGAAATTATGAACTCTCAAGCTCTCTCTTTTTCTCTCTGTGCTTGTATTGTGCAGAATGTGAAGTGTCTATGATGTATATATAGGAGAAATAATTTTGCTCAACTTGGAGCCCAAGTAGCTCTTCATATACTCAACAATTTGGTTTTATTTTCTAGTTAACTGAATACAAATATACACAGATATACATACGTATATACAGATTATACTAACCCATCTGATTACCCAGGAGCCAACTATAACTTCCTAGGGGGCAAATGTTAGTTGTTTGGGTAATTTAGTTTGTAGTCACGATGTAACACACTCCTAAAGTGTTGACAAACAAGGCATAAGCAACTAGCTAAGAAGCACTTATCATGTTTGAAAAAACAACTTATGGCACAAGAATTGCACATGCTCAAATGCAATATCCAAACAAGGCCTTACTCAATGATTAGTTTTCATAATTAGAAATAAAGCAAATGTCAAATCTAACTTTGCGTCACTTCCAAAATCTGTGGAAGTTCATCGTGGCGCGGACAGTTTTGAACATAAACTGATATTTTACGACGCGATGATCACCACAAAAATACAGAAAATTCATCTGAATGTTAGAAATGATTTTCTGGTTTTATAAAAATACAGTTTGAGTCAAAAGAAATTAATTTCACCGTTTTGAAATACAGTTTTGAAATTCAACACAAGTATTACAAAATTTTATAAAATTGTGGTTTAACCCCAAAAGAAATTTAATAAGAAATGAACCAAGAAATAAAATCTAAAACATGAGAATTTAAATTTAGAATAACACCGAAAATTTAGCTTAAATATGGAAATGAAATTAAAATTATATGGAAATGAGAGTTGTTACAAATCCGAATTTTCTAGAAAGAGTTATGTCTGTTTTCGTAAAAGCCGTCGAAAAATGTTTCTGAAATCACTATTCTGGGCAAAGGGGTATTCGACCGGTCCAAGTACCCCCTGGACCATATTTTCTCCCATTTAACATTCTTAAAAGTCCCCAAACTCAAAAAGTATTTGAGGCTACTCCACAACCATTTTAGAACCACCAAAACAAGTGCTCGAAAGCATCGCAAACTCATTGAATCACACAACCGTTGAAATGTTTCACTCCTAATCACTTTATGAACCATTCAAAAAACATTCAAAGCATTGTAACTAGTTTTGAACTCATGTACAACATAATTGAAAGTGAAGGTGGAAGTGGCTTCATGAGTCCAGGTCAACATTACTAAGCTATTACATGTTTAAATCTGTTATACAACTGACTAACATGATCTGATTCTCAACAAGTTTAGCTAAAACTAGTTCGATTACAAAATGGAAATCTAAACGATATGAACATATACTACAAGTGATCTCTCCTCATTCCCTCGGTTCCCGTAGTTCATTTCTCACCTTCGATTCTCGCATCTTTCTATACCTGCGATGGTTATTTGAATTATAACCACACATATATAGATTTGTTTAAGCTGTTGCGTAGTGAATGAGCTAATCATGTGTTTGAATGCAGTAAATATTCTAATGTAACAACCATTCATGTAAAGCATAATTTATCATCTCCGGACAACCAAGTATTGGTTCACCCGGCTCTACTGCTTATATCATTATCTTCTCATCCCTACACAAAGGATTTATTCTTGCCCCTACACAAAGGGTTTACTCTTACCCCTACACAAAGGGCTTTTCTTTTTCTTATTGGAATTTCATACTTGGTGAACCATTACCGGGTAACCTTCGACCCACATAATCACATAAACATGTAACCAACTCAACATGGCAATTATTGAACATTTAGACATGTTTTTCCATTTTCTAGCATAAAGATGCTAACACAAATATAGATTCAACCTACTAAAATTCATTTTTGGCACATTAAACATATTTATAAATTCTAAAACAAGATTAGAATCATTCACCTTAGCCAAGTAATCACAAGTTTGATCTCCTACAAGTTAAATTTAGGGATTTCAACCTAATTTTACCCTTTCCCCAAATTCCTACACATTGCATGTGAATTACAAGCTATTAACCCAAATTGGGTCATGAACAATCTATCAAGAACTTCAACGAAATTTACATCAAAGTGTAGTTCTTACCTTCTAGACCACAATTATGCCTTCCATTTGAACTCTAGGTGTCAATTGCTAAATGGATCTTCTAAGAAAACTACCAAAACCCTTGCTTTGATTGATCTCTAGCAAAGCTCTTCTTCAATTTCCTATACTTACCTGTATGTAAATATATATATATATATCAGCCCACAAAATAGGTCTTCCAAAAATCCATCTCTAAACTAAAATTAAATGCTCTATTGTAATCTACTCACCTCCACGATGCCAAAGGTGGCTTCGGTTCGCGAATTGGACGAACGGTGGCGACGGAATGGTGTAAAAACGGCAACGGAGCTCTCTTCTCTCTCTCCCTTCTTGTCGACTTCTCTCTCTGTCTCCAAACTGTTTTTCATTTCAGAGTTCATACCCTTTTGACACACATGTATACACATGCAATGTTTTGTCAACCAAATTTTGCTTCTTTCGTTTACACCCCCGGAATTTTCTAAATTTTTATTATGAAATCCTCCAAACATTCCATTAACTACCTAATTATGTAAGTGAGTGATTGTCTAAGTCCTGTATGGGTCCCACACGGGGTCCCATATATTTATGAAATTGCTAACGTACCTACTAATTATAAACCATTTCCATTTATACCCTTATACGGGTACCCAAACTGGTATTAAAGACTAACATATTAAACAATATAATATGAAAATATTTAAACACAAATATCAAATTAATCAAATAAGAATGTATCTAGTCATTTAAATGCACTTTAGTTTCTCCAACCCTTCAATGGGTCCCACTTCATTACCTGTCCCACCTCACTGAGGACTTTTCAACTGTGTTCTTCACTGAACACTTTTCCATGGGTGAGTTCTAAGACTCCCCTTAATTCATAATATACACTAATTATATTAATTAATGCATATTAAAGGATAATTAAACCTTTTTCCTAGGTACGGGTGTTACATTTCTCCCTCCCTAAAAGGAAGTTTGGTCCCCAAACTTATTCTTACTTTACAAATATTTCAATGGAGGATACCTCTCTCCCCCATTTCATCTTCCTGTTTCACATCCAATTACCAACAAGCCTTCGTTCTCTTCGGTGCTTCCCAATAATAGTAATTCTATTGTGGAGTGAAGTCGGATCACTTCCTCCTTTAATACCTTATCATAAATATGATTTCTCAAGTCAAGCCCCCTTTTCATCGAATGCAATGATGCAAATTGAATTCAATTTTCAATTATCATCTCTTTCCCAGTTCTTGGAATACATCTCAGTCTCTAATACTTTTGGATCTTAACTCACTTCTTTATGAATAGTTAATACATATACCAAACCCCATTGATCTCCAACTCAACCACTAGCAATTACCTTCGCGTTATCAAATTTCCAAATTGTAGTCTATTGTGAATTTCAATTATCTGCTTCAATATGTAACCAAATTCTATGAAGAACTTCATTACAATCAATAAATTCTTCGATGCCAGTGAAACTAGTTTAATCAACATCTATACCAATCCATTCTCATTGCTGCCCGTAGAAACTCTATTCTTCCCACGTTACACATTCAAAACACGATACTCATTCACAATACATCTTTAGTTATTGGAACTCCATACCTACCTGAATACATTCCGATTCTGAACATATATGTACACACATCTCAAGAAATTTATACTCACCCTATCAGATGTTAAAACACAATCTTTCTATCATCCCCACTTGTCGAACAAAAATATCCCATTTCAAATTTATTTCTAGAAGAAAACATTGGTGTCTCTTGTGACCCATCGACCAATTATTTATTCTCAAGGTAGTTATTCATTCATCACCATAGCTTTATCCATTTCCATATTCGTAACCCGATCAGTGCTCCTACAGTCACATGGTTGGTTGTACTTGTTCCCTTACCAAATACTTCTTATTACTAGATATCCATTTTTTTTTGCCTTCACCAATACAATTCGGTCAAAACAATTCGATGATGATCCCATCATTATAGACATAGAAGTTCAATTCCCGATATTCTCTCCCAGTACCGTTAAGACACGTATAAGATAGTCAAAACTTCTTTTAAAATTACACACACATACCACAATATTCTTCCTCAAACCTTTAATTTCTCAATTTCAATCTCTACACATATGTTCTCAAGGAGTTGATATAATAGCTAAGTTCCGCACTGCTCTTGATCTTACTACATAGGATGACCTATCATGATCCTCCACAAATTCTAGTCATCTTTCATGTTTTTTTTTTCTTTACTTAGGTAAATATTTGTGTCAAATTCATTACAAATAGTATAAAGTTCACATTTGTCCCGGTTCAAATAAACAAATTTATAATGCTAAGGTAGTTATCATCATCACCATTCTATAAGTTCATTTCTTGTACAGTTCATTGTAGAATTCACAATCGCAGTTAATGCTTTGATCACTTGACATCACGTCACAAGGTTTTTAATACTTGTATTGGTGTCATAGCAAAGTTTATTTAACCTCCCTTGCTTTGCTCTTTCTAAATTATATTTACTCTTAGATCATTGTCAGAAAACGTCTATACTCTTGGAGCTATTAACAAATTATATTTGCTATTCGGATACCTTATTTTTTTTTTTTTGTACTTGTAACTTCATTCAATCACAAATAACCAACAACACTAATTCTATAGTTAACACTTGATCTTTCTGTCCCAACGTCACAACTCTGGTATACTCCCAAACTATTTTTTGAAGCCTTCATAAGAATATTATCAAACAAACCCAAAATTTCAAGATTCTAGTAGTACATTCTTGTATCTAACAAACAAATATAAAACAAAGAGGTGAATAGATCTAGAATCCACAAGTACTTTTGTCGGTTATAAACCAAATGAAAACTATACCTGGAATATCTGTATCAACTGTGGTTGTCCCCTCTCGCCTAAGTTGGAAATACCTACCTTATCGTTGTTCCCTTCTTTGTGGCTGCTATTGCACAAATCCTTGAGTAGTAGCATTAGTGGTTGAGAAACTAGAACCTCCCAGTTGCCTATTAGGACATTCTTTAGCATGATGTCCATATTCACCACATACATAACATTTACCTCTACCTCTAGTGTTTCGATTCGGGCACTTCCTTGCAATATGTCCATGTCGATTACAATCATTACAAATGGTAGAGGACATGTAACAAGTTCCCCAATGATTCTTCTGAGAAATCTGACATCTTGGCTTATTCCTACCTGAACCACTACTTCCTGATGAATTTTTGAACTCTGTCTTTTAAAACCCCCTTGACCTTGAATTTGACTTTTTCCCGGCCTTTTACCTTGCTGACTTTGTTAACTCTATTGACCTTGTATACTAGTTTGATATTCCATGTCCCTTTCAGCAATGGAAGCGATGTCCAATGCCCCCGCGAAGGTCTGAGGCCGAAATACAGTCACTCGCCCCCGGATATCACTTCTAAGTCCTGCCACAAATTTCTTTGCTTTTACCTTCTCAGTTGAAATAATATCCCCAGCAAACCTTGCCAAACTTGTGTACTGTGCTGAATACTCTCGAACCGACATTCCACCCTGTATTAACTCCATAAACTCTTGAGCTTTCTGATACTGGAATGATTCCAAAAAATACTGTTCGTTGAATGTCTCCAGGAATTGATTCCAAGTAGTCGATTGTCCTGGCCCCAACTTGTTACGCCACCAATATTGTGCCTCATCCTTCAATGTATCAGCTGTAAATAACATTTTTTGCTCCTCCAGGCACGGTAGTACTCTAAACATTTTCTCCATATCGGAAATCTAGAAATTTTCCCTCATCGGATCAACTACCACTCGAAATATCGTTGGCTTTTGCTTGTAAAATTGTGAAATAGTAACCGCTTCCTCCCTTGGATTTAGATTAGTTCGTTCACATCTTTCCTCGGTAACCTGTGTTTCTGCTATTCTGACCAAACCTTCCAAAACTCGTTCAACCCTTTCCATTTGTGTCGACGACGATGGTTCGTTTTCTTGATTACCCACATACATTTTGCATCTCTGTTACCCACAACATAACATTCATATACATGTTACTTTGTATATATTAAAATGCTTGCTAAACAACATTCAAGCATGTTAAGTAAACGTGTATGCATGATCGTGTAGTTACGCATCATTTTTTTTACACGTCGTATTCGCCACTCGTCCCAAAGGCTCTAGCCTATTGCTCTGATACCAAAAATTGTCCCACACCACCCCACCCCAATGGATTAGGACACGTGTAACAAGACTACACACACCCAAAATACACTAATAAGCAAGAAACCATGTTAGTTATGAAGAAAAAACATGATTTGAACCAACATAAAAGGGCTTGGTGAGCAAAACAGCCCTAAGGGCAAAATGGCCATTTAGGAAATATAGTAAAATTTTATACCAATAGATAGATCTTTGATTCCCGGTTCCAACGCAAAAAAACGCCGCTCGAATCCAAATTTTTTAGAAAGAGTTATGTCTGTTTCCGTAAAAGCTGTCGAAAAATGTTTCTGAAATCACTATTCTGCGCAGAGGGGTGTTCGACCGGTCGAACTGCCCCTTTCAACCGGTCTAAGTACCCCCTGGACCATATTTTCTCCCATTTAACATCCTTAAAAGTCCCCAAACTCAAAAGGCATTTGGGGCTACTCCTCAACCATTTTAAAACCACAAAAAAAGTGCTCGAAAGCATCGCAAACTCATTAAATCACACAACCGTTGAAATGTTTTTACTCTTAATCACTTCATGAACCATTCAAAAACCATTCAAAGCATTGTAACTATTTTTGAACTCATGTACAACATAATTGAAAGTGAAGGTGGAAGCGATTCCATGAGTCCAGGTCAACATTACTAAGCTATTACATGTTCAAATCTGTTATACAACTGACTAACATGATCCGATTCTCAACAAGTTTAGCTAAAACTAGTTCGATTACAATACGGAAATCTAAACGATATAAACATATACTACAAGTGATCTCTCCTCAAACTCCCTCGGTTCCCATAGTTCATTTCTCACCTTCAATCCTCGCCTCTTTTCGTACCTGCGATGGTTATTTGAATAACCACACATATATATATATATATAGAGAGAGAGATTTGTTTAAGCTGTCGCTTAGTGAATGAGCTAATCATGTGTTTGAATGCAGTCAATATTTTAATGCAATAACCATTCATGTAAAGCATAATTTATCATCTCCGGACTACCAAGTATTGGTTCACCCGGCTCTACTACTTATATCATTATCTTCTCATCCTTACACAAAGGATTTATCTTTGCCCCTACACAAAAGGTTTAATCTTACCCCTACATAAAGGGTTTACTCTTACCCCTACACAAAGGGCTTTTCTTTTTCTTATTAGAATTTCATACTTGGTGAACCATTACCGGGTAACCTTCGACCCACATAATCACATAAACATATAACCAACTCAACATGGTAATTATTGAACATTTAGACATGCTTTTCCATTTTCTAGCATAAAGATGCTAACACAAATATAGATTCAACCTACTAAAATTTATTTTGGCACATTAAACAAATTTATACATTCTAAAACAAGATTAGAATCACTCACCTTAGCCAAGTATTCACAAGTTTGATCTCCTACAAGTTAAATTTAGGGATTTCAACCCAATTTTAGCCTTTCCCCAATTTCCTACACATTGCATGTGAATTACAAGCTATTAACCCAAATTGGGTCATGAATAATCTATTAAGAACTTCAATGAAATTTACTTCTAAGTGTAGTTCTTGCCTTCTAGACCACAATTATGCCTTCCATTTGAACTCTAGGTGTCAATTGCTAGATGGATCTCCAAGAATACTACTTGCTTTGATTGATCTCTAGCAAAGTTCTTCTTCAATTTCCTATACTTACATGTATATATATCAGCCCACAAATTGGGTCTTCCAAAAATCCATCTCTAAACTAAAATTAAAGGCTCTATTGTAATCTACTCACCTCCACGTTGCCAAAAGTGGCTTCGGTTCGCGATTGGACGAACGACGGTGACGGAATGGCGTAAAAAGGGCAACAGAGCTCTCTTCTATCTCTCCCTTCTTGCCGACTTTCCTCTCTCTCTCCGGACTATTTTTCCTTTGAGAGTTCATACCCTCTTGACACACATGCATACACATGCAATGTGTTGTCAACCAAATTTTGCTTCTTTCGTTTACACCCCCGGAATTTTCTAAGTTCTTATTATGAAATCCCCCAAACATTCCATTAACTACCCAATTATGTAAGTGAGTGATTGTCTAAGTCCTGTATGGGTCCTACACGGGGTCTTATATATTTATGAAATTGCTAACGTACCTACTAATTATAAATCATTTCCATTTATACCCTTATACGGGTACCCAAACTGGTATTAAAGACTAACACATTAAACAATATGATATGAAAATATTTAAACACATAAATCAAATTAATCAAATAAGAATGCATCTAGTCATTTAAATGCACTTTAGTTTATCTGACCCTTCACTAGGTCCCACTTCATAACTTGTCCCACCTCACTGAGGACTTTTCAACTGTGTTTTTTACTGAACACTTTTCCATGAGTGAGTCCTAAGCCTCCCCTTAATTCATAATATACACTAATTATATTAACTAATGCATATTATAGGATAATTAAACCTTTTTTCCGGGTATGGGTGTTACACAAATAGTCTCGAGGGAGAAAAATACGCATTCATCTGGTAGTGGCAAGTCCAAGTCTTAAACCATGATGCCAATGGCAAGTCTATCAACCATTGCATCCCCAAGTGCCATGGCAAGTCCAAGTTTATAAACCATGCACAGTAGCCGTCGCTACTAAATTCTTAAATATCGAGAAGTTTATTCTGGCATGAAATTGTAAAAATCCCCCCCTTTGACCCATATAGAAAACTCAACGTGTTCGCGTAAAAGTAGACATGCTTTTCATATTTACGCGCGTGCATAATTAATGGCCTAAGATTAACACATAAATTTTGCCCGGATTTCCTCGTCGAAATCTAAAACATGCATATTACTATAATGCACAAGTTAGGACTTCATACCTCGTGCAATTTCTCTCAAACTTTGAAGGATCGACTAGAGAGCCGATTAATCGTCGAATCCCGAATTTCAGACGATTCCTACAAGTTTTTACTGAGTTTTTTTTTCCAAAAGTCTAGAAATAGATTTTTACAAAAGTTAACCAAACAAAACCTAAGAGGTATCAAAACGTAGGTCTTACCTCAAGGAGTCTAAATATGAAATTTGGTCAAAATTAGACGGATGAAAGGTCGCCGATCGTCGTCGCAAAGCCCGTGGCAACAAATCTCCCTTTTCTCTCTCCTCTCTAGATATTTGTAATGTTTTGTAACAACTAACAAAATCCTCCACTCCTATTTATAGAGAAACTTTCTATAAATCGTGTTTACCTCCCCAGGAGTTCTCAAAACTTCTAATTACTCCATAAAACGTCCCACACATCCATTTTATACCTTTACGAGTGAAAACTATAAATTTCAGAAGTTTTTGACTAAGTCTCGTTTGGGTCAAAATTATGTCCTAAACTAAATTCTGTGGAATCTCTACACAACCTACCTTTTATATAACGTGTCACTCACGTTCTCACCATAGTTCTCTAAATGATATACAACAATATCGAAATTACTAGAATTTCCTCTACACAGGTAAATTTACTATTCATAAAACATAGCAGAAAGTCAAATAATATTTAAATCACATAAATGTCATTTAATCGTGCCAATGCAAAATGAACTTCCTTGTCCCCGTGTCTTCACTGACACCTCCCTGTTGACTCACGTCAACCCAACTCAAATTATTAATAAATATTAATAATTTCACAGAATCTCAAATTATGCATTTTAAAAACAATAAAATTATGAAACGGGTGTGACATATATATATATATATTAATCCAAGTGGAATTGAATAGTTTATTGGAGTTAATACATAAGAAAAAGTCAAAAAAATTGGACTGCCGAGTTGCTTGGGGCCAAGGTGCTATGGTTCTTCGGCGGGGGGGGGGGGGGGGGGGGGGGGGGGGGGGGGGGCTGAGGGTGGTGAGGGTTTGTTTGGCTTTGGGAGATGTTTGTTCTTGGTCTCTTGTATGTATGTAATGATTTCTTGTGATATAAAATTCATTAGATGTTAAAAAAAAAAAAAAAAAAACTAGGGCTGCTGACCCACTTAGTTTGTTGTTTGATCACTTGTTTTTAATTTCTTTAAATGGTGGTCCCAATATATTCTAGAGTTTATTAGAAACAAGAGTAAACATATTCTACTCAAATTATAACAAATAGAACACTAAAATACTGTAATTTATTTTAGGTGCTTCGTAAAAGACTGCTAATAAGGGCATGCTAGGTTTTTTATTTTTTTATTTTTTATTTTTTATTTTTTTTATTTGGGCTTTAGGTTAAAAAAAAATTTACTACTTATTTTAAGGGTTCCTCCCACAATTTATGCACTTAAGAAGATTAGCTTTTGTTTGTTTTGCTTTCTAAGCAAGGGCTGTAATTGTAATTCAAGTGATACCCAGTAAGTCTCAATCTCTCTTTCTAATCCCTTCCTGACTTTTGATCTTTTTCTTCTTTCTATTTGATCCCACGCGAATCTCAAGTTATGCACTAGTATACCGTTCGATACAAATCATGCATTAATTTTTTTTTCTTTTTCAAGTGGAATTGAATAGTTTATTAGTTTCAATACATAAAAAGAAGTCAAGAACTTGGGCTGCCGAGTTGCTTGGGGCCAAGGTGTTGTGGTTATTGAGGAGGTTTGTTTGGCTTTGGGAGATGTTTGTTCTTAGTCTGATCTTGTATGTATGTAATGATTTCTTAGGATATAAAGTTCATTAAGTGTTAAAAAAAAAAAGAACTAGGGTTGCTGACTCATATGGTTTGGTGTTTGATCACTTATTTTTAATTTTTTAAAAGGTGGTCCCAATTTCTAGGGTTTATTATAAACAAGAGTAAACCTATGCTACTAAAATTTTTTAACCGAAATGTATCCCAAACACATGTATACAAACCGAGGGGATCGAGGAGGCCATAGCCTCGTTAGTCGAGCTCATATATATATATAGAGGCCTCGTTAGTCGAGCTCATATATTATATATATATATATAGAGAGAGAGAGAGAGAGAGAGAGAGAGAGAGAGAGAGAGAGAGAGAGAGAGAGAGAGAGCATTCTGAGTTGGTCATACAAAATGCTTGTAAATTAATGAAAACATTACGCTTGTCTTTTAAATATAATTATAGGTAGAGAAATATGTTAGAGATGCTCTTAATAATTGAAGTAAATGGTATAAGGGCAATGCTAAGGGCACTAACAACATCCACTAACACTTACTAACACACTCTATCTCTCTCCTAGTAGTCTAGCGGGGTCCACTGCGGACCCCATAGTGCCACTAGGAGAGAGATAGAGTGTGTTAGTAAGTGTTAGTGAATGTTGTTAGTGCCCCAAACATAACCCATGGTATAAATTGAGTTTTTTTTTAGTTAAAATTAGGTGCCCAAATTAAAATTTTCATGTGCCCTTATCGAGACTCTTTGTAAAATTACTTCAATGACATCACTTCATAATGGTATGGATGTTTATTTTGAAACTGGGTATTTTTAAAGGACCGAGGTTCTATCCGAGGCTGGGTGCCACTAGCCTCCCCACCGCCTATGGCGCGGGTTCGAATCCCCTCTCCCATTATAATTTTAAAAGAAAAAAGTGATTACTTTATAAATATATATATATATATATATGAGAAGAGTTAATTTTATGAGAGCTGATTGAAGAGTGCCGATTGCAGGATTATGGAAGCAGAGAGCAAGGTGTGTCCAATATGTCGAAGGCTCGTTCACAAAGTGAGAAAATTGATTATTCCATAGAAAACAAAATGTGGAACTTGTGGGCTAGACTCTTATGCGAATTTAATTACTGTTAGTTTTTAAAGTTGCTCATAGATTGAGAATGATTATGATCCATATGGGATTGGAATTTTTATGGCCAGCTAAATGTAAAAATTTTCTATGAATTTTTCCACTTGAGGAAGGATCTGTAGATTTTGCTTCCTTCTTATCCATTTTGTGTACAAAAATGCAAGTTATCACCACCTCAGGGCAATTTAATTGTGAAAATGTTAACTAAACCAGATTTAGTTACCTAATTTATTATTGAATGTTGTGTAAGAGACAACATTTTAGTTACAATGTGTCAAAGGCTATACACAAGGAAATGTGCTAAAGTTTTGTTCGTCCAATGAATTCTTTGGTTGTCAGTAGTTATGATCAAAGGCTCTTTGCATTCAAAAAGTAAATTAATGTGAGATTACATTACTGACCATGAAGTTTTTGATAGTTACAAGTAGCACCTAAATAGCAATACATCTGACATCGTTGTTTTGAATTTTGGGTAACTTCAGTTTACCCTTATACAAGTACACAACTACTAAAATTATGGAATGCATGTTTACTAAAATTATGGACACTATTTGAAGTTATCGAGAATGCAATCGCACGAGAGAAAATTATTAAGATGATCAAAGTTGAGTGATCGATGTTCAAAATGTTAAAAATTGTTGACACAAAATAGTAAATGAATTGTATTTAAAACATGATAAATGCGTCACTATTATTGTTTGTACCTAAAAATTACATTTTTTAAGTTTAAATTTGTACAAGGCCGATTGGAATTTTTAATCGGACAGTGAGACCGATTGCAGAAATTAATGATAAAATAATGGTTCAAAGTTGATTGGGCAAGATGACTATAGCGCGGGCTGACATACATGTTTTAATTGGGCTGCCTCATCTGCCATCCTTCATTCGGGCACCACCTAATTGACTGTTTTATGATTTTGGGCATGTTGATAGATCATTTTGTAATTAATGTGGATGATCATGAGGGACCATGTGATCATACTTCATACGGTCATAATGCTCACCACGTGTTGGGAAGAGTCCATCAAATGCAGCCACGTGTTGGGTTAGAATAATTATTTGACCATTTGACATGGAGATATTTTGGATTTAATCAAATCGGGCTACCTCAAATCTACATCGGGCATACATTTTATTCGGACTATGTTTAAGTAATGATTTGATATGATGACTATTTAGTATGGTGGGCCACGTTCTTTAAGTCTAAGATTCATTTGAAGCATTTAATAAATCTGGGTCACTTCATTGACCATTTTATAATTTGGTCATCATTCAAGTGATATGAATTAGGCTTATTCTCAGGCCTTGCTAATTCATTCGGACTTGCCAAAGTGTGTAATCAGACTGGTTACAATTTATGCAATTAATACATTTTTGGTTTGGGCAGTCAACTTGGTGGGCCACATTTAATGATGAGCATTAAATTTGGCCATTTGATTTTATGTATTTCCGTGGGGTTTGATTTATTAAAATGATGGTAGGACCCATTGACTGACAAATATCAATATGGAAAACAAATGGTTTTTACATCCAATTGTCAATACTGTCCAAATACTTGGCAATCAGCCCGAAGCCGTGATTTATCATGATTTCTCTGCAATCGGGCTTAAGTGGTGATTCAGCACTCCACACGATGCGGTTATTTTTTGGAAAGCTGTTACAGATTTGGCTGAAATGGAAGAGTATCAATTCTTACAAACTCTCTAAAGTGATAAATTTTTATATTGTGATAAGGGAGAATATTATTACATTGGGAAAGATAATATTTTTGGTATTATCTCTTATGGAAGGATATTATCAAGATATGGGAAGCATATCTTTTGCTTGCAAGCCAAGTCATCCGAATCAAGGCAGTATATGGGCTAGATTCAAGCAGCATATATATGTATATGCATATATGTATATTTATTTGAAGATTTGGAAGGTTTTATCAGATATGGAGATAAAATCTGGTATTTTTATACCAGATAATTATGGAGGATATTTACTTGCCTTATCTCAAGCACTCCAAGGCCGCTATAAATCTGCAGGCAGGCCAAGCAATCGAGGCACTCCGCGTCTCTTCGACAAAAGCATACACAGCATTCATCACGTTCAAAGTATACACAACATTCAGTATTCAGCACATTCAAGGCATTCAGAGCACTTTTTCTAAGTCTTTGTTTCCTAGCTTTAATAGCAATTAGGTCTGTCTTTTTTGTTATCTTTTCTTTGTTTCTTTTGAATAATCAGTCCATTATGTTGTTCTTGAGATCTGTTTTAGTTTTCCAAGCATTTAATAAAATCTACTTTTATTAAACCGTTTGTGATTTGTTTAACTTGTTTAAACTTGATACTTTTTAGCTTGTGCGCTTCAGTACTGCTAAAGGACTTTTAGTGAGGGTACTTTCCTACTCACTACACACAATCACCAGTTTAGAAGTCAGATTTACCAAAAGCCTTGTGTATCACTGACACAAGCAGATAGGAAATTAGTTTGCACGCTTACACACACACACACCGAACCACAGATTGGTTCTGGCACGCCCACGCAAATTAGAGCAAACAATTATCGTATTTATATGCTGGAAATTATGACAAAGTAAATAAATAAAATTCAGTAAACAAATCCATTTCGGATCCCAAAAGTAAATAAAAAAAATATGGACCTAAGCAAGAACCATACAAGTAAATATTCTACAAAAGAAAAAGGTCTAAACACGATAGCTAAGCCTAGTTATGACGTATGAGAACAAAATTGATCTTGAAAAACAAATACATAAACTAAGGGCTCGCATGGTAACGTTTCCTGTTTTGAGTTTTCAGTTTTTTAAAAACGAAAACCAGTTTTGGTTTTTTTTTTTTGAAAAAAAAAACAAAAACTTGTTTGGTAACATTGTTGATTTTTTTTTTTAAAAAAAAAAAAAAAAAAACAAAAACAGGAAACTCAAAATGACTTTTTGCTGTTTTCATTTTTTACCCAAAATTTGAAAACGTATTTTAAAAACAAAAAACAAAAACGTTACCAAACGTGTTTTCAATTTTCGTTTTTTAAAAAACGAAAACAAAAACAGAAAACAGAAAACGACAACGTTACCAAACGAGCCCTAAATTTTATGATGAATATGAAACTTTTTTTTTCTTTTTTGAGGGAATGAATATGAAACTTTCAAATCAATTTGAATTAATCTAAGAGCCAGAACATATATCCAGAAAAATGTGAAGGCCACATATGCCAAAAATTATTTTTGCATATTACAGAATAATTTTTCTATATCCTCAAAACCAAAAAGAATGAAGGAAAAATAACATAAACTCAAACAGCATCCAATTATATTCTTTTCATATTTTCTGAGTCTCAAAACGTCAAAAAGTGTTGCTAATTTCATTTCAGTTTTTTGATTGTGGAATGTGTTACGTAGATTTTATGTTGTGATACAACTCCAAATCTTCTTGAAACCGTTCTAACAATGAAATAAATAATTGTTACTACTAATAAATGCTTACAATTTTTGGTTGGAGATTTAAATTTGAGGATGAAAAACAACCAAATACAAAATAGAATGTAAACAAATAAAAGACAACTTTTTTGTTGTCATACCGTAGTCTGCTCCAAATATGTTCTTCTATGATAATCTGCTATTTCTATCTCTCCCTGTAGGAACAAAATGAACTGATTTCTAGGGGTGGGCAATCGGTCGTTTCGGCTTCGAACTGTAAAGTTCGGGTCGGGTTATTCGTGTTCAGGTTGGAGATTTTGATACTGATATCCGACTTGTACTAAAGTTTGAAACTACAGTTCGGTTTCCAAACAATATTTTCGGGTTCGGTTCGGAACCAAAGTTTAGATATAGATATAAGACTCACACTAATTGAGATTTAGATACAAATCAGATTTAGATACAGTGACATAATGTGTGAAGTGTGAACCCTAATACAAATTCATATTAGGTACAAATTCATATTCATATTAGGTACAAAATCAGATTTACAAATACAAATTCATCATTATCACACACACTATCACAGATTCACAGACCCATACAAACATGCACCACACACACACACACACACACACACACACATGTACACACACATACATACACACACATATACATCGTATCGGACCATCAGTCGCATACCTTGAGAGTCGACGAGACGTTCGACGATTGAGGCTCTTGAGGGAGGGTCAGGAGGCTGGAGGCTGAGATCTGAGACAGTCCATCGACTCCGCCGTCGAGTGAGTGAGAGAGAGACTGAGATCAATGGCCCATCAAGTGAGAGAGAGAGAGAGAGACTGAGATCTATGGTCACATACCTTGAGGGTCGTTGGAGACTAGCTTCGCCGGTCGCTGGCTGTTGCATTGTTGAGTGAGAGATAGTGTGGTGTGGTGTGGTGTGGTGTGGTCTGTGGTAGTGTGCGGTTGAGTAGAGTGAGATGAGAGAAAGTGTGAACTGTGAACCTAATTTGAAGCTAATATATCCCAAAATGAATTTCGGATATTCGGGTTGGGATTTGTCTCCCGATATCCGAACTGTTTTAATAACTACAATTTGGTTTCGACCCGAACTTAATTTGGTTCGATTTCAACCCGAACTGAATTAAGTTTAAATTTCAGTTTTGGGTCGAAACTTCGGGTTGACCCGAAGTGTGCCCACCCCTACTGATTTCCCATCCCTTCACATAGAAACCAAAAGTTATTGAACACATGGAATAAACCACACAAAGAAAACATCAAAATAAAATAGAAAAGAAACTTATGAAAGTACGTATATTAGTTAACTATTGAAAGTGATTCCATGGTACTACACCAAAAACGCTAAACTGGTACTGTTTTAAACTGTGCCTGACTGAATCTGGCATGCTTTTTTTCAGTGCCAAATATCGGGGTTCCAATTTTTTTTTTGGCACTATTTAAAACAATGCCAGTTTTGGTCAAAGGATACCAAATTTCGGAGTTTGGTACCCTTTCTTGGCACTGTTCAAAACAGTGCCAGAATGTTCCCCGTGTCAAGATAACTAGGCGACATGTGGCAACGTCACATGTCAATACATTAATCTGGCACGCTTTTGCACTGCTAAAAACAGTGCCAGTTTTTCTTTAGTTTAGAATTTTATTAATCTAGCACAGTATTGAGCAGTGCCAGATTATTTTTTAAGAAAAAATAAATAAAAAATTGCAGATAATGTTGCAGCATTAGCAATTTCTCCTTTATAATACAAACACAAAATAGCTTCCCAACCTGCCTATAAAAAGCAGCAAAACCTTGGAAAAAAAGAAAAAAAATGATCACCAAACATGTCCCTCGTAGGATAAAAATTATAATTACCATAACAATTACGTATATAATATCAGGATGATATTAGAGTATCAGTAATCCCATTACATATAAACCTCCATATCAATAAACTTGATGGACTAACACACAGAGCTCCTACTGCATAAGCATACATACCTAGATAAATATTGACCATCATCTTCATTAGCATGCTCCCTCTCTCTGTCAGATCTCCTACTTCTTGAACCATACTGGTATTCCACACTTTTACTTCTTCTCCTATAATCATCATCCTTATAACCATCTCTTCCATATCGATCTTCTGAATCTCTACTATAATGATCTTCTTCGCGAATGTTCGAGTCGCCTTACCTACCATAACGATCATCTTTTCTATAGCTTTCTCGATCTATCTCTCCTATAACCATCTCTACTTCCATAATGGCCTTCATAACGATCGTCATATTGGTCATCGTATCCTCCTCTACCACCTGGCTTATACAGTTGATGATGTGTTGCGAAACCTATTGAATCATTTGCACACATTGTTAGTAAAAACTTACATATATACTATTAAAAGACCTCATTTGCAAAAAAATCCTGCAATATCATCTAAGGAGAATTATACATATATTATCATTTTCATCCTGCATTTTTGCAACTAAGAAAGAACTTTAAGGGCAAAATGGCAAGTTCATTAGGATGAGAAAAACTTGCTCATTGCTCGCAAGTGGTGACATGATGAGATACAAAATGGCATTGATTCAATCATCTGTACTTCCAAGATTTAGTATAAAGTCCACGGGGAGAAGATATTTGTATGTATGTAGATATATATATATATATCTTTCTTAAGGAGTAAAAAGAAGAGTAAAATCCTACCACTTTCATGAAATACAATAGTGGCGGCAGAGGAGTGAGTTTGGGGGTTAGGGTTTTCTCATAATTTTCTTTAGTCAACGATTTGGGGGATGTTTGGATGGAGAGATTTTGGAATTTTATTTGGCATGGTTAATTTGTCGAATAGGCAATGTTTGAAAGAGCTCCAGATTTGGGACTGTTAATAACAATGCCAAATTGAACCAAAATCATGCCAAAAGATGGCACTATTTAAAACAGTGCCAAATGAAAATGCGCAAAAAGTGCCAGTTTAGCACTTTTGGTGTAGTGGTTGTTGTAGCTTGGGTAACCTCGAACGATTGGAAATTAAACAATGTGATTAATTGTATTCAAACACTACTAGAGAGAATCAAAATTTGGTGCAGCATTGAGATTAACCACATCCCCAGAAGCTCAAATGGACTAGCTGATCACTTTGCGAATGAGGGGGTACATAGGCAACGACCATGGGCTGTATGGTTGTAAACTTTCCTCTGATCAGGTTTTTTTTTTGTTTGAATTTTGTACTTCCCTTTGAGTCCTCCAATGTGTTTCGACTCAAACGGGGTGCCTCATTCCTTATGGGTTTGTGTCGAATAGCTACTTTATTTTTTGAATATTAAGTCCCCCCCTGACTAGGTGTATCTTTGTGATCTTTCCTTAATAAAATCCCCTAGTTCCGTCGAGGTTCCTAAAAAAAATGTGTTTGGGTACAAAGAAAAATAAATGAAAAAAGAAGAAGGAACAACAAACATTGTGGTTGATCATTGTTGATTGCAAATAAGAGAATACATATAAGTAGAGAATACATACAAGTAGAGCCATGAGCGGGCTACCCCCCCCCCCCCCCCCCCCCCCCAAAAAAAAAAAAATCTGGTAAATTATGTTAGTACATATGATATTCTAGCCCAATTATAGTATAGCCCCACCCCCCCCCCCCCCTAAATTTGAATTTTTTTTAATACATGTGATATTTTAACCCAAATGTAATCTAGCCCTTCCCAAAATTTGAGAATTTTTTAGTACATGTGATATTTTAGCCCAAATGTAGTCTACCCAACCCCAATTAAGTGTTCTAAATAGGGGTGGGCACACTTCGGGTCAACCCAAAACCGAAATTTAAACTCAATTCTGTTCGGGTTGAAATTGAACCATAATAAGTTTGGGACAGAACCAAACTGTAGTTATTAAAACAGTTCAGATAACAGGAGACAAATCCTGACCCGACCCAAAAATCCGAAATTCATTTTGGGACATATTAGCTTCAAAGTAGGTTCACACTTCACACTTTCCCTCACTCACTCTACTTAGCCAGTGTAATACCCTGTACTTTTGTATGTGATACGTACGAAGATATTCAACCAATAAGAACAAGACTCGGTGGCCACATTGAGTAGCGCCCGGTCAGAAGGCACAGTCATCCCGACCAGTTCAACAACCTGACCTACGGGTCGGGAATGTCGCCTGAGCCCGATTCCTTGCTAGACAGCTCAGGCTGACCTTGGAGGCGCAATCCAAACTTATCCAGACAGCTTCCTATATGAGTTAGAAGACTAATGCAAAGTAAATATTGTTTCCTAATTCAATTAGGAAACTCGTATACTTTGTATTAATCACACCTAATCAAATTATATTACCTTATCAAATATAGTTTCCATATATGAGGGACTCTTGCAACTATAAAAGTGGCCTCTCACCCCTTGCATAGGGGAGATGAATGAATAGATCAATTACCCTTCTACATAATACTTACCATAGCTTTGTGTAGACTGCCCGACCGACCTCTGGTACCTCCAGTTTATTATTGGTTCACTAAAGGTCCCTGACTATTTCATAAAGTAGTGAAAGTTCATATACACACCACGTGGACGTAAGTCTCTTCATTAACAGGGCCGACCACATACAATTTCTCTTATCTTCTTCTTTTTATTCCTTACCCAAAATTTGGCATCATTAGTTTGGCACCGTCTGTGGGAACGATAGTTTTCCATCAATAAATCTCTTGACTGATCATCATGTCGCTGAAAAAAATAAGAAGACTACTCAGCCAATAGGTCAGGCAGATCCACCAGTAGCGCAACCGGTGGTTCCCATGACTCCAGAGCTAATCACTCCGGCTCTTGCTCAACTTTTGGAGGGTCAATGTCAAACTCAACAGCAAATCAAAGCCATGCTGGCCCAACAAACAAGCCTCTGTAGACTAAGGTATAGCTCAGGAACGATGAATGTGGAACAGCCAGGCTGCACCAGAATCCCCCCAGGCTGTGGAACAGCCTAGGAACGATGAGCGTGGCTGGGATCCCATATGAACCCGACAAGGTGCCCGGGCTAACCCAAACTGCATGGGGGATGCCAAAAACATCATCAATGATAGGCATGTGGCTAGAGCGGAAGGGCAAGAGTGCCTGACCTGGGAATCGGCCCAGGATCGCCTAGCCAGGAGCCGAAGTGACCTTAGGCACATGATCAACCAGAGTCAAAGCCGAGCCATATCCCCGAGGCAGCGCACTTTGAGGAGGAAGCTTCTTCCTCTGACCTGACCTACCATAAGGATACCAATGGGGATGATGTGGAAGCCCGCATCAATGACTTGGATAAACAGATTGAGATGTTAAGCTAAAAACCAAATCGTGATTATACCAACACAGAGACTGAGTCTCCGTTCACCGATCGGGTCACGGGATTTTTCATTCCACGCAAATTCAAATAGCCTTATCTTGACTCTTATGACGGTTAGGGAAGTTTAGTCGACTACATCCGAATCTATAAAGCTCAGATGACACTAGCAACTAATGTCGATGAACTGCACTACTTGGCTTTTCCTAGCACTCTAAAGGGCCCAGCTGCACAGTGGTTCCATTCCCTTATGCCCTAATCGGTTGATGATTTCAAGGAACTCAGTAAGCTGTTCGTTAGCCAATTCGTGGGTATGCTTGGTCGACCACAGCCAGACACCCAGCTACTTACTATCAAGCAACGAAAGGAAGAATCCTTAGAGGATTATGTCAATCAGTTCAACTAGCAAAAGCTTCAAATTCATGACCTAAATAAGATGGTCACAATTACAGCCTTCTGCTTGGGGGTTCAGAACACCAAGGTCGTCATGTCGTTCCACCAAAAATGACTGGCAACCTTGGTTGAACTCTCGAAGAGGGTCGAAAAGTACATTGACACTGAAGAGTTCTTGAAGTCCAAACATTCAAACTTCACGAAAGATGAGTCCCCGAGAGCCAAACGGAATGTGAAGGCTGTGAGAACGGCTTGGGAAAGAAACAGAAATACGATCAACAAAGGGGTGGTCGTGATCAGACCACAATCGCCTTCACCCCACTTTTCTAGCCCATACAAGAAGTCATGGTAGTCGCCAAGGATTAAAAGCTGCTCAAGAAACCAACCAAGTTGAAGAGCCCGGCCAAGAAAAGGAATCGAGACAAGTATTGCCACTACCATAAGGACCATGGCCATGACACCGAGTATTGCTTTAAACTCAAAATTGCTATAAAGAAATTCATTGAGCTAGGTCATCTAGCCGAGTTTGTCACCAAAGACACACAGTAGCGACAAGATACTCAGGCCTTTGAACAGCAACAATCCCTCGGCCATATCAACATGGTCTCCGGAGGAACATCGAGCAAAGGAGACTCGCAATCGGCAAGGAAGAGGCATACTGGGGCATCCCGAGCGGATGTCGTGCAAGTCCAACCAGTCAACTCCCTTTCGACCGATACCCTGACCTTCTCATCTGGCAATATCAAAGATCTGTACTACCCCCATGATGATCCACTAGTGGTAATGCTTTTCATAGCCAATTACATGGTCAAGAGGGTACTCGTGGACATAAGAAGCTCCTCTGACATACTCTTTGCTTCAGCATTTGATCAGTTTAGAATATCAAGGGACCGACTCTGACCAGTGGTCACTTCATTGGTGGGATTCAATGGATCCAGTACACAACTGCTAGGGATGATTGAGCTACTAATTCTAATGAGGACCTACCCGCAACAAGCCTCCGTGCTCACAAACTTCATTGTGGTAGAGGCCCCATCTGCTTACAACATCATTCTCGGGAGACCAACACTTAACAAGGCCAGAGCAGTTATGTTAACTTACAGCGTGATCGTTAAGTTCCCAACCTCACAGGGACCGGGGAGCTTGAGAAGAGATCAAGCCACTGCCTGGAGCTATTATGTTAGTTCCTTACATAAGGATGCAATTTCTGAAGCACTGAACTTTGAAGAGAGGGACCCAAGGGACGTCAGGGACGGAGTCAGCCCAGTCAAAGAACTCAGACAAGTAATATTGGACCCCTAGTTTTCCAACCGGTCCGTTGGTATAGGCACTCTCCTAGAACCAAATCTCAAAGAAAAGCTAGTCTAGTTCTTGAGACAGAATCAAGACATCTTTGCGTGGAGCCACGAAGATATTCCTGGACTTGATCCCCGGTCATGTCCCACTGACTCAATGTTGATCTGATCTTCTACCCGATTAAGCAAAAGAGGAAGAGAATGGCCCCTGAAAGATAAGAAGCAGTACGCGAGGAGGTTGGGAAACTCCTCAAAGCCAAGTCAGTCCGTGAAGTGTAATACCCCGATTGGCTGGCTAATGTTGTCTTAGTCAAGAAGAGTAATAAAAATTGGAGCTTGTGCATAGACTAACTTAAAAGGCCTGTCCCAAAGACTGCTATACAATACCCAGGATAGATCTCCTTGTAGACACAATGGCCGGTCACTCATTCCTCTCCTTCATGGACGTCTACTCGGGGTACAAGTAGATCTGCATGTATCCCGGCGATGAAGAAAAGACCTCCTTCATTATCGACCAGGGAACATACTGCTACAATGTGATGCCCTTCGGCCTCAAGAATGTCGGGGTAACCTACCAGCGTCTAGTGAATCACATATTCAGAGACTTGATCGAAAAGACCATTAAAGTATACGTAGATGACCTCCTAGTCAAGAGTCGGGACAAATCCGACCGTCTCGATCACTTGACCGGAGTATTCAACATCCTTAGAAGATTCTGGATGAAGTTGAATCCAGCAAAGTGTACGTTCGGGGTCTCGTCCGGGAAGTTCCTGGGGCACTTAGTCAGCAGAAAGGGAATCGAGGCTAATCTAGAGAAGATAGAGGTAATCATCAATATGCGATCACCCAGGTCAACAAAGGAAGTTCAGAGTTTAGTAAGGTGGGTGGCAGGATTAAATAGATTTATGTCCTAAGCAACCGACCGGTGTCTGCCGTTCTTCAAGGTCCTCTGCAAAGACTTTGAGTGGTCGGAGGAGTGTAAGAAGGCATTTCAAGAACTCAAAAAGTACCTGACATCGCCTCCTCTACTCTCAACGCCCATTCCAAAGGAAGAACTGTTTCTTTACTTGGTAGTATCACCCTCGGCAGAAAGCTCGGCACTGATGAGGGAAGAACATAGGATATAGTACCTGGTATACTACATAAGTCGGGCACTCCAAGGTGTAGAAAGTCAGTACTCCTGCATAAAGAAGCTTGCCTTTGTACTCATCACCTTAGCTCGGCGACTCTGCCCGTACTTCAAAGCCCATGTCATAGTTGTCCTCATGAATCAGCCTCTGTGTAGGATTCTGCGCCGGCCTGAAACATCCGGGAGACTTATGAAGTGGGCATTGGAATTGGAAGTGTTTGAAGTTCTCTACCGACCTCGAACAGCGATCAAAGGACAGGTTATAGCAGTTTTTCTTGTCGAGTTCACCTATCCAGATGATTCGATCAAGGAGTCTGCCCCTTCCGATCTACCTCCGAACTTGTAGCCTAAAATTTTGACCTAGATACTCTATATGGATGGGCCCTCTAATAAATAGGGCAGTGGGGGCAAGAATCATCCTGATCACACCCGAGGGGGTTCAACTCGAGTACGTTCTCAGATTCGGATTCAAGCATCCAACAATGAAGCGGAGTATGAGGCACTATTAGTCGGACTGCAGCTGGCCACTTCATTGAGTGCCCAGCAGATCAAGGTGCACAGTGACTCTTAGTTGGTGGTAAATCAAGTCTTGCAACAGTATGAAGCTAGGGAAGACAATATGATAGCCTACCTAGCCCTGGTTAGGAAGATTACTAGTGAGCTTATAGGGTTGTCTATCACAAAGATCCCGAGAAGAGATAACGCACAAGTCGATCGATTAGCTCACCTAGCATCTTCATCAGAATCGGATCTATAGGGAATAAGGGTGGAATACCTGCCCAAGCCTAGTGTGTCCATCCCATATGGCATGGACGTTGACCCGGTCGATACAGGTCCCAATTGGATAGACCATATTTTAATGTTCCTTATGAGCGGGAACCTGTCGCCCAAGAAGTCTGAAGCCCGGCGAGTCAGATACTGAGAGGCAAGGTACCACATAACTAATGGAGTACTCTATAAAAGGGGATTCACAAGTCCCTACCTCCGATGCATCCACCCGACTCAAGTTCAGAGCATTCTGCAAGAAATTCACGAGGGTGCGTGTACAAGCCACATTGGAGGTCGGGCCTTGTCCAGAAGGTCCCTACTGCAAGGGTACTACTAGTCCACTATGTTCCAGACTCAAAGGACTATGTGAAACGATGTGATAAATACTGGAGATATGCAACCAGGATCAATTGCCCGGCGGAAGAACATACCTCGATCCTCAATCCATGGTCGTTCGCACAATGGGATATTGAATTGGTCGGACCACTCCCCATGGCTAAGGGACAAGTCAAGTTTGCTGTCATAGCAGTTGACTACTTAACCAAGTGGGCAGAGCCAGAGCTGTCAGCAAGAATCACCGAGAAAAATGGAAAGTTTTATAGAAAGGAACATATTCAACAGGTTCGGAGTTCCCTGAGTCTTAGTCAGTGATAATGGCAGACAATTCAACATACCAATCTTCAGGCAATTCTGCCCTGGTTATGGAATCTCCAATCGTTACTCCTTTCCCGAGCACCCCCAGGCCAACGGACAAGTTGAGGTAACCAATCGTACCATCTTGCAGTCCATTATGAAGGGACTCTGGGTAGAGGAGCTTCTGAGCCTTCTATCGGCTTATCAAACTACTCCTCGAGAGGCTACTGGAGAAACCCTATTTTCACTCACCTACAACTACGAGGCAGTGGTCCCTACCAAGCTAGAATTCCTAACCTACTGAGTGACAAACTACGATGACTTAGGAAACGAAGGATCCCTTAGAGGAGTGCTCTATTTAGTTGAAGAAAAAAGGGACCAGACACACCTCAAAATGGCAGCCTACAAAAAGAGAGTCTCACAATACTTCATCAAAAGGGTAAACATCGCAATTTCTAGGTGGGAGACCTCGTCCTCAAAGCAGTTGACCAGTTCACTAAGAGCCCTAGCCATAGAAAGATGGGGCCAAATTGAAAAGGGCCCTATAGGGTTACCCGGGTCAACCGATCAAAAACTTATTGGTTGTAGTACAGACGCTAGAAGGGCAGGACCTATCACACCCTTAGAATGTGGAGCATCTACGGAAGTGCTTTCAATAATGTCAGAATCACTATTGGCTAGGGATTTTATGGTTTTTTAAATAAGTTGTAGCTTTTTCTGAGCACTCATAGTAGTTTTTCAGATTGAGTAAATAATTTTTCTTGCAAACAGTATTCCTTACCATTGTTTTATAATAACAAAAGACCCCAGGATCACACCCGAGGCACCAAAAGACCTCGAGATTACGCCCGAGGCATCAAAAAGACCTCAGAATCAAACCCGAGGCACTAACTCTACTTAGGTCCATGACCTACAATGGGGGCAAACCCCCTACGTGACCCATGATAGAGGAGTCAAAAGACCTTAGAACACATACATTCTAGGTCAGCTATCTATAGTAATTACTCCCACAATGCTTGCCTTACCTAAAGCTCTGGGGGCAAGAGGGGAATAGTGAACTACAGGAAACCACACTGAGCATTCACATGCCTTAGAATTAACTATGTATAAACCCTTAGACATTCGAGCACCCACAATGTTCAGAGTTCACGTCGAGTTGTTACAAGGCCAGGATTAACCAAGCATAAACTTCTGTGTTAATCCCGAGCACTTATAGATGCCCCGATTGGGTTCTACAAACTTGGAAAATTCTGAGTACAATAGCTCAAAAAATTGACACAAAAATGTGACCTCGAAGGGTCTTTGTCATTTAGTTCGCAAAAAGTACAAAGCCTAGGCGACAATTATAGCAGCTACCTAATACAGAAGATAAATATATGTGCAAGCATAAAATATGTCGGAAGCAATAGGTCAAAGTGGTCTAGAAGTAGGCCTTGAAAAAATCTTCACTGCCTTCTTCCTCTTGGAAATACGCCTCCTTACTACGGATCATCCATGATTACTACCTCGCCCTCGTTCTCCCCAACCTCTCCAGTAAGAGCTAACCCTCTAGTAGGAATAGGGTCCTCAATAGCGACCCCATCAATGGGGGCCTCCTCAGTAGTAGGCAGGTAGGATTCAACCCTGGCCGCTGTTCAACCAACCTGCAAAAAGGGGGATAGAAACCAGTTAGTCGTCTTCAACGAAATTATAAGGCAATGAAGAACAGAAAGAAATGGGGTAAGTTACTTACGAAATGAGAGAGGCTATAGAGCCACTTTAAGAGCGATAGAGGGGGTATCCCATCACATATCTCAACCTAACTCGAGAGGAAAACCAGCCAGATTCTGTCTTGAAACTTCAAGGGCTCTTCCATCTGTACCCCGACCGGTACATCTCTCCCAGGGGCAGTGTCATGTACTACCTCTACCCTAAGAGCCGATGTCCCGCCTGGCTCCTGGCCTATCCCTTGTCTGATCCACCTGAGTGATAGACTGTCGGTGGCAGGCTCAGTAACTGCTATTTTCCTCTTCTCGCTCGCCCGCCCGTGCGGCCGTGATGGCCTCTTTTGTCCTCAACGCTTCAGGGTCTCTCCTGGGTGCCATATCTATGGAATAAGGAGTAGAGACAAGTCAAAAAGATATGGACAGAAGATGAAAAAGCAATAAAAGAAGGAATAATCTGAGAATTAGGAAATTACCAGGAATGATCGGGGGAAAGACTGGTGCGACAAAAACTTTAGCGGGCCTATAAGTAACATCCTGAGCTCACGTCCGGGTCAGCACATTAATGATGTTCACAGGATCCTGGGCCAATGTCCTTATGCAATCCTGACACTCATTTGGGATGCTCGGTGGATCGACAGAACCCACTACAAAATAAAAGGATAGTTAATCAGTGTCACGGCAGCAAGAAATGATAATCAAATACAAACTTGAGACCAGTTTACTCCTCAATTTGCTCACCCAAGTGGTTCTTAGGGGAATTTCCAGGGCCTCCTCACTGAGCCTGAGGGTAGATACTTGGAAGAATTTCCTCTTCCACCCCTTATTGTTGCTCGGAGCATTCTCCAATATATTCCTCCCTTGCAAAGCACTCAGGAAAAAGAAGATGACCTCCCTGTGCATGGGGAAGGCTAGTAGGTCCACAAAAATTCCTGTAGGGTCAGTTCGTACCCTAAAACTTAGGGCTAGGGATAAATAACCCTTATCAAAAATCTCTAATCGTTAAGGGCAATCTGTCTGAGAGCAATACCGAAGTAAATCAGTAGGTGCCGAGTAAGTGGGTAGAGTAAAAGACGAAGTCCCGCTAAGAGCGCGTCTTCATAAGGGGTAGTGTACACCGATCGATGAATGTGTGCCTCACCGATCGATATTTCAAGGGAGAAGCCTTCGAAATAACTGAACTTCTGCCTGATTCTATCTAAATCTGACTCAAGTAGACTACTGGAGGTCCCCATGCAAGAAAATATAACCTCTGGGCTACCAGAGGTCGACGCCTCATTACCCAATTCCCTCGACTCAGAAACCTCAACGTATTCCTAACTCGCTTCCTCTTCCTATACTTGGATATCGATTCTACCCTCTCTATGGTGATCTGATAAGGGTAGTGAATGAGGGTTCAAGCTAGTGCTCAAGGTCCCAGACATTGATTGCTCATCCTCCGTCCGGGAAGACGAGTTATAGTGAGAGTGACACATTTCTAAAGTCTCTGCTACGGGACGAGGAAGCAGCTAACGACCTAAGTAGGGGTCAATAACTCCTAATCCAAGAGCCTATATGGTAGGGAGTATATGGTCTTAAAGGTTAGGTAACACTCAGATAGGACGATCCGAGGACACGCCGACCAGGCAGACTGTTCTACTAAAGAAAGAGAACCATCCGAGTTGAGGAAGAAGTAGAACCTAAGGAAAAAGAAATCCCACTCCCTCATAAAGCCTAAATGATTCCTATTCTCCAGCCTCGCTCAGGAATAAAAAAAAAAAAAAAAAAAAGAAGAGAAGGAAAAGTGCAATGACTTACAAGGATGGAGGAACGAAAACTTATAAGAAAGGAATGCAGGAAGAGCTCGGGAATCTTGACCGGATGCTTTTTCTCTAGAACTGCTTAGTAATTTCTTCCTATGGGTAGCAGAAGGAATGAAAATACTCAAGTGTCACTTATATAGATTGCACGAACGATCCAGATGATCTAAGATCCAACGGCTTAGCAAATTTCTTACCTAAACTCCCAATAGTTGGCACCTCGGACAGCCCAAGTGGTGCCTCAAAAGGCACGCACATTAATTGTATGATGTGATGGTTAGGTTAGGTTAGGTTATGACTGACTGGTTACACTTATATCGGTCTAGTTGAATCCTGACTAGACCAACCTATTCTTGACACGTGGCAGGTTGGACCCCGGACTCCCGGGCCATCAGATCGGGTTCATAACCCCAGTTGTCAAGATGACCGGTCCTACCCTGGGTAGTTATACCGAGCAGCACTCCCGAGCTGTACCAATTTCCAAGCCTCATCCAATGCAACATCATTTTGGCCTGGGAAATGGGGGACAACTGATACATACGAAGATATTCGAGAAGATATTCGACCAATAAGAATAAGACTCGGTGGCAACATTGAGTAGCGCCTGGTCAGAAGGCCCCAACAACTTGATCTACGGGTCGGGAATGCCGCATAGGCCCGATTCCTCGTAGGACAGCTCAGGCCGACCCTAGAGGTGCAATTCAGACTCATCTAAATAGCTTCCTATACGAGTTAGAAGACTAACAAAAAGTAAAGATTGTTTTGCTAATCCAATTAGGAAACTCGCATACTTTGTGGTAATCACACCTAATCAAATTATATTACCTTATCAAATACATTTGCCATATATGAGGGACTCTTGCAACTAAAGGGGAGATGAATGAATCCATCAATTATCCTTTTGCACAATACTCACCATAGCTTTGTGCAGAATGCCTGGCCGAGCTCTGGTAGCTCCAGTTTATTGTTGGTTTACCAAAGGTCCCTCACTATTTCATAACATAGTGAAAGTACATAGACACACCACGTGGATGTATGTCTCTTCATTAACAGGGCTAAACCACATGTTATTTCTCATGTCTTCTTCTTCTTATTCCTTACTCAAAATTTGGCATCATCAATATGTATATGTAATAAATAAGATTATGTATGAATACCTTTGTTATACCTGTAATTTAGCTTTCAATCGATCGAACTATTCTTAATCGATCAAAGTTGTGGAGTTTCATTGATCAAAGCCTTTTCGATCGCTTGAAACCCTGCCGACATAATTTATGACGTGGTCCCCCTTTTCCAATCGATTAAGCCCTTTTCAATCGATCGAACTCTGACCAACCTATTCTCAATCAATGAAGAAGCTTCGATCGATCGAACATTTTTGGAAATATTATCCTTAGTTCACACAAAGCTGCCACTTTGCACCCCCAACCCCTATATATATACGATCATATTTGTATGTATGAGGTTTCTTTTTGGCCTAGAGATATTAAAGAGAGAGAGAGAGCTTGAGTTTGGTATACACATATATATATTATATACACATATATAAACTATATATGTACAATCTGTGAGAGAGGAGAGAGAGAGAGAGAGAGAGAGAGAGAGAGAGAGAGAGAGCAGAAAGAAGAGAAAAGAAGAAGGGAAGAGAAAGAGACAAAGAGAAGAGAAGAAGAGACAGAATGAAAGAGAGAGAGGGGGAAGCTCCATTAAAGCTTGAGCGTCAAGCTCACACCCAAACACACCTTATATACTTTGGTGAGTTCTAAACTCACTCAGTAGATAGGTTTGGTACTTTTCAAGTTTTGGATGTGAGAAAACCAAACTAAACACAACCTATAAGTTCTGGGCGTTCACTGCCCAGTTTCTGGAGAAGACAAGTTTCGATTGCTTGAACTTGTTTTAAGCGATCGAACTTTATTTTCTTCAATCAATCGAAGAACCCTCAATCGATCGAACTTTATTTTTTTCAATCGACCGAACATCTTAGAACATGATTGTCTCTATTAGTTATAATGTATACTGTTTAGCTGTTCATATATCAATGTATACTTCCATGATGCAGTATTGGTTAAATAAAGAATATTGCAATGCAATAATGAGACATGATTAAGAGTATTGTGAGAACGTTCTTAACATGAGATAACGTGGTAGTCGGGAATCAATTTGATATCCATTTCATTTCAATCAGAGTAGTCAGGCCACAATGGGAATTGTCATATGTCGATGTTAGTTCATAACCGAGGTAGGTTTGATAAGTTTTGGGAATTGTACGTGGGTGCACACTTGGTAATATATCCTTAAAAGTGGACGGCGGTAATGTCCTTAAAAGTGGTGGATAGGACCAAGTAGTCCTAAGATAGCCAGACGATCCATGAGGTCCTTAAAAGTGGTGGGCGAGGATCACTAGTAGACATAGCTAAATCATGGCAATAAGATGGTATGCTATTATTATAAAACGTTGTATCCCTGACATGTGGTGGGCAGTTTAAGGCCTTAAAACCAAGGGATGGACTGACGTTGTGTCCATGACATACGGTGGGCGGTTAAGGTTCTTAAAAGCGGTGGACGAAATAATGGTATATCGATAAAGTTGAACTATCGAGTCTGTTCTTTGATCAAGAGTGCTGTTGTCGGTGTTCGGTTAACAAGACGTGAGGATCGATTAATGGGTTGGAATAAAGATAAAGATACTACTAGTAGAATTATACTTGTCTTTTAAAACTGGTAACTCCACTGGACTATGATGCTATTTTAGTTTCTACTTACTCGGCTTTAAAAAAGCTGACGGCATTTTATGCCTGGACATTCCCCGTCTAGACTATCCTATTACTTATAATACTGACCATGTATTGCGTGATGATGACTTTTATCCAGAGGAAGGACATATTGAGGTTGGACCGGCAGAAGGTGAAGGCACCAGGGAAGAGTACAATGCTGGCGATTATGTATACATCAGTTGAACACTAGGATAGGTATTAGTTCTATAGTCGGGTACCGTCTCTAATATTTTGTTTTTTAATGGGGCATATGTTGCCTTAGGACTTTTTTTTTTTTTTTTTATATATTCTGTTGTAGACTTTGATGTATAATTAAGAGAACTTGATATATGATAAGTTTAGCTCTGTTACTGTTTCCTTTACTCTTTACTGTTTAGTACTGCATGGTGTGAACAATTCAGTGACTTCACCAGTTATTCTTTACGGACCCAAAAAGGAAATTTTCATTTCTATTTTAGCCGTTCTGGGGCGTGATAGCCACACACTACTACAAACCACACCACACCACTGTCTCTCACTCAGCCACGCCACAACTAGCGGCCGACGAGGCTGGTCTCCGGTGACCCTCAAGGTATATGACCATAGATCTCAGTCTCTTTCTCTCTCTCTCTCTCACTCTCACTCACTCAATGGGCCATAGATCTCAGTCTCTCTCTCAATCACTCAACGGTGGAGTCGACGGACTGTCTCAGACTCTGAGATCTCAGCCTTTAGCCTCCTGCCTCCTGACGCTCCCTAAAGTGCCTTAATTGTCGGACTATCTCGTCGACTCTCAAGGTATGCAACAGATGGTCCAATACGGTGTGTGTGTGTGTGTGTGTGTATGTGTTTATGTATGGTGCGCGTTTGTATGGGTCTGTGAATCTGTGATAGTGTGTGTGTGATAATGATGAATTTGTAGTTGTAAATCTGATTTTACACCTAATCTGAATATGATTTTGCACCTAATATGAATTTGTACCTAATACAAATTTATATTAGGGTTCATACTTTACACTTTATATCACTGTACCTAAATCTGATTTGTATCTAAATCTCAATTCGTGTGTGTCTAATATCTATATCTGAACTTCGGTTCCAAACCGAACCCGAAATATTGTTTGGAAACTGAACTGTAGTTTCGAACTTTAGTACATGTTGGATATTGGTATCAAAATCTCCAATCCGAACTCGAATAAACCGACCCTAACTTTACAGTTCAAACCTAAAACGACCGATTGCCCACCCCTAGTTCCAAACTCAATTTGACACCATCTATTATCGATAAATAGACACCAAAATGTATAAATATTAACCGAGTAATACTTGGGGCACAACCAAAGCCACAACTTTTTTTGCACAACCTTCATTTTGTGTCTATCTTTCTCTTGATGGATCCCACAGTTCCAGTGACCCCACAATGCCCACTAGGAGAGAGATAGACACAAAATGGAGGTTGTGCCAAAAAGGTTGTGGCTTTGGTTGTGCCCCAAGTATTGTTACTCCCTCTGTTCCAAAATAAGTGTCCACTACCAATTTGCATAATTTTTAAGAAATGTGTATTATATTTATTTCTTTTGTCTTTTATTTTCCACTTTCTCATATTACTCTTGATGTGACATTGACTTTCTTACTCATTTCTCTTTTTCCACTCCTAGGAAATGATGCGTGTCTTTTATTTTGAGGATATTATAAGAAGTTTATTCAAAACTTGTAGTTGACTTTCAAAGTGGGCACTTACTTTGGAACATCCAAAAAAGGAAAGTGGACACTTATTTTTGAATGGAGGGAGTATTAAATAAACGCAATTTGACACTATATCTTATTATCAAATATGTATAAATAGACCAAAAAAAAATTCCGTATAGCCCTCCCTCCCTCCCACCCAACCCCCCCCCCCCCCCCCCCCCCCCCAAAAAAAAAAAAAATAAAATAATAACAATAAAAAAAAAAATTCCTGGCTCGCTCATGAATACATATATTTGCCAATCAACTCGGTTGGCTTCTTTGTCATTTACCATCCAAAAGTACTTAGAATGGGGCTTTTAAAAGCTCACGGTTGCCTTTATGTTGTCTTTTTGAAGAGTAGTGTGTCACTTGTATAAAATTATCAAAGAACTTAGTAATAAATTTCATAAGCCCCTTTTAAAAAGCCACGTGGGGGCCAAACTTAGTGCTACCAAGTTGGGTTAAGAAAACAGAACTTACAATACTAATGTTTATTTCATTAATGAAAACATCTTCTGATTAGTATTAATACTTGCCTTTTAGATGTAAAACATCTATTATGAATAATATTAAAATTTGAATTATAAACGTTAGCAATACTTATCTTTTATGTATTTCTAAAAAAGAGCAGCCCCAGTATTGTCTCAGTCCCACAAAACCTAGGATTTCGTTTAGGGTTTCATCTTTGTTGAAACCAAGCCTCTGTCTCCTTGTGATTTGCTGATCTCATAGGAGTTTTGTTTCTTTTCTTTATTTCATTGATCTTTTGTCTTATAGTCTCATCTTTATGGGTTTTCTTTTTGTCTTAATTCCTTATCTCTCTCGCCATCTCTTATGTCTCTTCTTTTGTCTTTCCTCTACTTTGTCATTTTCTTTTGCTACCATCACGTAGCTGCCGATCTGAACAATGTATTGGATGGGCTATCTTTGACGGAGGCAAAAAAAGAGGAAGTGTTGCTCTAGGGTGATTTTTTTGCAAGGGTTCATAAAAAAGAGGATCTTTGTTTGGTGGGTTTACTTTGCACCGCTACACCTTATACCTTTGAGGCTATGAAAAAGACCTTGTTCTCTTTGTGGAAGAGGAATGAGTGTACTATCATGGAGTTGGGTCACAACCGCTACTTATTTGAGTTCAGAGATTTGAGGGACAAGACAAGGCTCTAGACTTTTGACAACCATCTTCTTTGTCTTCGTGATCACGATATGCACTGCTCCATTAATGATACAGTTTTTAATACCACTATTTTATGGATTCATATCCATTATCTTCCACTTGGGAGCATGATGACAGAAGTGGGCTACAATTTAGGCCAACGGATCAGTGAAGTTCTCATGGTTGATGCTGATGAGTCAGGAATTGAGTGGGGTGCTTTTCTCCGTGTTAGAATTAGAATGGATTTTACGAAGCCACTAAAAAGGGGTGCGATGATTAAAATGAACGGGAAGAGAAGAGTGTGTGGGTAAACATTAGGTACGAAAGGCTTCCAATTTTTTGCTTTATTTGTGGAATTATTGGGCAAACAGAAAGGGATTATGATGACTATAGCCATTCGGATCTTCGATATGCACCTACTAAGTCACAATATGGAGTTTGGCTTATGGCAATGCCCATGCAGAAACAATGCCAAACTTTTGGAGTACAGAAGAAAAATGTTAATCCAATACAAGAGATTGACCGTACTAAAGGGAACGTGGAGAATGGGATGGATTGTAAGATGACTAACCAAGAAAGATCCGGGGATGATATGATGGGTATAGACACTGAAAATTTTGACGAGCACATTATGGGGAAATGCAATACTCTTGATGGTAATGTACATGAATCGCTTTGGGATCCACGAAGGTTGATCATTTACCTCTAACTCTACTAGAACATACCGAGTGCAGTAAGATGGTTGTGGGTACCCCTATAGCATAGGTGGAATCAGAGGAGGTAATGAGTCCCTTGAAAAATGTGTTCAGCCCACTCTATTGCCAGAATGAAGAACATCTAAGTGGAGAAGAATGGCCCGCATGCAAAATATCTCCTATGAGGACCCTCCTACTGAAGTAGTGGCTGCGGTTTCTACAAAGCGGGGGCTAGAGGATGATTAAGAGTCTAAGGAACTTGGTGTGGCCAATAAACCAAAAGGTAGTGATGAGATGAACTCTTCCTTTATTTTATCAGAGGTGGTGGCTGCTATAATGTAGCACCGCCTAGACCAATGAAAACCTTATGTTGGAACTGTTGGGGGTTTGAGAATTCATAATGTGGTGAAGTGTGAAGCTCCTAAAATGGTTTTCCTAATGGAAACCAAATCACGTGTTCGTCGGATGGAAAATATTAATAGGCAACTTGGTTGGAGTAATTGTTTGGTGGTTGGAAGTGTGGGCAGAAGCGGTGGACTAACTCTAATGTGGGCTAATGATGAGCCTGTGACTATTTGCAGCTTCTCTAGATATCACATTAATGCGTTGATTGGAGATTCGAATTCTAATATCCAGTGGCACTTCACGGGTTTTTATGGGCATCCAGATTCTTCCAAAAGGTCACTATCATTCATGGAATTTACTCAAGCGTTTGAAAAGTGCATATAATATCCTTGGGTAGTGGGGGGCGACTTTAATGAAAAGCTTTTTTCTTGGGAAAATGAGGGTATACGTAATTTTGATGAGGCAAGAGCTACTAATTTTGGCGATTGTTTGAAATGGTGTGAGCTCCAAGAAATTCCTTATCGAGGCAATCGATTTACTTGGCAAAATGATCATCGGAATGGATCGATTATGCGAAGCAATTTTGTTTTGAAGAGATGTGGTTGATCCACGCTTAATGCTCTGAAGTAATCGAGATGGCATGGAAGAAGCATGGAGGAGATTTTCCACTAGTGGACAAAATAAAGCAATGTTGGGAGGATCTTATGAGCTACTCATTTGGTAATGTTCAACAACAACTCTGGCGCAAGAATGATGAGCTAAAGAGTATGAAAGGGACAACCATTTTGGATGAACGTACTGAGCTTGAAAAAGAGGTCTCAAGAGAGATTAATTTATTGCTTGAAAGTGAAGAAATGCTGTGGAAACAAAGGTCAAGAGCAAATTGTCTTGAACATGGTGATTGTAATACTACTTTTTTCCACAAGAAGACATCCCAAAGAAGAAAGAGAAACCTTATACTTGGTCTTGAAGATTCTGATGGTATTTGGTGCACTGATCTTGATCGAATTGGTGGCATTGCCACTTCCTATTTTTCACACATTGTTCACCAGTTCTCACCCACAAATGGTTCATGAGGCCACAGACCCGATAACAGCGAGAGTCTCGGTGGAAATGAATGATCGGCTATTATAGCCCATTACCGAGGAGAAGTTAAAGCGGCCTTGTTCCAAATGTATCCCACTAAGGCGCTGAGACTCGATGGTATGTCTACTTTCTTCTTTCAAAAACATTGGCGTATTGTTCATCAAGATATATTATACCTTGTCAAAACCTTCTTCGCTACTGGGCACTTTCCTCAAGAGCTAAACCACACCAATGTTGTTTCGATCCCCAAAGTTAAAACCCCAAAGAAAATCGTTGAGTTTCACCCAATTAGTTTATGTAACGTGGCCTACAAAGGTATTTCAAAGGTGTTCACTAACTGCATGAAATCAGTCCTCCTATCTATTATTTCAAAAAATCAAAGTGCTTTTGTGTAGGGTAGAATAATTTTAGATAATATTCTCGTCGCTTTTGAGCTTCTACACCATCTTAAAACTAGAAATAAGGGAAATGATCATTGGATGGCGCTCAAACTTGATATGAGCAAGGCTTATGACCTGGTTGAATGGGATTTCATTGAAGCCATTTAACTCAAAATGGGTTTTGCTCCAGAGTGGGTTAAGTTAATTATGACATGTATACGGTCTGTTTCATATTCGATCCTGGTTAATGGATCCCCAACTCCCAGGTTTTATCCATCTAGAGGGCTCCGTCAAGGCGCTCCCTTATCACCTTACCTTTTTATTATCTATGCAGAAGCTATATCGTCTCTTCTTCATACGGATAACTCTACAAGAGCTATTCATGATGTTAGTACTGGAAGGGGTTGCCCCGACATCTCACACTTATTTTTTTGCAGATGATAGCCTTCTTTACAGTAAGGCCACTGTGGAGGAATGCCAAGCTGTCATGAATTGTCTTCATTTGTATGAGGTAGCTTCGGGTCAAAAGGTGAATGTTGATAAATCAAGTGTGTTTTTTTAGCCCCAATACACCAGATGAGGTTCGTGAGCAAGTGATGAATACCTTATGTGTGCATGCATTGGTCAGACATGAAAAATATCTGGGGTTACCGGCCCTAATTGGGTGATCAAAATGACAAATTTTTTCCTTTTTGTAGGATCCCTTACAACATAAAACATCTGGTTGGAAAGAAAAATTGCTATCCAGAGGCAGGCATGAAGTGCTCATTAAATCCATTGCCCAAGCAATTCCAACTTATGTCATGTCATGCTTCAAGCTTCCCCATTCCATTTACCATGATATCAACCGTATTGTTGCTAAATTTTGGTGGGAACAAACAGAAGAGAAAAGGAAAATTCATTGGGTCTCGTGGGATTCGCTTTGTGAACCAAAAAAGGGTGGTGGTATGGGATTTAGAGACATGGAATGTTTCAATCTTGCTTTATTGGCCAAATAAGGATGGCGACTCTTGCACAATATGACATCTCTTGCCCATAAAGTTTATAAGGCGTCCTACTTCTGAGATGGTGACCTTCTGTCTGCGAGGGTTGGCTCCTACCCATCTTATATGTGGAGAAGCATTTAGGGCACTCTTGCGGTACTAAGAAAGGGTGACCGATGGCATGTTGGCAATGAAATAATATCCGCATTGGGTTAGATCCTTGGATCCCAGCACCGAGCACCTTTAAGCCTATCACTCCTTTACCCGAGAGTTTTCGCAATGAATATGTCAACTTCTTAATGGACTCCAACCTCAGAAGATGGAATTATGCCCTTGATACGGCCAAAATTGGCTCTATCTTATGACCGAGCGGTTCAAAATCAGCAGCTAGTCCATGCCCCGGGCAAATCATGCACAACTCCTCAGAAGCATCATCCCGAGCGGTCTAGTCTACTCATCATCCTGAGCGGTTCATCCACGACCCGGCCAACAGGTCAGGAAAACCGCACAGGCACATCCCACTGCGGGAACAGCCCATCCGGGCCCGCAGGCGTGATTCCGAGCATTACGGGCAGTTTCCTACTCAAGCTAGAAGACTAATGGCAAGTGCACACTATTTCCTAATCCAATTAGGAAATCCCCATAATTAATGCCAATCTATATCAATAGGATTATATTTCCTTATCCATATATGAGTAGGTCTCTTACATCTATAAAAGAGACCTCTCACCCCTCATTGAGGGGGCCGCCAACTTCTGAGTCTACACAGCACCTCTATAAAATTGACCATTATACGCATACACCCGGCCAGTATTACTGGTAGTGCCGCCCCTCTTTGTTGGCTCACCAGGCCCGCCGGTGATCTGCTAGTGAACGTGCTCAGACACACACGTGGACGTAGGTACCTTTATTAACAGGGCCGAACCACATACAAAAAATAGTCTCTCTCTCTCTCTTTCTCCTAAAATTGCTCTACTTTACTCTTACTAAATTTCGGCATCATCAGCCCTTATTGACCAAATTTCTTAAAAAACGAAGCGGAGTTAATTAAAAGCATCCCCCTTACCAGTCACAATCATGTGGATTCGTGGATGTGGCACTGGGACCCTAAAGGTCAATTCACGGTTAAATCGGCTTACCACATAGCTGTGAGTTTGAAAAAAGAGAGGCAATGTGTTGGGTTGGCTTCCAGCTCGGTTAATGCTTTCAATTGGAGGAAGATTTGGGATATGCCATTACCAAACAAAATAATTTTTTTTGTTTTGTTTGTGTGTAGGGATGCTATTGCGTGTAACACGACTATCGTGAAACGATGTATTGGGGTTCAGACTCACTGCGTGCTTTGTGGGGGAGTTGCTGAAACGGCTACACACTCTCTCCTGTTATGTAGATGGGCTTCCGAAGTGTGGAGAGTGGAATGGGCTTTGAGGATTGGTTTGAATCAATTGTGACAGGGGGTCCCAATTGTGACTTGGTGAAGTGTGCTATTACTGTTTGGTTTATTTGGAACAATCGGAACGCTTTTATCTTTGAAGGGATAAGATTTGACTGTGAGAGGACAATTGCTCGTATTACTGATTATATGAAAGAAATAGCGCATGCAAATTCCTCGAGAGTGCTGAGTCGGGTGGGAACAGTTGTGACCTCCCTGGTGCACTGGACACCACCTCCAATGGGATTGTTGAAGCTTAATGTTGATGGATCAATTTTTGCTGACTTGAATGCTTCTGGAGCAGGGGATATTTTGAGGAATTCTGATGGCCAAATGGTAATGGCATATTTGGAGCTCTTTCCCGGTGTCTTTGATGCTACCACGGTGGAAGCATTTGCTTTAATGAGGGCGCTGGAGGTGACTGCAGAGGCGGGTTTTGCATTGTTGTGGAGGTTGATTCGGTTACTATTGTCTAAGGCACCAACTCAGACGCTTATGACTTGTCCAGCTATTGCAATTGCCTTATGGTAATTAAAAGATTGATGCAGAGCATTAGAGTTCAATCATGCAAACATGTTAAAAGTGAGGCAAATATGGTTGCTCACCATCTAGCTAGAAATGCTAAATATAGTGTTGATGTTATGTTTGGTTGGATAATTTCCCAGCTTGCATTTCACGTTTTGTTGCTCAGGATTCTCCTGAGTTGCTGTTTGGTTAATGAGAAATCTTTCAATAAAAAATATAAAAAAATTCTTTTTTGTATATCTACTAGTACATGCCCGTGCCCGTGGGCACGGCATACAAAATAAAAGAGGGCATGTTTCGGTTCTTTCCTTCATTCTTCATTTTAACACAGTACTCAATCAATCTCTCTCTCCACTCAAAGCCCACAATTGGTCTTTGTTTTTCTTCTATTAAATGCTGAATTTTGCAACAATAGATACATTCAACTAATCTTTTTACCGAGTATGTTGCTTTATCCTCATATAGTTGAAAAAGTGTGAGAAATGTGTACTTTTTTTACAAAAATGAGAAGAATGAGTGTATTTGACCATCATCACCTCTGCCCCATCTTCCCCACCACCAACTATCAGAAACCACCACCAATAGGTCCAACACTACCCTTTCTACTTTCCCTAGTAATTAACCATGGCTAATACAGAAAAAAGAAGAAGCGAGAGAAAGGGGAAAAAAAAGAAGAAGAGAATTTGCCTCAATTGTCCAGCATGAGTCCAGCATAAACTCATGCTTAGCTCCATTCATAATCAAATAATTAACTGCGTAATAAACTTGTGCTCGTCTCCAATCATAATAAAATAGCTAACTAAGAAGGTATCTTTGAAAACTTTAAAATTCATAAAATTAAAATTGAGGGTCCATCTTATAAAGGATCATTAATTATAGAATTCTTTCCAAAATTGAACCAACTCACCAACGTCGCATAGAATTGATATTTACCAATCAAGAAAGAGTATCTAACCATCACTGGGAACATGCGCCATTCTAATTACATCAAACTTCAATGTTACAACAATATCATGAACATGCTAGAGTTTTCCATCATAGAGAAGGGGAAAAAAAAACTATGGTACAGATGATGGATCAAGGCTTTGGCACGTGTATGATGATCTTGTTCCTACAAAAAAAAAAAAAACATCCATGGCCAGCCTTTTCGTTCCATCCATCCAGATTTGCTCATCTTGTCCACTCAATTGCTACAAATCAACAAATCAACATCGTAAGATTTTCTTACTGAAATTAAGATTCAAAAGTGTTAAACTAAACATTTGATTGATAGATAGATTATAATTATACAATCTATTTCATTGAAAATCCAAGCATCTACATATATAATCCCTACGGTTGTAATTCACCCCAAATAAAATCCAAATTAGTCACCACCAGCTAGATTTTGGAAAATCCAAGCATCAACATCCATTTCCTTATAAAGATACCCAACATTCATAATCTTTGCTGCAAGAAAAAAAAAAGAAAAAAAGAGGATTCACATAGTTGAGTTGTTATCTTTAACACATGTGAGCTAAGTTCTTAGGTTGAGAAAATTACTTTCTTTTTAATAATGCTATGGTCCCAAATTTGAATCCAAAATTTGTTTCCCAAATGCTTTGGCCACTTATATGACCTAAAACAACTTCCAATAAAAATTCAATGGGCCTACTACAATGAAATGTGGGAAGAATTAAAGTTCATCCGGTTTTTAGGCCAACTACAACAACTGATGAATCCATTCTCGGGTTTGCCACAATGAGGAAGAAAAGCACTTCAAAAGCATCCATCAAACAAAAGAGAATTTGCCTAAGCCTCAAGTGTGCAGTAAACCTTGTTTTTAACCCCCAATCTAAACCTCAATTAACCATCAATGTGTCAAAATTAATTCCCAAATAATCTAATATGAAGAAAATACAATGCTACTGTGTTACATCCATATTAATGTATTTGCACCAAGTCTATACACATAATTACTAATCAACCTCCAAAGTCACATTATTCTCAAATAAATGGTGTTTCAAAATTGAACTACAATTTGAATACAATCTAAGTTCATTCAATAATTAGAAACAACACAAACTATCATGATCACTGTACTTAATTACAATAATAGGAAAATATATATATATATATATATATTTGATCTTTCGAGCCAATTAACAAATCCTCCAACACATTCTCTAACCCAAAGTTCATCTTCTCAGAACTCCGAGTTGCCATAGCATGCAAATACATTCAACATGAAAACAATACTTATATATCCAAAACCTTGTTCAAAATTAGTCCCTAACCTTGTTCAATGTCACATCACATGAAATGAGGGACTTAAAAAGTTGGGAAAATTAAATTTCAGTCACCTTTTTGTGTGATAACTAAGAGTCAATCAATTACTTTTTTGATTTTAGAAGGATATCTATTTTAAGTGAAAAAATCAAAACTTATTGGAGCAAAATGAACACCAATAGCAGTAGTAAACCTACAAACTAAACAGCTCTAGTGTCAAGATTTGGACTCGCCATCTAAAGTCTCATAGAATATTTAAAACTAAAAGTAAGCCAATTAATATTTAAAACTAAAATTAGACATGGATTAGTAATAGTAAATAATTTACCCAAAAGTAAAATATAAATGAAATGCATAAATTCCCTCCAAATATATATATAAAGTGCATAAAAGATGAAGACAAAATGTGCAGCTATTGACAAACCTAATCAACTTGAACAGTGGAACAGTGGAATAATCAAGCATTTTTTTTAGTATCATTTAATCGTAGGACATCTTGATAAACATACTTGGTGACGAAGCAAGCAATGGAGGCACAAACTGGTACAATAGTCCAGCCAAACATTACATAATCCTGAAAAAATTCAATCAAAATAAAAGTCAAATCACGAAACATGCAAGAACAAACTCAGGCATTTTGTTGAACTAAACTAATTAGAATGTGTGGTTGGGTGATTGTTTGGAGAGAGAGAGAGAGAGAGAGAGAGAGAGAGAGAGAGAGAGAATCGTTGCGTAGATTGAAGGATGGGGGAGATACAAAGCAACAACAAAAAAATTTAAACAATCCCTAAGGATCCTAACGAAAATAACTTTGCTAGCATCAAACCAAGCATATTGATTCCCTTTAAGAGTTAATTCTTGAAAACAAAAGCAAGGTTAGAAAAATAAAATAGTGAGAAAACAAAAGCCAAATCAAACTCAAAGATACCAAATCGAAAGAACTAAGATTTTTAACATGAAGCCCTAAATCAAACCACCTCTTATGAGCGAAGTTAAGATGAGAGAGAAAGAGAGTGAGTGGTTACCGACGTCGGTATTGAGGAGACAACGATAGAGGGCGGTGGTTGGTGGTGGCCACTGCCAGTGGTCGTGGTGCAGAGAGTGAGAAGAAACAGAGAGAGTACCCAAGATCACAAACCGTGTAGGAGCTTCCGGCACCTGGTTTGAGAGAGAGAGAGAGAGAGAGAGAGAGGGGAGGAATGAGTGTGAGAGATTGAGAGGGTTTGAAATTCAAAAGTTTCTTGACCAATTTGGGAATGGGTTGAATATGGGGAGCTGTGTTCACATGGGAGAGAGATGAAAAGGTTGGGGATGGGGAGCTGTGTCGTGCGTGGATGACTCATGACTGACAAACTGAGAGAATTGTGTACACAGTATCTAAGCATGACACAGAGAGTCCGTGTGAGTGAGTTTTGGACCACTTTATCAGGATCAAAGGGCTGTAGTTATAAGAGCTCCTTTTTCGTCCTCCAAATTGTTGTAGGTTATTATAGAGATTAAAAACAGGATGGAAATTCATTAAAAACAACCGATGTTGGGAATGAACTATGTAGAAAATAAATGCAAACAATTGTTTATCCAAATAAAATGAAGTTGCAGCCCCAACCAGATTTTGGGCAGACCTCCATGTTTCTCAATCGTGCTTTTCCATTCTTCAAGGGTGATCTTAGCAAACCTGGAAAAAAAAATCACAAATGGATTCAAATAACATAACCTTCTTACTACTTCAAGAAGTCAACCTTATCCATGAAGCTATCACCCAATACAACCCGTGCCCCCAAACTTTATACACTCATTCGCAATCAAGTTTGAAAAAGCGCGCTAGAAAAATATTTAAGAGTGCAATCACCTTATCAATGAATCATGCTTTGCTAATAATTGAAAATACAAAAAAACTAAAAGTGCAAAACACTACCATTTTACCTAATGTTTTGATTCCTTTAGTAGTGGATTACAGGAGCTTCTTGTGATTGTACTGATGCACAACAATTAAATAGGAGCTAATGAGAGATGAATCCAAACAGAAATATCAAAGGTTATTGAAAGAAAATAAGAACCTAGGCTGCCAAAAAAAAAAAAAAAACAACAACAACAACATTTGCTCTTTAATTCGGTTGTAACAAAGACTCATCCGGTAATCTTTCATAACAAAAAGCAACAATTAAATATTAGCCCTAACCTGTTTTTGTGAACCGTAACGTGTTCTTGGTTTGACTTAGTTCTTGATAGTGCATCACTATATAAAAAAGAGATAACATGAAGTTGGTAAAGCTGTAATATTTTCACTGCTAACATCAACACAAATTTAGCATAGAAGTAAACATTTCCAAATACAAATGTTATTCTTACTCAAGAGGAGGTCGCCTTCGTATGGTCTCATTTCCAATGTATTTCAGCAGTCACAAATCTTCTCACTGAAAACTAACCCAAACACTACATTATTCAATGTCTTTTCTCTAAGCCCCAACACTACATTATTCCTATTCCTCAAACACTTCAATAACAAAGCAATAACTTTCTATTCTGAACACTACATCAATTCATTCAGACTCACCAGTAACTTTCCAAGTGCGCAAATGATAAGCTTTTGGCTCCCACTAAGTGAACTAAAATTAAAGCTATTTAAAGTAAAAGCCAGTTTTACAGTAATGAGGAGGCAAAGTGCGAATAATTCAAACCGGAATTACTCACAGTCGCAGTCATGGAAATTAGAAACCCAAAATTTCCTATTCAATCTGCCACATTGAGATTTTTAATGCTCCAATTTTGGAACCATGGCATTACTCATAAGCATTTGGGAACCACGCCATTACTCATAATTAGTAACGAAATTTAGCAAATAATAATAAAGTGTTTAGAAAAGCATATCATACAATCATTTACATTAATACTCAAGTTCCATGGACACTAAGTGTAAATCACAAATCCTTATGCAAGGGGGAAAAAAAGAAAGCCAGCATTTAAACTCAAAACTAAGACATCCCATCTCAATTACTCAAAAAAGCATAGTAAATCACATCAAGAATAAAGCACTCATTCATGTTTGAATTACCCAAAAAATCCAACTTAAGACATCCTATTTCCTCAATTCACCATCTCCAAAACGATAAATGATGAAGGAAAAATAACAAAAAAAAAACCCAACTTAAGACATCCCGTTTCCTCAATGCACCATCTCCAAAACTACAAATGATGACAGAAAAATAAAAAAATGGAATAGGTTTGTTGAACATTGGTGCCAAATGGAATAGAATTGTGCGAGCAGTGAAGCCAAATGAAACCAAGAGAACATACAACTCCATTAAAAATAAAAAATAAGGACTTCATTAAAAACCTTGAAATGATTTTTCTTATGTGATCCAAATTATAACCCTTGTACACACTTCTACTTGACAAAGGGAAATAAAAATAAAGACTTCATTAAAAACCTTGAAATGATTTTAAAAAAGAAAATCAGTGTCGGGCCAAATATCTTGTTGAAACTACTAAAGAGTCATAAAACTTCAATCACTGTCAACCAAAAGGCTTAAAGGTATATAGCTTTTGCTACATGTCACACAGAAATAACATAAAGAGTATACAATACTTCCAAGTGCCAATATGAGAAGAAAGAAATGGAGAAAGTGTATAATTACCACCAACAAAATTGGTATGCACACATTCTCAAGAAGTAGTTATTTCCATCTCCTCAAGCTCTGACCATCCTAAATCAATTATTTAAAAGCACACACAATTTAAAATGTGAAGAAGACTTCAAAAAAAAAAAAAAATCAATTCTTGGTATGTATAATTCAATGTCCCCCAAAACTACCTTATCTTTCTCAAGTGTGTATTGAAGACCCAACTCTATACGTAACTCTCATAGTGGAGTATATATATATATAATTTTTTATTTTCTGAAACTTGAGTACCATGATCTGAATCGAATAATTGGCATAAAATGCAAAAAAGTAAGAAAGCAAAAAAGTAAAAAAGAAATAATAATAAACTTGAGATCAAGTGAGGAGAAGGAGAGTGGGAAAGAACTCACCCTCGCTCAGCCTCTGTGTTACAGAATCTGAGAAACCCAACCTTTGTATATGAGTTAACAGCCTAGCACATTAATTGGAAAGCCAAAATAGAGAAATGAAGATCAAACGGGAGTAATTATGGGAGCCCCGAAAAATTAGCACAAATTAAGCTAAAATAGAAAAGGAAAAATAGATTAGTTTAGATAAGAAGGCCATACCCAAAAATATTACAGAGAAATGACTTAAAACAAATAAGCCTTAAAAGCCCTAAATCAAAAACTGATTTACCTCTGTGTGTGTGTGTGTGTGTGTGTGTGTGTGTGTGCAAATCTGTTTGTTAGGCATGAGAGAGAGACAGAGAGCGAAAGAGAGAGAGAGATTACCAAAAGAGAGGGAGATGAAGACGATGATGGCGGAGGAGGAGGCGGTTGCGACAGCGTGTGGGTAGCGGCGATGGTGGGAGTGGTTGAAAGATGAAGATGATGATGGTGTTCTCTTTGGAGGTGTGGACCGTGGGGTTGTGGGATCAGAGAGAGACTGAGAGTTGGGTAGAGAATAGTTAGAGAAAATGAATGTGAGAGAAAATGAGACTCAGATTTCCCTATTTGAAATTCAAAAGGGAGAGAGAGAGAGAGAGAGAGAGAGAGAGAGAGAGGCTGGGGCAAAAATGTGTAGGGATCATATAGTGTGTATAAGGGAGATTGAAGAGCTGTGTGAGTGAGTTGTGGACCACTTGATGAAGATCAAATGGCTGGGGTTATAAGAGCCCCTTTTGTGGATGAAATGACCAAACAACCCTTTTTGTAGGATATAATATAGATATCGATGATAGAACGTTTTTGAAAGAGTTACAGTTTAGTACTTATCTCCTTAATTATGTAAATCTATAATGAGTAATAGTTTAAATTTAAATAATAATATCTTGCATAAAAAGATACGTAGATACAGAGAAAGAGAGAGAGAGAGAGAGAGAGTTATAAACATGAAATTAGATTATAATACACACACACATATATATATATACGTATAAAAAAATAAGGGTAAATTATCTTTTACCCCCCTGTGATTAGCCCCTGTGGCACTTTACCTCCCTGTAGTTTACAATGTAACACATAACCCCCTTGAACTATTGGGCTAAGTGAAAAGGTTAATCTTACCGTCAACTTTAACGGCACTTATACAACATCATGCGTGAAACATAATGCTGGAAAATTGGCGCCAAAGAAAATTAAGAGAATGACCAAACTGACCTTGTCTTCTTCACTCTTATACACCTGTTACATATACACACACAGTTGAAAAAACCAGAGCACGGAGCACACATCCTAACACACATATTCTAAGATATATACAATGAATATACACAAATCCACATATTGGAGTACACAATCAAACAACTCATGAGTCCTCTCCACCACCGACCTTACATCAACCCATTCTCAGTGGGTATATCATAGCCATGGCGATGATATATATATATATATATATATCTAGAGAGAGAGAGAGAGAGAGAGAGAGAGAGAGAGAGAGAGAGAGAGAGAGAGAGTTAAAGAGTTAGAGGAGAAGAAGCCGAGAAGGAGGAAGCCTTAGACATAGCCATGTTCGGCAGCCATTAAAGCTCCAATGAAGCTTGATTTTTTGACCTTCACCAAAACTCATGTAACCTATGTCAAAAGGTCCGTATTAGGCCCCTTAAGAGCAGTTTTTCGAAAGTCGTAGCCAATCATCACGAATTTGTAATTTTTCCTTATACCCACTTCGCGGTTTTGTGCGAAATTCATTCTATTAACTAAAAATTGAGATTCCAAACCAATTTATATGGATAGGGCTCGTCGAGAGGATCAATTTTCATGTAGGACTTGCATGATTTCGTTAAGAATTGACCAAGTTATGGAAATTTTAATTTTCGGACCAAAAGAGGTAAAAGTCTGCAAGTCTTTGAAATTTTGGAGAAGATGACATGTTGTACCAGGTTGTACACTACGCTGTCACTGTTGTACCTTCAAAAGCAAGGGCCCTGTTTGGCATATTAGCTTATGCTTATGCTTATGCTTATGCCTACGCTGTCACTATTGTACCTTCCAGTGATTTGGAATGCATTTGAAAGTTTTCTTCGCATTTTGATCCCTCAACTAACATTTTGTGGCAGTTTGCCCCCTCTGTCACTTTTAGTCTCTCTTTGGCGTCACTAAAAGTGACTTTTTCCGTCACTAAAAGTGACGGATGAGGCAAACTGTCACAAAATATAAGTCGAGGGACCAAAATGTGAAGAAAAAAAATTATTTAGGGACCAAAGTGCCAAATAGAGTATAGTTTGAGGGTGCAAAATGTATTTTACCCTTTTTTATTTTTTATTTTTTTAAAATCAAACGAAGATCAACAATATTTTTAAAAATATTATTATAGAAACTAAAGATAAAGTGGCAAGGTAATAAATCATGACTCCCTATTTATTCAGGGGCATGTACTTTTTCACTTGTCATAACCTCCAAATTTCAGTGAACATATGTGTCTATATTAATTAGACCGTCACACCACATCATGGGCTCACTGAATATATAACTTCTCCGAAATGTGAGAGAGAGAATGCTATATTCCAGACTCTCAGCTCAAAGCCCTTACCCAAACTTAAAAAAAGAAAGTGGCTTATTGTCAAATGACAGCATGTACAGACATTATAATGATGCCATTACCACATTAGTGTTCAGATGTAAAGTAGATATCATACTTATACATGTCACACTCAACCAGTTATAAATTAGAATTACATATTAGCATAATTGCATTGTTATGTCGTATTGTGTAACGTCTTTAAACAACCCCATAACATTCCCAACATTCCCAGCATATATATAAGTACATGTATACCCATATAATTATATGTGTTCACTTACCATAAAACACAAAACATTTCTGGAAGTACAAAATTGAGTGACAATTTTAGCGTTATGTCTTATTTTGCTTGGTAATCATCGCATGAGTTGTTGTCTTCTATTTATCTGTAAGTGTGGATATGTACTGAAGCTTAAAATGCCAAGCTCTTGAAATAAACTAAACTTGTATATATATATATAGTCAAAGAGAAGTGTTAAGCACACATTCCAAATCACACTCCAAACCACACTATATGCTTTAAATGCATGTACTCTGTGCTGTTTGAATTTTTCACACTTTTCTGTGCACCACTTACACAACACAGTGTACATGTATTTAAAGCAAGGGTGTGGTTTAAGGTGTGATTTGGAGCGTGTGGCTAGCATTATTGATAGTCAAATGGTTCTCGGCCATCTATCACTCCATTTGGCAATGCCGTTGAACTAGACTGTTATATATAAATTCTCTAAGAAATGACAATATGAGAGTTCGAGTTCGTTTGGATAAGCTGAAAATTAGAAATTAAGTGATAGATTGCGGAATTTGAGAAAAAAAGTTATTGTTTTGTAAAATAGAAGTGTTTGAGTTAACTTAAGATTTTAGGACTTAAACAATCTAGGTGAAAAAAGTAGCTTATTTTTCAAACAATCTCTTAATTTCATTTTTGGATAATACTTGGGGCACACCCAAAGACACAACTTTTAGGACACAACCCAAGAGATGTGTCTATCTCTCTCCTGTGTCACGTGGGGTCTAGCTAGTGACATCACATGAGAGATATAAACACATCTTTTGGGTTATGTCCTAAAAGTTGTGTCTTTTGGTGTGTCCCAATCTTTACTCTTCATTTTTAAGTTGTTAAAAGACAAAAGAAAGCACTTTTACTCACCCAAATTTGGTTCACCATTGCTCACCGATGCCTTCATTGCCTGACATGTATTCTCTTTCATTCCCATTTTACCCTTGTATGAGACACATGTCAAGCAGTGAATGCATAGGTGAGCAATGGTGAACCAAATTTGGGTGAGTAAAAGTGCTCTCAAGACTAAAAGTACCTGAAAACAAAAGAGTTGAATAATATTTACATGTTGTCATTTTTGTCATTTTATAGAAACAGATCATTTTTTTTTCCAACTTGTTTGCCAAACAATATGGTTTTTTAAGTAATGAATATTTCAGCTAACCCAAACACCTAACAGTTTAATATTTCATCACTTAAAATTTCAGCACTTTTAACCCGTTTGGGTATAGTTGAAAAATAGAAATTAAGTGATGAATTGTGAATTTCGAAGAAAAATATGAATGTTTTATAAAATGGAAATGTTTGAGTTTGTTTAAGATTTCAGCACTTAAACAATCAAGCTGAAAATTAATTTGAAAACCAGCTGAAAAATTAAACTGAAAAAAGTAGTTTGTTTTTCAAACAATCACTTAATTTCACTTTTAAGTTATTAAAAGACAAAAATGCCTGAAAACAAAAGAGTTGAATAATATTTACATATTATCTTTTTGTTGTCATTTTACACAAACAATCACTTTTTTTTTTTTTTCCAACTTGTTTGCCAAATACTTAACAGCTTAATATTTTAGCTAATTCAAATGGACTCTTAATGTCACACCCCGGAATCAACAAGGTGGTCTCAAGTCACGTGGCACGCCATCAAGGCTTACCAAACACGAATTAAAGTTCCCAAAATAACCTTAAATAAAAGTTTTGATTCAAGAAAACCAACTTCCAAAAAGTTTTCCAATGGTTATATTAAACACGTGCACAAACATGCCTTAACGAATTTTGTTTTCAAAAGTAACAGTTTCGTGGGTCAAAGGGTCCCCAAAGGTAACCCTATACCTAATTAGAGGTTGATCCGAACATTGGAAGAAAGAGTTTAAAGTTTCTGGCAGGGGGCATTTCGATCGGTCGAATTGCCCCACTCGACCGGTCGAATGGGGTCTGGGCAGAACCCAACCTCCAAAAGACCGTATTCACAATTGTCGGCGCTTTTTCACAAACGCCGTTAATTACCGACGCTTCTCTAATAAACGTCATTAATTGCCTACACTTCCACACAAACGCCGCTAATAAAATAATACTCATTTTACCAAAAGAACCAAACCAACAAAATCATTTCAAATCAAGCCATTTCAAAACAAAACCATTTCAAACCAAAACAATTTCAAAAGCTTTGATAACCAGTCTAATAACTTGTAAAACCATAGACCCCCGAATTACAAGTATCAAAACTACAAGCTCTACACGTCTCGGCAAACAAGTTTCTAAGGTGAACCAAGTGCCGTACTCACATATATAACAAGTCTTATTACAAGTTGCACAGTTAAACAACCGGCATCAGTTAAACATATATTACAAACATGCTACAAGTTCTATAAGCATAAGGAACTCTCGGTCCTTCCTCGCATCATTACCCACGATTCTCTCTTCCAATCCTTGCCCCTAAATGGTTATTTATATAACCACAGGTATATGGATTTGTTTAAGCTAACGCTTAGTGAATAATATAAATCAAGCATACGGATGACAAATATGCTCCAATCCATCATAACACATAACTATTCGGTCTCTAGGGAATAAGTGCACATTCACCGATCCAAAGTCTTAAGACTCAACCACGACCCATGCCCCTTCGACATGTCGCGTTAATGCCATTCTCGGCAAGTGATCGTCGCTACTACTAATCCTCTCCCTTCGAGAGGACGTCTCACGGTGAATTAACACTGTTAGAATATAAGTATTAGTATTAAGGGTTTTTTTTTGTAAATTTCATGATTATATGATTGATATATATATATATATAAGTGTGGGCTAACCTAATTAGGTTAAGCCTTCTCTTTCTCTCTATTCTCTCTTTGAACATGGTATCAGAGCCACCCGAATAGGCTTCTCAGCGCCGCACACCACCACCATCACAGCCGCAACACTATTCACACAGTTGCTATTCACAGAGCACTATTCATCAAAACACTGTTCATGCGGTAACTATTCATCGAGCACTGTTCATGATCTGATTTCTTCACTTTCTTGAACTCCAACCGTCCAAGGGGTTATATTCACATACATTGGAACTCGATTAGGCAATTTTGATTGGTGGTTTCTTCGTTCGTGTTGTCTCGGTCCCTTTATGGAGCTTATTGGTTAGTTCCGTTTGAGTTTAGTAGTGTTGATGTGATGTTGCTTCTTGTTCGTTGTTAGTATTTTTCCTTTGTTATTGGGTATAAGACTCCTACTATTTTTAGTTAATATGGCTGACAAGAAAGGTTCTATTTTTTCGTCCGATGTTGTTAGTATGCAAAGTATCACTACTAAGTTGAATGGGTCCAATTACTTATTGTGGGCTCAAGCTATGAAAGTCGCCTTAGGGGCTAGGAAGAAGTTGAAATATATTGAGTCTGTTGCTTCTGCTAAGGATAGTAAGGATTATGAAGATTGGGTGTCTGAGAATTATGTGGTTATGTCCTGGTTGTGGAATAGTATGGAACCTACTGTGTGTTCGAGTGTCATGTTATTGTCCTCAGCCAAAGAGATTTGGGAGTTTGTTTATGAGACGTTTTCCATGGAAAAGAATGTTTCTTGCGTTTATGAGGTATATCAAAATTTGTTTCTGCTTCAACAGGGTGATAAGCCGGTTAGTGAATACTATAGTACATTTAAGGGACTCGTGGATGAGTTGAATCAGTATCATCCTATCACTAATGATGTTGACGTTATCAAGAAGCAACGAGAGGAATTTTATGCCTCCAAGTTCTTATCTAGGTTGCATTCGAATCTTCAGTCTGTTAAGTCACATATTTTGGCCGGTGATGGTAGTATTCCATCCTTGAGCAATGTGTATTCTCGTGGGCTCCGTGTTACTACAGAGTCTTCCTCCTCCGCCTCTTCTGAGCCTGTTGGGAAAGAAAATTTTGCACTTCTTACATCTACGGGATATAGAGGGGCCTTTCATGGTCGTGGCAATTTTTCTGGTAATAATCGTGGTTGCGATGGTCGTGGCTTTGGCAATTCCCCTCCTATGTTTAATGGTAATCGAGGACGAGGAGGTCCTCCAGGACGTGGTCGTGGTTTTGGTCAAGGCCATGGTTCTCTTTATTGCACACACTGCGGGGGTGACAATCATACTGTGGATAGGTGTTATGATATCTATGGTAAGCCATGGGAGACCTCACCTAATCCAGCCCTGTACTCTTCTGACAGTGCTTCTAGGTCTCAACAGGAAGTTAGTACTCCTACTCCACCTACTGTAGCATCTTCAAATGAGTCTATCACTCTCTCCTGAGGGGAATACAATGCCTTAATCCAACAATAGCAGCATCAATCCTTGTCTAGTACTGCTGGTTTTGCACAGTCAGGTAATATTGAGTGTTTTTCTTCATCTGCTCCTTTACCATGGGTCATTGACTTAGGGGCTTCGGCACATATGACTGGTAAGTCCAATGTATTTACTCAATTGCTTAGTCCACCCACACAGCCTTCTGTTGTTTTAGCTGATGGACGATCTTATCCTATTATTGGTCATGGTCCTGTTTCCCCCACCTCATCTCTTTCATTGTCATATGTAAATTATATTCCTCAATTTCCCTTTAGTCTCCTATCGGTCAGTCAACTTACTAAATCTTTAAATTGTTCTGTAACATTTTATCCCTCTCATTGTGTTTTTCAGGACCTCAGCTCGAAGAAGATGATTGGTGGAGGTCGTGAGCGAGATGGTCTTTATTACATGGAACAACATTCAATAGTGAATTAATCGACGGCTTTACATACAGCTGATTCACCACATCAATGGCACTGCCGTCTGGGTCATCCTTCACTACAGTCCTTGCAGTTTGTTTTTTCGTCCTTTAAGTCTATGTCTAGTTTTGAGTGTGAGGCTTGCCAGTTAGGTAAGCATCATAGGGTGTCTTTTCCTTTACGTAAAAATAATCGTCGAGCCACTCTTTTTAAGTTAGTTCATTCCGACGTTTGGGGTCTGTCTAGACATAAGAGTCTGTTAGGTTTTTCTTATTTTGTGTCTTTTGTGGATGATTGTTCCAGGATGACATGGTTATTTTTAATGAAAGAACGTTAAGATATTTCTTCTATTTTTTAATTATTTCATAAAGAAATTATGACTCAATTTGGTTGCACTATTCGTATTTTACAATCTGATAATGCTTTGGAATATGTTAAAGGACCTCTTCAGTCCTATTGTGATTCTTATGGGATAATTTATCAATCCTCTTGTGGTTATACTCCACAATAGAATGGTGCAGCTGAACGAAAAAATAGACACCTTCTTGAGGTTGCCCGAACAATTATGTTGCACATGCATGTTCCTAAACAATTTTGGGGGGGATGCTATACTCACTGCCTGTTATCTTATTAATCGCATGCCTTCATTTGTTCTTAGTGGTGGCAGTCCTCATTCTGTTCTTTATCCAGATAGATCATTGTTTTCCTGACCACCACGTGTGTTTGGTTGTGTTGCATTTGTTCATGTTCTTACTCCTGGTCATGATAAATTGGATCCTCAGGCCACCAAATGTATATTTGTGGGATATTCACGCACTCAAAAAGGTTATAAATGCTGGAATCCTCAGAGTCGTCGTTATGTGGTTAGTGCAGATGTCACCTTCTTTGAAGGTACATCATTTTTTTCGTCCTCCGGTGCTTCCTTAGATGTTGATGTTCTTGCTCCATCGTCCATTATTCCCTTACCCATTCTTCCTTCTAGTTCTTCTCCCTTGCAGGTGTATCGTTGTCGTGACAAGCCATCCAGTATTCATGACCCGCCAGCTCCACCTCCATCTTCATCCACTTCGGTTGAGGTTCCCCAATCCCATGATCTACCCATTGCTCTTTGAAAAGGTACTCGTTCTTGCACTCACAATCCTATTGATCAGGTTGTTTCATATTCTCATTTATCGTCTCCACTACGCTCCTTTGTTAGTGCTTTATCTTTAGTCTCTGTTCCTCAGTCTCATACTCAGGCATTAGTTTCTCCGGGTTGGAAAAGTGCTATGGATGATGAGATGTTGGCGTTGTCCAAAAATGGTACGTGGGAGCTAACTGATCTTCCTTCTGGGAAATATGTTGTAGGTTGTCGTTGGATTTATGTGGTTAAGTATCATCCTGATGGTACTGTCGAATGGTTGAAAGCTCGTTTGGTGGCTAAAGGGTACACTTAGACTTTTGGTGTGGATTACTTTAAAACATTTTCCCCTGTAGCTCGTCTCAATTTTGTTCGCATTTTATTGTCTGTTGCTGTTACTCAGGGATGGCCTCTATATCAACTTGACATCAAGAATACCTTTCTTCATGGTGACCTACAGGAGGAAGTGTATATGTAGCAACCTCCTAGGTATATTGCTCAGGGGGAGTCACATAAAGTATGTAGGTTGAAGAAAGCCATTTATGGCCTTAAACATTCTCCAAGGGCCTGGTTTGACAAGTTTATCCAAGTAGCTAGTTCGTATGGGTTGAAAAGAACTAGTTCTGATCATTCAGTTTTTGTGAGACACTATGAAAAAGGTACGATAGTTCTAGCAGTTTATGTGGATGATATAGTGATGACTGGCAGTGACAGTGAGGGTATACAGTTATTGAAGTCTCATTTAAGTAAGCATTTTCATATGAAGGATTTGGGGCTACTACGTTATTTTTTGGGTATTGAGGTAGCAAGGTCTAAGGAAGGAATTTTCTTATCCCAAAGAAGTATGTCCTTGACCTTCTAGATGAAATAGGATTGATGGGTTCAAAACCTGTCGACACTCCAATGGACTCAAATATTAAGTTTAGTAAAGATGATGGAGAAGACTTCAGTGATGCTGGAAGATATAGAAGACTTGTGGGTAAGTTGATTTATTTAACCGTAACTCGACCTGATATCACCTTCTCTGTTGGAGTTGTTAGTCAGTTTATGCAGAGTCCCAAGTTATCACATTGGGAGGCAGTGTGTCGTATATTGAGGTATTTGAAAGGTGCCCCTGGTAAAGGCTTAGTGTTGAAGCCTTCAAATAATTTGGAGATAGTTGGTTTCTCAGATGCCAGTTGGGCAGGAGACAGTCTTGATAGACGTTCAGTATCAGGGTTTCGTGTGTTCGTTGGTGGAAATCTCGTCAGTTGGAAGAGCAAAAAGCAAAATGTAGTGACAAGATCAAGTGCAGAGGCTGAGTATAGAGCTATGGCTCATACTATGTGTGAGTTGTTATTGGTGAAGACTAGTCTGTAAGAGATGGGATTGCCAAGTAGTAAACCTATGAAGATATATTGTGATAATCAAGCAGCTATGTACATTGCGAGTAATTCAGTGTTTCATGAGAGGACCAAACATATTGAAATTGATTGTCATTTTATCAGAGATTTGGTTATGAGAAAGGAAATTGTTACTTCTTTTGTTAGGTCTAGTGAGCAACTAGGAGATATTTTTACCAAGGCACTAAATAGAGGACCGTTCTATGATCTTTGTAACAAGCTAGGCATGATAGATATCTATGCTCCAGCTTGAGGGGGAGTGTCAGAATATAAGTATTAGTATTAAGGGTTTTTTTTGTAAATTGCATGATTATATGATTGATATATATATATATATATATATAAGTGTGGGCTAACCTAATTAGGTTAAGCCTTCTCTTTCTCTCTATTCTCTCTTTGAACAAGCACAAATTCCCCTTTAACCCACATAGGCACATAAACATGCTCAACTAGCAAATTATCATGCTTTTCATTTCAACATGCCTTGGGTCTACTTTACACATGAGTTTTTCCCAATATGAACTACACATGATATCTATATAAAATCCCTAGCATATCAAATGCATTAAACCATAGAACCATCCAAAAAGTAAGATTAATATCACTTACCTCCGATTTACGCTCTTAAACGCCGATCCAAGGAAAACCCAGGCACAAAGAACGTGCAATAATTCTTCTAATACAATTCCTATCGATCAAAAATCCGATTATCAACTTTTTGTGAAAATTCTAGAAAATGAGTTTTCGGAAAAAACTTAACCAAACAAGGCCTAATAGGTATCAAAACGACGGCCTTACCTCGAAGAGTTCAAATACGAAATTTGGTGAAAAACCAGCAGACGAATGATCATTATTTGGCGTCTAGAAGCTCTAAGCAATCAAATCTCCCTTTTAGCCTCTTTCTTGAACTTAGGTTAAATTTTTGTAAAAATTATGAAAGTCATCACTATCTATATATAGGCAACACTTTCGAATATTGTGTTTACCTCTCCACGAGTTTTTAAAACTCTTAATCAGTCTCTGAAACTTTTTACATAACTAATGCATAGCTTTACGAGTGAAACCTCAAAATTATATAAGTTTTCGACTAAGTTCTGTTTGGTTGCTAAAACTCATGTTTCTACATGATTTTACGAAATTGCTAATTAGCTTACCAAATTATGTAACGTGTTCAATTTCGTCTTCACCAGGTATCTAATGACCCCAAAGAGTCGCTATCAACAATATAATAATCAATTATATTCACATATTCCTAAATAAACATTTAAGCACATAATTATCAGTTATTACTCATATTCCTAACCACAGGGAATTCTCACATGTCCAACTTCTGGACTGCTTTCAAAGCCAAATACCGGGGTCTAAAAAGACACCTCGAACAACTAGTGAGTCATCACTCACTTCACACGTGTTAATTAACACAACAGTGAGCATACCATGCATGCTTAAATAAAATAGTTAAATATCACGGGAGTGGGTATGACATCCTCTCCCTCTTAAAAAAAGTTTGTCCCCAAACTTTCAGTACCATCTCATCAATTCAAAGACTTTCTCAAAAGTACTTCTAACTTTCGTTTATCCCAACCCACACATCTCTATTGAGATATTACAATCTCACGAGGAAAATAAATCCTCAAGCTCTAAAAGAAAATAAATCCTCAGGGTTCCTGTCTCAATCCGATTAAAGCTTCAAACCGCATTTTAGTAAGGACATCAATGCCTGGGTAGATCATACTAAATAGTCAAATCTGACATTAAATCACATTACATCGCCAACCCATACATACTTTCATTGTACTTGTCACATATCTTTTTCGAACCCAAAAGTCTCATCACAATACACAAATCAAAGGAAATAACTCCTCTCACTTTCACCCATCTTTCTTTTCGACTAAAAGTCGTTTCTAACATGTCTCAACTGGTTAACAACCATATAAGATTCTTCATCTCGAAGTGAACCAAAACTGAGTACTTTCATACATTTATACTATGGATAAGTCAATACCTCAACCAACTATTTCATATACTATAGATTCAATCCATTATCCTGTTAATCGCGGAATACTTGTAGAACGATAATACGTTTTCAAACGAATTTCATTCCTTATCAAATTCCATTTCTGTTTAACCAACCTCGTATTATACTTCAAATCATACATGCCTCGTAAGGTATCAATCAGGTTCTCTATTGTAAATTTCACACCATTCTACTTGTTCGAGTCTACACATGTCCCAAATCACTCACGGTAAGGTCAAACATATTCATCGCTCGTCTCTCCCAAGTTTGTACTCGAACTATCGCCGATTGAAATAAGGGATTCATGCCTTACACTTTCATTTTAAAACTTTCAACAAAGTCAAATACATTTATCATTTATGTTTTAAAACAAATTGATTTAAAATCTTATATAACACTTTCATCTCTTTTCGCAACATAATTGCCTCAATATTCGTAGTAACAATTAACATTGTTAACCAAAATCAACTTAGACTCATCCTCGTCTCACAGAATTCATTACAACGTATCTCTACGTCCAGCATGTACCTCATCACTGTCTCTAATCTTTGATTATTCACAGTCCATCCGATTCTCATAGTGTACATATATTCTGAGTCAGTTACCTTTCTGTCAGAGATCACCACCCCATAAGTCTCTGGTATTTCACTTTCACCTATACACAAGTCCATATCAATCACACTCCTGTATTTCAACTCTTACTGGTTTCCTCACAAACCCTTTATGCTAAGCATATATTCTTTGTATAACATCTCAAATCACTATACCTTATTCAACAGTTTAATATTTCATAATTTTAGTCAGCTTGACGTAACTCTAATTTAGATTTCTCTAATCCTTTATCTTTGCTATTCTGATCCCAAATTCATTATTTTCGAAGAGCTTGTTGTTCAAGTATTCATACTATTCTTGTAACCATCTGAAGACAGCTCAGTAATTTAATCTTCCCAATCAAGTACCACAGTCTCACTGTGTTTGATAAATTCCCTATCAACTTCCACTTTACATACATTTCGCGACAATACCCAAAGTCCTATTCTCACTCGAGCTACTAATGCCAACCCATTCATAACTGTTGTCTTTCAAGTGCTTCACACTTTACGGATCTCATTAAGTTCCTGATTATTCAAAACTCTAAATCATTCATTACCTTAGGTTGTTCCAATTCTTAAATTGAAACTGAGTTCTCTTTGGAACAATACGCCCGACAACTCCTTTAATATCTTAACTTCCAATTACCAAATTCAGGTGCACAAAACCTCACCACTTATTTACTTTAGAAATTCTAATTCACACTTGATTCACATATGACTCACTCGTTCAACATACATCGACGCGTCTCCAGTACTAAACATACCATATTATTCCACGATACCCGACTTCTAAAGTCCACTTGATACCTTCTCATATGTAACTATTACCACTTTTCTTATTTAAAAAAAAGTTATGTTTTAAAACATTTCAAACATTTTAAAATTTACTTGGGGTAAAATCTGACATTTTCAAAACCCTCCAACCTCGTTGGAATCCAAGACAACTGAGATATCATTCCATTGTATCTACCATTGCCCTTTAACTGCTTTACATCCCTACTATCATATGTGATAATGTACTCAACGTACTACCAAGTCTTCATCTCATTCTTACTTTCATGTTCACTTACTGACAAACATTGAATATTACACATTTATGTGCCAATATAATAGACATAGTGCTTATTTAATCCCCCAAATTCCTAGTTTTACATGTATATTTGAATTAATATTATTTAGCAGTGATGTCACTCAAATGCATGTAATTATTTGTTTTTGCACATTTTACATGTTTAGGTAAAAATAAAGTAAAATAAAGGGAAGGAAAGAAATATCAACCACACTATAGTATTTCTAATATATTATGTTAGTCAAATATGTGAATAGTAAATCAAACAGTAGCAGTTACTGTTTGATAACAAAAAAAAAAGGGAAACGTATCAGAACGTCCAAGCTTCATATAAATTTTTTAATAGTTTTTTTTTCTTTCTTTCTCTCTTTTCTTTGTTTTGCAGGAACGATGTTAGAGAATTGAAGACAAACAGGGACGAAGCGAAGACAATTTGCCAAACGCGTGCCCAAATGACGATCTCAGTGACGAATGTTTACCAAACCTTCGTCTATAAAAAGAGACGAACAATCACAACCGAGGGAGAGCCTACAACAAGCACAACTTCACAACAGCACACACTGTTAGGGAGAGAATAGTTTAGGGAGGTTATCATGTGAGCACTTCATATTGTCCCTAGAAATAGGAAACTTTAATTTTTCTTTGCCTTTTCTAGTTCTAGTAGTTGTAAAAATTTACTTTTATGTAATTGATGATTTCATGTTCAAAAATATGTAGCAAAACTTTGTGTACTGTATTTCTTAAATTAAAATATTTGTTTTCTTGTAGATCCTTTGTCACTTTATAGTAGTAAAAATTGTCCTATTTAAACTTAGATTTAATATTTTTAGTCTAGTAATAGTTGTAGTTGTCCCCTAAAATAGATTGAAACCCCAAATTTCCAGTTTTTATAGCAATATTTCTATTCACTAGAAGACAGATTTTGCAAGTAAATGCCAGATTTCTTAGCCACGTAGTTGTTATAATCACCTACTAAAGTCTCAAGCACACCATATCCATATCTCACTCCAAAATTAGATTAGGATTTGGTTTGGCCTTATTTGTATTCTTGGAGTTCAACCACTGTGACCCCACAAGAATCCAAAGTCAAAGGTTTAGTATTTTATTATTAATTCAGTATTTCCATTTGAATATGTTTTATTAGCCTAGTTGTACTAAACTTTGTTATTTTACAGATTCTACAAATTCAACCCCAACTCATGTTAAGTGAGGAAAAAATATATTAATATTATATTTCACCCTTATCTTAGTTTTATAACTTTAGTTTTAATTGGACAGTCATTGTTTACATCTATTTAATCTTTCTTAAAATGTTATTTTGACGACAGTTTCAATTCCAAAATGGTAGGCTAAAACTTTAATTGGGGATATGCAATAAAAACTTAGAAACCACAGCTTCTGTGCAATAATCTTAAATGGGCAAATTTATCTAGATGGGTTGTTTTTCCATTTATGGCAAAAAAATATCTATGTATCTATAGTTTATGACCATTTAACATGTTTATATACTATGACTATATTGGGTTCAAAAATATTACATATTTGAAATAAGAATATAATTATGTGGATTGTCAAACTATGCCTTTTGTCATAAAAAACACCTAGCATACTCAAACAATTCATATGACAAAGTTTACATTTCAAATATGTGTTTATATATATTTCTATTCACTAATGGACAGGCAATTGTGTAGTGGCAGAGTGGTGGGGACTGGGCACCGAATAACCCATGTCCGCGGCAGGTCACGGTTCGAACGTGGCTACTGTCCAATTGCCTTTTTATTTTTCTTTAAACCAAACGACGTCGTTTCATATTAAACCTGACACACTTGATATGACCCTGACTAGTGAAAGTTTATTTTCAAATAAAGAATGACTCTGCGGTCTTAAATGCCAAATCCTTTTCAAATGCACAAAAGTTGTGGAATCTAGTATTGGTTTGTATATTCCCATTTCCTTTAAATCATTTCCCCTAGTTAATTAATATTTCCTGTTTTTAATAACTTTGCTTAAATATCTGTATTATTTCTATCTTTCGCTATTATTAAATCCAAAAAGTTTATCTCACAAAAATTTAGTTTTTATTTATTTTTCTTCATTTTCTTACTAGTATCTTAGTTAATTTATTTTGCACTGTTAAGATCTTTACCGTAAACTACTAAGGAAAAAATAGCTTTTAAATAGTTTATTGCAAAAATATAAAAATTAGTAGTTTAGTAAAACCCCACAAAAATCCATCATATTTAATTTTCTTTTTAAGGGACAAAATAATTATTGTCTATCTTTGTTTCTCGTTCCCTGTGGGTTCGACCTGGACTTCCAGAACTTTATTACTTATACGATCACCTACACTTGGGGTGTGATAAGAAAACGAGTCAATAGGATGTCGTCACTTACCCATCGAAGTTTCTTTACTCCTCTATCCATTTCCGCAACCGTTCTTGTTTTGTACCATAATAATTATTGAACTCTGACTTCTCATTGGTAACCACTCGCTTCAAATACCCCATGATCTTTTAAAAGCATTACTAGATCTTCCATTTTATTTGAAATACGTTAATTAGCAAAGAAAGCATGGATTATACATCTTAAATGAACTTTTCTGTGACATAACAGCCTAAGGGCAAAATGGTCATTTATAAAATTTGGTTAAATTTTATATCAAAAGATAGCTCTTTGAGTCCCGGTTCCAACTCAAAGAACGCCGCACGAATCTGAATTTTCTACAAAGAGTTATGCCCATTTTCGTAAAAGTCGACGAAAAATATTTTCGAAAACACTATTTGGATCAGAGGGGTGTTCGACCGGTCGAACTGCCCCTTTCGACCGGTCCAAGTACCCCCTGGACCATATTTTCCTTCATTTAACATCTTTAAAAGTCCCCAAACACACAAGGCATTTGGGGCTACTTCCCAACCATTTTAGAACCACCCGTAAGTGCTCAAAAACTTTGAAACTCATTGAATCACACAGTCGTTTGAATTTAATGCCCATATTCCTACTTCCTTTATTCTATTTCCGTTGACAAACCACCTCAAAACACCAAGAAATTCTTATTCCTATTCATTTCTATTCATTTATTCTCCATCACGGAGTTCTGCGGTTTCTCCTCCAACCTATATTGTCCTTATCGTTACATTCATATGCACGTTCTCCTCAAGTCTAAGCAACCACTCCCGAAGTCTGCCATTAATTAAACTTCTAACAACTGTAGTCTCAATACGTCAAGGCATACTCTAACATTCACGTCCTTAACCCCTCATCTTAGGTTAATCCTTAAATTCAATCTTTCCACTTATACCTTCCACCGGTAGCATCCGCTACTATTCTTCCTATCATATCTCAATCCACTATGGTACCATAACTACTTGAAGCCAGGTTCAGTTGAGAGATTCCTCAACAACCATGATACTTACAATCCATTGAGGTATTCCTCAACCCCCGATTCATACCACAAGATAGGTTGAGAGATTCCTCAACCGTCCAATACATACCATAAGATACATCGATAGATTCCTCAACCATCCAACCATCCCATATACCATACAACAAGTTGAAAGATTCTTCAACTACCCAATAAACACTGCATAAGAGAAAAACATAAGATAACCCGTGCGATCACTGTAGGTTAACACCGTAAGATAAGGTGAGAGATTTCTCACCTATCCCATACCCGAGCAATACTGTTGCTGAATTACCTTTCTATCATGTTACCCAACCATACATCTCTATTCTCTCCTGTCGTTTAACCCATGTCTGAAATAGAACTCTTACCTCTCGATCCCAATCCCCAAAACTCAATTATGAAAAATCACTTTTGCCTTCCATGTGAACCCCCAATGAAATCTCTTTATAGTTTACTACTCGGACCTCGTTCTCGGTTAATACCCTCAAAGAGCACTCATTACCATCATTTATAATATTCATCGATTATATCAAAATTCATTTTGGTTTCGTTGAAAATGCTACTACTCATTACTACCAGGATATCATCAACCCCTCTTGTCACAACACATGTTCTATGACAACTCATGGTAACCTTCATTTCATCACACAATTCTACATCCATATGATTTCTCCGATTCACGAATGCATAAATACTATGCATGTATGACAATAACATAATTATGTATGTATAGCAACATACCGTATGCACCAAAAATCTCTACCATGTGTGAATGCATTCTAGAATATGTGTCAATTCACTCAACATTCCACTCGACGTCGAACGTTTCCAAAGTTTTGTTACCTATTGCTCTGATACCACTACATGTTATGCCCCGGAACCAACAAGGTGGTCCCAAGTCACGTGGCACGCCATCAAGGCTTACCAAACACGGATTAAAGTTCCCAAAATGACCTTACATAAAAGTTTTGCTTCAAGAAAATCAACTTCAAAAAAGTTTTCCAAAGTTTATATTAAACACGTGCCCAAACACGTCCTAACGAGTTTTGTTTTCAAAAGTAACAGTTTCGTGGGTCAAAGGGTCCCCAAAAGGTATCCCCGTACCTAATTAGAGGTTGATATGAATATTGGAAGAAGGAGTTTAAAGTTTCTGGCAGGGGGCATTTCGACCAATCGAATTGCTCCGCTCGACCGGTCGAATGGGGTCCGGGCAGAACCCAACCTCCAAAAGACCGTATTCACAATTGCCGGCGCTTTTTCACAAATGTCGTTAATTACCGGCGCTTCTCTAATAAACGTCGTTAGTTTCCGGTGCTTCCGCACAAACGCCGCTAATAAAATAATACTCATTTTACCAAAAGAACCAAACTAACAAAATCATTTCAAACCAAACCATTTCAATCCAAAACCATTTCAAAAGTTTGATAACCAGTCTAATAACTTGTAAAACCATAGACCCCCGAATTACAAGTATCAAAAGTACAAGCTCCACACGTCTCGGCAAACAAGGATCTAAGGTGAACCAAGTGCCGTACTCACATATATAACAAGTCTTATTACAAGTTGCACGGTTAAACAACTGGCATGAGTTAAATATTTATTACAAACATGCTACAAGTTCTATAAGCATAAGGAACTCCCGGTCCTTCCTCGCCTCATTACCCGTGATTCTCTCTTCCAGTTCTTGCCCCTGAATGGTTATTTATATAACCACATATATATGGATTTGTTTAAGCTAACGCTTAGTGAATAATATAAATCAAACATACGGATGAAAAATATGTTCCAATCTATCATAACACATAACTATTCGGTCTCTAGGGAATAAATATACATTCACCGATCCAAAGTCTTAAGACTCAACCACGACCCATGCCCCTTCGACATGTCGTGTTAATGCATTTCTCAGCAAGTGGCCGTCGCCACTACTAATCCTCCCTCTTCGAGAGGATGTCTCACGGTGAATTAACACAAATCCCCTTTTAACCCACATAGGCACAAAAACATGCTCAACTAGCAAATCATCATGCTTTTCATTTCAATATGCCTTGAGCCTACTTTACATATGAGTTTTGCCCAATATGAACCACACATGATATCTATATAAAATCCCTAGTATATCAAACGTATTAAACCATAGAACCATCCAAAAAGAAAGATTAATATCACTCACCTCCGATTTACGCTCTTAAACGCCGATCCAAGGAAAATCCAAGCACAAAGAACGTGTAGTAATTCTTCTAATACAATTCCTATCGATCAAAAATCCGATTATCAACTTTTTGTGAAAATTCTAGAAAATGAGTTTTCGGAAAAAACTTAATCAAACAAGGCCTAATAGGTATCAAAACGACGACCTTATCTCGAAGAGTTCAAATACGAAATTTGGTGAAAAACCAGGGGATGAATGGTCGTCGTTTGACGTCGGGAAGCTTGAAGCAATCAAATCTCCCTTTTGGCCTCTTTCTTGAATTTAGGTTAAATTTTTGTAAAAATTATGAAAGTCATCACTATCTATATATAGGCAACACTTTCGAAAATTGTGTTTACCTCCCCACGAGTTTTCAAAACTCTTAATCAGTCTCTGAAACTTTCTACATAACTAATACATAGCTTTACGAGTGAAACTTCAAAATTATATAAGTTTTCGACTAAGTTCTGTTTGGTTGCTAAAACGCAAGTTTTTACATGATTTTACGAAATTGCTAATTAGCTTACTAAATTATGTAACGTGTTCAATTTCGTTTTCATCAGGTATCTAATGACCCCAAAGAGTCGCTATCAATAATATAATAATCAATTATATTCACATATGCCTAAATAAACATTTAAGCACATAATTATCAATTATTACTCATATTCCCAACCGCAGGGAATTCTCACATGTCAAACTTCTAGATTGCTTTCAAAGTCAAATACCGGGTTCTCAAAAGACACCCCAAACAACTAGTGAGTCATCACTCACTTCACACGTGTTAATTAACACAACAGTGAGCATACCATGCATGCATACTTAAGTAATATAGTTAAATATCACGGGAGCGGGTATGACACTTAATATTTCAACTAACCCAAATGGGCTCCTTAGCTCCTATGCTCCGTTTGGCAACCAAATCCAGAAGTTTTCATCATTAATATCTAAATCAAATCGGATACTAATCTCACAAAACAACCGAACCAAATCGAACACTAATATGGCAAAATAATCGATTTTGACTGTTTAGTAGTTCAACTCTCCATCTAATTGATTAAACCACTTTGATAATTATACTAAAATATAACAATTGTACAACTATGTTATATATAATATAAATATTATTTTATTTTTAATCGCAAAGCATGAAAATTCCATTTTACAACAAGTAAGTTCACAAGGAACAAATACAAACAGAAGAAAGAAAAAATGCATGATAAATCACAGCAATCTTCTAATTTTACTGCAATCTCCAAAACTATGATATCGCAGACTGTGGCGTAGCTCAAACACTGAACCGTTTGAAGGAAAAAGCAGCCAATTAGCACAACAAAGATTCGAGCTTCAAAACCACTGTGACTGCGAAGAGGGTCAGAACAAACAACAGATCTAACGCAGATCTATGTGTAACAGAGCCAGATCCAACCACGGAATACGGTGACAAAGAGATCTAGGTTCATCAATCAACCAAACCAAATTAAAAAAAACCAACAAATTAAGAGGGACAAAACCCCCAACAAGCCCTCAAGTACAACTTAGTTTTCCCCAACCAAGTCCTTAACTTTAAATTTCTGCATCCATTACTGATACTTCTTCCGTTCCAAAATAAGTATTCACCAGTTTAAGAAAATAATAACTTGTGGTGGATATTTAATTCACCTTTTGGGATATATCATCAACTACACATTTTTGTTCAAAATAGAAATTGAACACTTATTTTAAAACATCTAAAAAAAAAGTTGATAATTATTTTAGAAAGGAGAAAATATTTAACATCTCAGTCTTTATAGTTTCTATCGGGTATAAAGAAAATGTGACTAAGAATTGAAAGAACTGAATATAAAATTGACAAAAAATAAAAAAAAATGTTACAGAGAGAGTCAATGAGAAGTCCTTGCTGTACGTCTCTCCAACTTTCCAATCTGTCCTCATAAGAAAAATAAAAAATTAGAATCACTTTTTTGAGATGAAGGCGGAATTAGATCGGAGAATAAGATACGATATATATGATCGATACATGTATCAACTTGTGAGTGTGTCTCTCCTCAAAAAAAAAAAAAAAAAAAAAAACTTGCGAGTGTGTCAATATCTATATTATTAAACTTATCAGTTAAGTTGATAGCTGACATGGCCGGAATACTATTATAGTGGAAATTAGTTTTCTAAGAGTACTTGATTGGGAATATTTTTAAGAAGGGTTAAATATATTTTATAATTTTGTAGTTTCTAATTTGTGTTAGTTTGATTTTTGTAATTTAGAAAATATTACTTTAATTTCTGTAGTTTTATAAGTACGTTAAATGAGTCTAATAAGTCTTTTAGGCCACGTTTGGATGGCAAGGAGGGGATTGAATAATTAGTCCCTTTTAATTAATAGTCTCGGGACTAATAATACCACCTCCCTCATGGTATAACTTAGTCCCCTATATGGGGATTATAATTTTAAAATGGACAATTAGTCCCGAGCAGAATGGTCGCGCCAAACACCGGACTATTTAATTAAAATGGACTATTAGTCCAATCCTATAACACCCGCATTTGTGTTATTGCATTTGTATCATATTGTCATGCATGATAATGTGATGTGGCGCGTCTTATGACACATGTTTGAGTGAGTTTTAACTCACGAGTTGATTTGGGTGTCTGTATTAGAGAACCCTCTGAGACTGTGGTGATTGAGGATTTGTTGTTGTGACGTCTCTCCGAGTATGAGACGGTCACTGTGGAACATTTAAATGTTTATCTGAAAATAAATGTTTACCTGTGTATTTCAATATCTGTATTATTTTCTGTTTTAGAATATATTTCTGATGTTAGATTTAGTATCCTGGTGAGGACGAATGAACACGCTATTAATTTGGTAGGCTAATTAGCAACTTCGGAAACGTCATATAGAAATCCGCGTTTTAGCAACCAAACGAAACTTAGTCGAAAACTTTTATAATTTTGAGGTTTCACTCGTAAAGCTAAGAATAAGCTGTATAGAAAGTTTCAGAGACTGATTAGGAGTTTGGAAAACTCGTGGGGAGGTAAACGTAATTCCCCGAGAATGTTGCCTATATATAGATAGAGATGACTTAGATTTTTCATAAGTCTAAACCTAATTCCATAAAGAGGAGGCCAAAAGGGAGGCTAGAGGGAGATTAGTTGCTTAGAGCTTTGCGACGCCAAACGACGACCTTCCGTCAGTCTGGTTTCTCCCAGATTTCATATTCGAGCTCCTCGAGGTAAGAGCTTCGTTTTGATATATGTTAGGGCCCGTTTGGCTAAGTTTTCCGAAAAGTTATTTTCTAGAATTTTTCATAAAAGTTGATAAATGGAATTCTGATCCATAGGAATTGTACTAGACGGACTTCTGCACGTTCTTTGTGCACGGATTTTCTTTGAATCGAAGTTTAAGCGCGTAAATCGGAGGTGAGTGATTCAACTATGTTTTGGAATGATTTCTTGGCATGTATTCATGTTATGTTTGAATAGCATGTATTAATTCTTAGAGATATATTGTGTAGTTCATATTGGGCAATTATATTGATAAGTAGGCCTAATAGCACGGTGATATGTTTTAATTACCGCGAGTATGGTGATATGTATTTGAGCATGTTAAGTTGCTTATGTGGGTCAGAAGGAGCACGTGGTCACCGTGCCATTTTGTGGAGCCGATATAGGCATTAAGGTCGCACGATTGAAGAGAAGAATCGTGGGTCTTACCCTTTCGCGTGGACTTATTGGCGAGGAGTCGCGGATTGGGAATATGGACGGGCACGTGAGTCTCCGGCGACTAGTATGAATTGTAGAGATGTGAATGCGGACATGTTTATCATTCATGTGCATATGTTGTTTTATTCACTAAGCATTAGCTTAAACAAATCGAAATATGTGTGGTTATTCAAATAACCATTTCAGGTATTAATGCTGGCGAGGAATCGCAGAAGTGAGCACGTGGGTTGGGAGTTCTTTTAGTAGGCAACTCGAATGCAAATCTTGTAGTTTTGGAATAATAGAAATGTTGTAATAAGATTTTGGTTGTTTTAAACCATGTTTAACTTGGTATGTTAGAATGGATTTTAAACCGTTGTAATAGACTATAACATGTTGTAATCTTACTTTAGAAATGTTTTAATACAGCTAGGATTACTTTGGCTTGAGTTTGGATTGAATGGTTGATCATTGGTGTTGGTTAGAAAGCTTTTAAAACTTGAATTTCTGCAGATTGGGCTGCTGCCAGGGGAGCAGTCGACTGAGCAGTCGACTGAACCCCTGAGTCTGTTAGCTACTGCTTCTTATTTTAGCAAAGCAGTCGACTGGACCCCTCAGCAGTCGACTGAACCCCTGAGCCTGTTAGCTACTGCTTCTTATTTTAGCAGAAGCAGTCGACTGGACCCCTCAACAGTCGACTGGACCCCGCATCAGTCGACTGGATCTCCAGTTTCAGTCGACTGGAATTTGCTGTTAAATCCCTGCCCTCCTCCGTCGACTGAGCAGTTGACTTAGCAGTCGACTGAGCAGTCGACTGCACCTCTGGTTTTAAAATGTGTTTTGTTTTCCGCTGCGTGTGTTCTTCAAACCTAATTTTGGGAACGTTAATGAATTGGTTTAGCCTCGGTGGCGTGCCACGGGCTCCGGTTCCGCTATTGTGGGACCGGGCTGTGACATTTAGTGGTATCAGAGCCAGGTTTAGAGCCTTGGGAACGAGTGACGTTATATATGTTGAGTGACGTCGAGTGGAGTGTGTAATTGTGAAGATAATGGTAATCATTGTATAAATGCTTCATGCATTAGCATTTGTTGATTGTGATGAACTCTGCACATATATCCATATTATGGCATAGCATGCATGGTCATTATGCATTGAACTCAACAGGGGAAATATTTGAAACGTTATGGCTGATCCACCAAGAGAATTGTCACCGCATTCGCGGAATATGATGGGAAATTTCATACAAGCGGTAAGTGAAAGAGAACAGATGAACGTTCAGCCTCCACAAGTAGAAATTCGTTATGTCAATGCACCATCGGCACCGCGACCTCAACACACAATCGTGGAACAGTTTCATAAGCGAAAACCGACATTGTATCATGGGCAAGTTGACATAGATTTGGCCGATCATTGGATGATGGACATGGAAAGACATTTCCGTCAGGTAATATGTACCGATGAGGAGAAAATTTTATGCGCATCCGATACGTTGATGGGCGAAGCATTGGATTGGTGGAACAACGTGATTGAACAAGGGAAGCCGACCACGTGGGAAGCATTTAAGGAAGAATTCAACAAACGTTTCTTCCCGCAATCTGCTTATACACAGAAACGTCAAGAGTTTGCAAGTTTGGTTCAGGGAGATATGACCGTGGGTGAGTATGTTTCTCGTTTCAATGCCTTGTTACGATTTGGGAAAACTACCGTTCCAACTGATAGGGATAAAGCTCGTAAGTTTGAGGAAGGGCTTAGAGAGAATATCCGTGGCCGTGTGGATATGTTACAACACCCGACCGTTTCTCTCGTTGAGGAAGCTGCACGAATTGCTGAGAAGAGTGTCGACCGGTATCGACAAGGACAACAAGGGAAGAGAGCAAATGACAGTCGGAGTAAGGGTCAAGGGAATGCGAAGAAACCGTTTACACAAGGTTCGGGATCGCATATGAGTAGCCAAGGAGGGAGTACGTTCATGGGGGACTCGAGACCGTTGTGTCCAACATGTAACCAACGACACAGAGGAACTTGCTACCAATTGAGCACCTGTTACTTCTGCAAGCAGTTAGGACACATATCCCGAAATTGTCCTTTGAACACAAACTCGACCGCACCAACTACCTTTTCAAATACGAAGAACTACAACCCAGAGATAAGAGGGAAATGTTTTGAGTGTGGCCAACCGGGGCATATAGCGAAGAATTGCCCGAGTAAGAGACAACCGGGAATGAGTACCGGGGCATCAAGTGTGCCAAGCGGATCGAGGGTAGAACCTCGAGTGGATAAAGGGAAAGGAGTCGCACAACAACAAGGACGATACTTCCAACTCAGGCCGGGGAATACGGATGATACCGTCGTATCAGGTATTCTTCCTATTTGTTCGTATCCTGCACGTATACTTATGGATTCTGGTTCAACGCATTCATTTGTATCACGTGATTTTGTTAAGCATTTAACTGTTAAGTCAGAACCGCTAGGATATGATTTGTGTGTATCATTGCCTAGTAGTGAACCGTTAGTTACTTCGTCAATATTCAAGTCATGTGAGATCAAGATAGGTGATAAAGTCTTGAGCGTTGATTTGATTCCGTTGACGGTGAATTACTTTGATGTTATTTTGGGTATGGATTGGTTGTCGGTTAATCAAGCCAAAATTGTTATTTTGGGTATGGATTGGTTGTCGGTTAATCAAGCCAAAATTGATTGTGAACAGAAACGGGTTAGTTTCTATCCGTCAGGGCGAGAAGAGTTTACTTTTCAGGGTAAGGGAGTGATCGTACCGCCGTACTTGATATCGGCGATTCAAGCAAGTAAGATGTTGAAGAAGGGTTGTTCGGGTTTCTTATGTTCAATTATTGACACGCGAGTTCTTGGACCACTAATAAAAGAAATTTCAGTAGTTCGAGAATTTCCAGATGTTTTTCCCGATGAGTTACCCGACGTATTGATTGAGAGAGAGCTTGAGTTCACAATAGAAGTAGTACCAGGGTCACAACCGGTATCCAAAGCACCGTACCGAATGGCACCGATAGAGTTGAAAGAACTGAAAGTTCAGTTAGAAGAACTGTTGGAGAAGGGTTTTATCCGACCGAGTGGTTCGCCGTGGGGAGCTCCAGTCTTGTTTGTGAAGAAGAAAGATGGAACAATGCGTATGTGCATCGACTACCGGGAATTGAATAAGTTGACCGTCAGGAACAAGTATCCACTGCCGCGAATAGATGACTTGTTTGATCAGTTACAAGGAGCGCAAGTATTTTCAAAGATCGACTTGAGATCCGGTTACCACCAGCTGAAAGTCAAGGAGGAGGATGTTGAGAAGACAGCTTTCAGAACTCGATATGGTCACTTTGAATTTTTGGTTATGCCATTTGGAGTGACTAATGCACCAGCTGCTTTCATGGACCTGATGAACCGTGTCTTCAAAGACTATTTAGATGAGTTTGTTATCGTGTTCATAGATGACATCCTAATCTACTCCAAAAGCGTAGAAGATCACGAGCATCATTTGCGATTAGCTTTACAACGATTGCGTGAAAAGAGATTATTCGGCAAATTGAAGAAGTGTGAGTTTTGGTTGACAGAGATAGCTTTTCTTGGACATATAGTGTCGGCAAAGGGAATTTCTGTAGACCCTCAGAAGATAGAAGCAGTTACCAACTGGGTGAGGCCAACGAATGTGACAGACATCAGAAGTTTCCTAGGATTAGCTGGGTATTATCGGAGATTTGTAAAAGATTTTTCGCGTATAGCAATGCCAATGACGCAGTTAATGAGGAAAGATATTGCTTTTGTATGGAGTCCGGAATGTGAAGAAAGTTTTCAAGAGTTAAAGGGTCGACTAGTGAAAGCACCAATTTTAGCCGTTCCGTCAGGGACTGAAGGATTTATTATCTACAGTGATGCATCATATAGAGGTTTAGGTTGCGTTCTTATGCAAGGTGATAAAGTCATTGCGTATGCATCGAGACAACTTAGACCGCACGAGAAGAATTATCCGACACATGATCTAGAATTGGCCGCCGTGATTTTTGCATTGAAGATTTGGCGTCATTATCTCTACGGAGAGAAATGTGAGATCTATACGGATCACAAGAGTTTGAAGTATCTGTTTACACAACGAGATTTGAATATGAGGCAAAGGAGATGGCTAGAGTTGATGAAGGACTATGACTTGTCAATTCAGTATCATCGGGCAAGGCGAATGTAGTCGCCGATGCTCTTAGTCGCAAAGTACCAACCAATACCGCATCAGATTTGACTTCTCAGAAAGAACTGATACGAGATATGGAGAATTTGGAGCTTGAAGTAATACCGAGGATTGAAAGTGGTTTTATGTCGACGATAGTGGCACAACCACTCTTGATTCATGAGATCGCAGAAAAACAACTTCAAGACGTGGCTTTGAAGAAGATTTGTGATGAGATTCCAATGGGCAAACAACCGGGATTCACGTTTGAGAACGATGTGTTGAGATTGAGGGGTAGAATTTGTGTACCTAGTGAGAAAGAGTTGAAGCGGAACATCCTAGAGGAAGCACACAACACAAAGTATACCGTTCACCCGGGAAGCACCAAGATGTATAGGGACTTGAGACATGTTTATTGGTGGCCGGGAATGAAGAGAGAGATAGCACGTTACGTTTCGCGTTGTACTAGTTGTCAACAAGTAAAGGCCGAACGCCAAGTACCCTCGGGATTATTACAACCGTTACCGATAGCCGAGTGGAAATGGGAACACATAACAATGGACTTTGTTAGTGGGTTTCCGAGATCGAAGAGATCGAACACTATTATTTGGGTGATTGTTGACCGTTTGACGAAGTCGTCGCACTTCCTACCACTTCGAACAACTAAGCCGATGACGTTAGCTAAGTTGTATATTCGCGAAATTTTGAGACTACATGGTATCCCAGTTTCTATCGTTTCGGATAGGGATAGTAGTTTTACATCGAAGTTTTGGAGAGCCTTGCAAGAAGCAATGGGTACCAAATTGCACTTTAGTACAGCTTTTCATCCTCAGACCGATGGTCAATCAGAGAGAGTAATCCAAATTTTGGAAGACATGCTTAGGCTATGTGTACTTGATTTTCAGGGTGATTGGGAAGACCATTTGCCATTGATTGAGTTTGCATATAATAACAGTTTTCAGTCGAGTATTGGGATGGCTCCTTATGAAGCTTTATATGGTCGTGTATGTCGTTCACCAATTAGTTGGACGGAAGTAGGAGAAAGAAAGATTGAAGGACCGAAAATTGTACAAGAGACGACGGATAAGATAAAGGTAATTAGACAACGGTTACTGACAGCCCAGAGTAGGTATAAGAGTTATGCCGACAAGCGCAGACGGCCATTGGAATTCGTTGTAGGAGACTTAGTGTATTTGAAGGTGTCACCTTCAAAGGGAATAACCAGATTTGGTAGATACGGGAAACTCAATCCGAGGTATGTAGGACCTTTTGAAATCATTGGAAAGGTTGGACCCGTAGCTTATCGTTTGAACTTGCCGAGCGAGTATGCTCAAGTTCATAACGTGTTCCATGTATCGTTGTTACGCAAACAATTAGTGGAAGATAGAGATCAAGTGATGACTCCGACATCGGATGAGATTCAGAGTGATTTGACGTATGTCGCATATCCGGTAGAGATCTTGGATCGGAAGGATCAAGTCTTAAGGAACAAAGTAATATCGAAAGTGAAAGTGTTATGGCGTAGCCAAACTACGGAAGAAATGACGTGGGAGATAGAAGATGAGATGCGTACTCAGTATCCACACCTTTTCGAGACATGAGGTACAAGTTTGGGGACAAACTTCTTTTAAGGGGGAGAGTATTATAACACCCGCATTTGTGTTATTGCATTTGTATCATATTGTCATGCATGATAATGTGATGTGGCGCGTCTTATGACACATGTTTGAGTGAGTTTTAACTCACGAGTTGATTTGGGTGTCTGTATTAGAGAACCCTCTGAGACTGTGGTGATTGAGGATTTGTTGTTGTGACGTCTCTCCGAGTATGAGACGGTCACTGTGGAACATTTAAATGTTTATCTGAAAATAAATGTTTACCTGTGTATTTCAATATCTGTATTATTTTCTGTTTTAGAATATATTTCTGATGTTAGATTTAGTATCCTGGTGAGGACGAATGAACACGCTATTAATTTGGTAGGCTAATTAGCAACTTCGGAAACGTCATATAGAAATCCGCGTTTTAGCAACCAAACGAAACTTAGTCGAAAACTTTTATAATTTTGAGGTTTCACTCGTAAAGCTAAGAATAAGCTGTATAGAAAGTTTCAGAGACTGATTAGGAGTTTGGAAAACTCGTGGGGAGGTAAACGTAATTCCCCGAGAATGTTGCCTATATATAGATAGAGATGACTTAGATTTTTCATAAGTCTAAACCTAATTCCATAAAGAGGAGGCCAAAAGGGAGGCTAGAGGGAGATTAGTTGCTTAGAGCTTTGCGACGCCAAACGACGACCTTCCGTCAGTCTGGTTTCTCCCAGATTTCATATTCGAGCTCCTCGAGGTAAGAGCTTCGTTTTGATATATGTTAGGGCCCGTTTGGCTAAGTTTTCCGAAAAGTTATTTTCTAGAATTTTTCATAAAAGTTGATAAATGGAATTCTGATCCATAGGAATTGTACTAGACGGACTTCTGCACGTTCTTTGTGCACGGATTTTCTTTGAATCGAAGTTTAAGCGCGTAAATCGGAGGTGAGTGATTCAACTATGTTTTGGAATGATTTCTTGGCATGTATTCATGTTATGTTTGAATAGCATGTATTAATTCTTAGAGATATATTGTGTAGTTCATATTGGGCAATTATATTGATAAGTAGGCCTAATAGCACGGTGATATGTTTTAATTACCGCGAGTATGGTGATATGTATTTGAGCATGTTAAGTTGCTTATGTGGGTCAGAAGGAGCACGTGGTCACCGTGCCATTTTGTGGAGCCGATATAGGCATTAAGGTCGCACGATTGAAGAGAAGAATCGTGGGTCTTACCCTTTCGCGTGGACTTATTGGCGAGGAGTCGCGGATTGGGAATATGGACGGGCACGTGAGTCTCCGGCGACTAGTATGAATTGTAGAGATGTGAATGCGGACATGTTTATCATTCATGTGCATATGTTGTTTTATTCACTAAGCATTAGCTTAAACAAATCGAAATATGTGTGGTTATTCAAATAACCATTTCAGGTATTAATGCTGGCGAGGAATCGCAGAAGTGAGCACGTGGGTTGGGAGTTCTTTTAGTAGGCAACTCGAATGCAAATCTTGTAGTTTTGGAATAATAGAAATGTTGTAATAAGATTTTGGTTGTTTTAAACCATGTTTAACTTGGTATGTTAGAATGGATTTTAAACCGTTGTAATAGACTATAACATGTTGTAATCTTACTTTAGAAATGTTTTAATACAGCTAGGATTACTTTGGCTTGAGTTTGGATTGAATGGTTGATCATTGGTGTTGGTTAGAAAGCTTTTAAAACTTGAATTTCTGCAGATTGGGCTGCTGCCAGGGGAGCAGTCGACTGAGCAGTCGACTGAACCCCTGAGTCTGTTAGCTACTGCTTCTTATTTTAGCAAAGCAGTCGACTGGACCCCTCAGCAGTCGACTGAACCCCTGAGCCTGTTAGCTACTGCTTCTTATTTTAGCAGAAGCAGTCGACTGGACCCCTCAACAGTCGACTGGACCCCGCATCAGTCGACTGGATCTCCAGTTTCAGTCGACTGGAATTTGCTGTTAAATCCCTGCCCTCCTCCGTCGACTGAGCAGTTGACTTAGCAGTCGACTGAGCAGTCGACTGCACCTCTGGTTTTAAAATGTGTTTTGTTTTCCGCTGCGTGTGTTCTTCAAACCTAATTTTGGGAACGTTAATGAATTGGTTTAGCCTCGGTGGCGTGCCACGGGCTCCGGTTCCGCTATTGTGGGACCGGGCTGTGACAAATCCTCCTCTATCACACCCTTAGTCCTGCGAGACAAACAAGGCCTTAGTGACGAATAATTTTATTACTGTAAGTAAAAAATTTGTACAAAAAAAATATTTGGGAGACTAAAATAACACACCTATAAAATAATACAGACCAAATTGATACAAATAACAAACTAAGAGAGTAAAATATAGTTAAGCCTTTTAACAATTAATACTATTTTGGCCAAAAACTCGCATTACTCTACTCTCACACCTCATTCGTATAGATTGTCCTTCATGGTAAGAAAGTGGGCCACCACCATATCATGTATATATACATATACACATGTACCCCATAAATTATAAGGGATCACCATTCCATCAAACCATGGACGGCCTCTACTTGTACCTTTCACTTATTTTCATATCCTTCATCTTCACCAAACACATCCTCCACAAGATCCGAAACCTCCCACCCAGCCCATTTCCGACCCTACCTATACTCGGCCAACTCTACCTCTTAAAAAAGCCTCTCCACCGGACCCTAGCCCAAGTCTCAGCCCACTACGGCCCAGTTCTCCTCCTCCGGTTCGGGTCACGCCCGGTCCTACTAGTCTCCGACCCATCAACCGCCGAGGAATGTCTCACCAAAAACGACGTCGTATTCGCCAATCGGCCACGCCTACTCGCCGGAAAACACCTCGGCTACAACTACACCTCCATCACGTGGGCCCCCTACGGCGACCACTGGCGGAACCTCCGCCGCATCGCCACCATCGAGATCCTCTCCTCCACGCGCCTGCATCTCTCCGCCGATCAACGCGCCGCCGAGGTTAGATCCGTAATTTCAAAACTCCGGCGAAACTCAATAGACCAACAGGTTGATATGAAAGTGGTGTTCTTCGAGCTGATGCTTAATGTGATGATGAGGATGATCGCCGGAAAGAGGTACTACGTCAAGACTGTGGCAGAGGAGGAGGCTGCGGCTGCGCGTTTCCGGCATATTGTGACGGAGACTTTCCGGCTGAGCGGCATGTCGAATTTGGTGGATTTTTTCCCGATTTTGAAGTGGGTCGGAGTGAGTGGATCCGAGAAGTGGTTTAGGGACTTGCATGACAAGAGAGATGGGTTTATGCAGGAGTTGATTGTGGAGCATAGAAAAAGGGTGGAGAGCGGCGGCGGCGGCGATGGTGATGGTGAGGTGGGAGGGAGGAAGAAAACGATGATTGAAGTGATGTTGGCACTGCAGGAAAAGGAACCGGATTATTATACTGATGACATCATTAGAAGCATTATATTGGTAATAAATCTCTCTCTATTTTCAAATTAAGGCTTAGTTTGGCCCCCATGTGGCTTTTTAAAAGGAGCTTATGAAATTTATTACTAAGTTCTTTGATAATTTTATACAAGTGGCACACTATTCTTCAAAAAGACATCATGAAACCAAAAAGCAACCTTGGGCTTTTAAAAGCTCCATTTTAGAGCTTTTAAAAGCTCCCTCCAAAAAAGCCCTAAGTTCAATTTTTGCAAAGCTCATAAACTAGTTACCAAATGAATTAACATTAAATTGTGCTTTAAAAAAGGAGAAGCACCACGTGGGGGCCAAACTAAGCCTAAGTGCATCCGTCACACCACTCTATCACCCGATGATGTGAACACTCAACTTAACCATACACATGTTCTTATTTTCAAGGAAATTAGGACAACTTAACCATACATAATCGGACTATAGAGCATAACATACGAGTAAATATTGGGTATCATAATGACACCACGTGAAATTTTGTAACGTCTTTAATAATTGAGAGATTATAAGCTTATGTAAACATTAGAAGAGATTTCCAAAAGGACAACTTTATAGCACAAAAAGTCATCAAAAAAAAAAAAAAGAAAAAAGAAAAATTAGCATGCTGTGTGGTGCTCTATAAGGTTATATATTGTGAATTTTGTCATCCTCATACTTTCCATTGTTTGGTTTGCACCGCTAACATTTGTTATCACCCGGATGAGGTGGTTTAAGATTACACAATAATTAAAAAGTAGAGTTTTTTTATTAACATCACCAAATAATTTTTGAAATATATTTTTTTCACATCACTGAACTTAAAAAGGGTACGATATATTTTTTACTTGTTCCCATAAACTATGAAAATTGCATTTAGGATAGTTAGTGACAAGTGGCCCTAGTTAATTAATTGAACATGTAAAGTGGAATTGGTGGACAACATTGATGAGTGGTTCATAGTATCCAACACATGGGAACAAGTTAGGTTTCAAAGTAATAGTAATACCTTATGTCCCATATATAAAGATTATGATAGCATCCTAATTACCTTTCAACTAATCTGATCTCTTTAGTGAATTTCTATGACTAGAATTTTATGTGAATAGCCAATTAGTTGCATTTGGTTTCTATATTAACTTACCTGTACAGCAGTTTTCTTTAATCACATCATTACCAGCTAGCTATCAATAATAGAACCATATCTATTCATTACCAGATTTATGTAATGTTTACCGTAAATGTCTCTCCTCATTGCGTCACATGGCACCTTTTTTTTTTTTGTTATTTATTTATTTATTTTTTTTTACTTTTTGTTTTAAACATTTTCTCTCATTTTCATCTCATTCGTATTTCCGTCATTAAATGGAAGACAAACTTTTCAATTTTCACAAACATTCTTCTATAAAATAATAATAATAATAATAATAATAATAATAATAATTCTAAGTCTTAATTGTCACCACGACGTTCGCTAATGTAGTAGCACTACTAGTGAAATAGAGGTGTCAAACGGGGCGGCCCGCCCCATCCCGCCTCGCCACCTTAACTAGTTGGGCGAATTTTGGTGAGTTACGGGGCGGGTCGGTGAAATAGACGGGGCGGGGCGAATTGACTCGGTAAAGGATATAGGGTGATTCGCCCCAACCCACTAATTCGTGGGTCAACGGGGCGAGGCGAGGCGGGGCGGCTAACTCGCGGGTTAGTTGGCGAATTAGCCCGCGAGTTGCTTGCAAAAACTTATTTTTAATTTTTTTAAAAAAATATTTCTAAAAAATAGTTTAATCAAATACTTTATTTAAAAATAGTTTGTTGAAAAAAGTATTTGTAAACTTTAAAAAAAAAAAAATTTATTTTCTACTTAAAAGTTTAATAAAATTGTTTATTAATAAATAGTTTATTTGAAAATAATTAAATAAAAATATTTTATTCACGGGTTGGTGAGGCGGGGCGGGGTGGGTCCGCGAGGCGAGGCGGGTTACGAGGCGAGGCGGGTTGGTGGCGAGTCGGTGGGTTAGACGAGCTGAGTCACGGGGCGAGTTGTGGGTTGCAAAAATAGAAATCGACCCAGACCTATACCCAATAAATTGAGTCACGAGCTGGGTTCGTCCACGGGGCGAGACGAATTACGACTCCCCAAATGACGAATTGGGCGTGGCGGGGCGGGCCAATTCGCCCCGTTTGACACCCCCTATAGTGAAATAAGGATTGCACGGTTTACGACTAGTGAAATAAGGATTGCACGGTTTTACTGTAATCGTGACTTTTTCCTTTTTATTATATATATATTTTTTGGAACACTGTGTCTTCAGATGAGGTCAGAAGCATTGGATATGGCCCTCTTTAATACTATTAGACAAGGTCTTCTTGGAAGTTGTTCTGATCAACTTCCCATGCAAACTATATATATATATATATATATAGTTATATGCCCTTGATACATCAGTCATCAGTGTAACTATGTGGATTTAGTTTATGGATTTGTGAAAGGGACTGTAGATACATCCAATAGGGCCAATACAGATATAGAATGCTGTACTCTGTTATTAAATTATGGGCAATGCTAGGGGCACTAACAAAATCCACTAACACTTACTAACACACTCTATCTCTCTCTTAGTGGTACTTGTGGGGTCCACTGCGGACCACACAATGCCACTAGGAGAGAGATAGAGTGTGTTAGTTAGTGTTAGTGGATATTGTTAGTGCCCTATTACACATAAGAATTGCCAATTAAACTTGGGTTCGGCTGTAGTGGGGTGGGAGTGATTTTGCTCTAGGTGGGGCAAAACCACTATATATGTGGCAAGTGTTGATTGGAAGGGAGATGATAAGGCTGACATAATTCAGTCCATTAAATGCTTGGAAAGAAGGAAGGCTGCCACAATGTTAGGGCATTAAATGCCTTGCAACCTGTTACAGCAGGCTTGGACTTTCCTAAGAGCTGTTTGGACTTTGATGGATTGTTTGGACCTTGCAAAGAAATGTACCAAGTTTGTAAAATAATATGCATCACTATGTTGTACCTTATGGAATAAATATTGTACACAACTAAATATAATCCAAATGTTGCTGAAGAAAGTTCAAATGTTCTTATGAAAGTCCAAATGTTCCTTAAACATTACTATGTTGTTTCTTAAGAAAGTCCAAATATTCCTTAAGAAAGTTCAAATGGTTCTTAATAAAGTCCATATGTTGTTTAAGAAAATCCAAATGTTCCATACTAAAGTCCAAATATTGTTAAAGAAAGTCAAAATGTAATGTTTCTTAAGAAAGTCCAAATGTTTCTTAATAAAGTCCATTTGCTTAAGAAAGTCCATTTGCTTAAGAAAGTTCAAATGTTCCTTAAGAAAGTCCAAATGTTCCTTTCCAAAACCACTATACCAAGTGTCACTCTCAACATGTGCCTTGCTTCTCATCCAAGGGCTGACATTTTCTTGCTTCACGTGGGGCAAAACCGGCCTGCCCCACTACAGAATTCCCCATTAAACTTTGGGCATTATAGGGGAATACTAACTTATAACCTTTTTTTTATCGTTAAAAACTAGTGTACTCACTGCTAACTTACAACCCTCATTTGTAGAGATATATATATATATATATAATTAGTAAATAAATATCTAGAAGGTTGGAATTTCATTGCTTCCCTTAATTAGTTGAAAATTCAATTGACTTTAAGATCTCTCTCTCTCTCTCTATATATATATATATATTTATATGTGTGTGTACATGATTGAATAGATATTTATATTGGTCGTGTTATCCTCCTGTATATATATATGAATGAAGTATAATAGTATTATGTTCACTTTTACATAGAAAAAAAAAAATTCCTTATCATCTTATTAAAATAAAAACACTAAAATAAATTAAATTTAATTAATTCCCTTGTGAGATTATTTTAGTGTCTTTGTTCGGCATGACAAATGCATTTTTATTCATTTGAAAATGAGTGCCTTTAGACAAGTAGTAGATTAATGTTTCTACGTAGACGTGTGAATAGAAGTGTTATTGAGATATTGCTTCTCTTTCCCAAACCCAAGTATTGAAGTTCAAGTATACATGCAGGTGCTATTGTCAGCAGGAACTGATACTTCAGTAGGAACTATGGAGTGGGCACTTTCGCTTTTACTAAACAATCCACACGTCTTAAAAAAGGCACAAAGTGAAATTGACAATCGCATTGGACAAAACTGTATGATTAATGAATCAGATGTAGCATCCCTCCCTTATCTCCGATGTATTATCAATGAAACATTACGAATGTACCCTGCAGGTCCGTTATTAGCACCCCATGAGTCATCACAGGAATCAATAGTTGGAGGTTTTCGAATCCCACGTGGCACGATGCTACTGGTTAACATGTGGGGCATACAAAACGACCCAAAGATTTGGGTGGACCCCATAAAGTTCAAGCCCGAGAGATTTGAAGGATTGGAAGGGGCACGAGATGGGTTCAAGTTTATGCCTTTTGGGTCAGGGAGGAGAGGGTGTCCTGGGGAGGGTTTGGCCATGGATGTGGTTGGGTTGGCTTTGGGTTCACTCATACAATGCTTTGATTGGGAAAGGGTTGGGGAAGATATGGTTGATATGACCGAAGGGGCCGGACTCACTTTGCCGAAGGCTCAACCTTTGATGGCTAAGTGTCGGCCACGTGAGACAATGGTAAAATTTCTCTCTACAATTTGAATTGATTGGTCGTACCAAAAAAAAACTTGTATCAATACTACTTTTCTCATGTCAGTCGCACCATATCTAATGTGAACTTGAAGCTTAGTATTGGTGTATGTGAGGTTTAATATTACTTCCAAGTAATTATTTGGATCTTTTCTATAATTATTTGAAGTAGGTTATGTTTGTTATGGATTTTTTCTAGTTTGAAGGTATCGTTGTGAGGAACTATTAAGAATGACTACCACATCACGTCATTGTGCTGATATGGTGTGATGCACCAATCACATACATCAATGTAAGATGTTTAATCTATTAGTCAATCTACAAAGCCAAAAAGAGAGTGTGCACAAAGAATTGCCGAATACTGGTACTTCTATGGAGCAAAATGCGTAGAATTATGACATATTGTGATGAGGTTGCAGACATTGAAAAGATGGTGAATTGAAGAGTGGATTTCAAGAAGACGACGGTAGAAGAGGGATTAGGAATTGTCGGCAATAAAAATAAAAAATAATTAAAAAAAACTTGTGGTCCTACAATACCCACATGCCCACAAAGGGGAGTCGAGGATCCTCAGACTAGATGAAGTCACCGAACTATCAGCCATGACGTTGGTCACCAATTATAGCTAGCATAACAGATATATAATCCTAATTCTAGTGCTTTAACATTGACAGCGGCACCTTTTAATTACTACTTATTAAAAATATGTTTTACTCGATCATTTACATAATTTAGTGAGATTTTTAGGCGTCTCTACCGTTACTCGGTAATTAAATAGTAAAATTTGCTATTTGCATTCTTATTGTTATTATTATTATTATTATTATTATTATTATTATTATTATTATTATTATATTTTTAATTTTTTTTTGTAAGATCATATATAATGACAATTACAAGTAGCAACCTGAGTAATACATTTCACATCGTTATTCTGACTTTTGAAAAACTCAGGTGTAAAACCCATATACAACTACCAAAAGTATGGCACGTGAGCGAACATGTCTTACTGGGGAGGTTAATGTAACTTCGAAACAAGATAGACACAAATATGATATAATTGACAAAGTATTTGAGAACCAAATTTGATATTCAAAATATTCTTATTTGAAAGTTATTTCTAATGGATCCTCCTAACTTCAACCATTTTGATGCTTAGAGACTCTTTTGTTGAATTTTAAAAATTCAAGGCAATATACACTGAAACAGATATGGTTAAATATGTTAGGGTATGTTTGGAATGACAATTTTGAAATGCATTTTTATCAATTACAAGTACATAATCATAATTTAATTATTAGCAACTTATTTTAAAGATGAATTCTAATACAAAATTTGCCTTCTCACAACAGAAGTCTTACTTGCATTTGCTTTTGAGTTGGAGATGTTGTTTTACACATGGTCAAATGATTAGGGAGCTAATGGAATCCCATGCTCACATAACTCCTATAACAAATTAACTTCACTCTATAATGTTTCTATCTCCGTCTACAACCCTCTCTCGGTTTTTTTTCCTCTCTCTGCATAATGTATATATATATATATATGAATATTGCTATATGCACTTTGAGTTGGAAAAAAAAAAAACACTTCCGGATCACTCTAAAAAAAACACTTCCAGACCAAATGGAGGATTATGAGCATTGGCACAATTCATTTCTTCAAAAAAGTTTCTGTCGAAAAGAAATGTAATGGGTTGAGATCCCATCTGAGTTGACCGACCAACTCCTCCCACATCTTAGACGCATATTTGAATCCTCCTCTTTCCAAAATTTTCTTTTCTTTTACTTTCTATTTATTCATAAAACAGGTTCCTAACATAGTCTGATATCACTATGACTTTTACACTATTGAAATACCCATTTAGATTAGAAATATGTTTAAATTGTAGTGATTGTTTGTCACGACATATCCCTTTGCTGGCGGAAATAGGACACGTGGCACGCTACCAAGGCTCATCGAATTCAATTAAAGTAAATAGCAGCGGAGAGTATAAGTAAAATCCATGAAATTCAGAGTTATAAAAAGTTTTACGTATTTGAAAACACTTAAAGAAACACCCCTTTTTGGAACCAGCTATCCACTCTACTAATCAGAGGTCCGGTCAACTGAAAATGCAAAATACAGAGAGCCTAAAATCTCAGCAGCCAGTCCAGTCGACTGTGTCGGGGACCCAGTCAACTGTGGTATCAAAATCCCAGTCAACTAGTACCTGGCTGGTCGACTGGACCCTAATCTAGCAGAAACTCTCATTTTGAAAACACAATCTAGTCGATTGTCCTCTCAGCCCAGTCGACTGCTTATATCACAGAACGAAAATAACATTTCTAACCCAATGATCCAGTTAACTGTGTCGAGGACCTGGTCGACTGGTTTTACAAATTCCAGGATAGTGCCTGTCCAAATAAAGCCTCCAGTCGACTTCCTTTACACCAGTCGACTGTTTGCTAAGCATTCTGCAGAATTCACGCTAAGGTTATCCCAACTCATTACAACATGGTCCTCATTGTATTATAACGCAATCAACCCATAAATACAAGAGTTTATTACAGATTACGAAACTACTAATCCATACCGAGGTTCTAAGTTAAAAATAGAACATAATTCTAGTTCATTACATCTCTTATTATAACTTTGGAATGGAAAACGAAAACATATACAAGAGCGATCCCGTCGTCCCATCGGCCTCACTCTTCACGTTTCTTCTTTCCTCTCCTCTTATCGCCTACAATGGAGTAATGCTCCACTAAGCTATATGCTGAGTGCACATATGCTTATATGACAATCAATGCTTTAAAACATCTAAACACACCAAATAGTCTCTAGGGAGAGAGTTACGCGTTCATCCGATAATGGAATAATGAAACTGATGCCGTGGAGAGCCTTCTCCAAACCACTCATCCAAGTGTCCTGGCAGGGCCTTCTCCCAAACCATACACTGTGCTCTGGAAGGGCATTCTCCTAAACCATGCACTATAGTCATTGCTACAAAATCCTTAAACATCGAGGAGCTTACCCCCGGATGAAGTTGTACCAATCCCCCATTTGACCCCACATAAACACATAGCATGCTCATATAATCACATATACGTGTTTTTCTAGCATATTCGCGTGCATAAATAATGGGCCTAATTCATACATGAATTTTCGCTCGGATCCAAAACATCTAGTTGGATATTTAAAACATGTAAATTTCTTATAAAACACATATCTAGAATTCATACCTCGTGCCATCGTTCAATAACTTTGAAGAAAGTACTAGAAAGCCGATTCTACGCTGGATCACTAATTACAGGTGAATCTTACAAGTTTTACATGATTTTTCCCATATTTCTAGAAATTAGATTTTATAAAACTCAGCCAAACAAGGCCTAAGAGGTACCAAAACGTAGCTCTTACCTCGAGGAGTCCGAATATGAAATCTAGTGAAAAACTGACGAATGAACTGTAGTCAGTTGTCGTCGGGATGATCGAAGGAATAAATCTCCCTTTATCTCTCTCTCTCTCTCTCTCTCTCTCTCTCTCTCTCCCCTAAGATATTTTAGACTTTGAGATATTTGTGAAATATCTCCTCCACTTACTATTTATAGGCACGAATTTCCAAATTCACGTTTAACTCCCCACGAGTTCTTCAATCTTCTAAATATATCCTAAAACGTCTAAGTTATCGATTCACGAGTGAAAATCTATAAATTGTGATGATGCCAAAATCTGGGTAAGTATAGTTTAGAGAGAGGGATGAGCACATGCAATTTGTGTGTGATTCGGCCCCATTAATGAGGTGGCCTACGTCCACGTGTGCGTCAGTGCGCTTCACTAACAGATCACTGGCGTCTACTGGTGAACCAATAAAGAAGGGCGGCACTACCAGAAACCGACCGGGTATATGCGTAATAGTGATGTAATTTGCTATTCTTTAGATTAAGAATGCGATCCCTTTGCCAGGGGGTGAGGGACCTCTTTTATAGGAGCAAGAGGTTACTCGTATAAGGTAAATTATCAGATTAGGAAACCCAATCTGATTGCAATTGATTTACATGAAATTAGGAGAGTTTCCTAAGTGGTTTAGGAAACTACTTGATCCTTCCATTTAGGCTTCTAACTGGGATAGGGAACTGTTTGGAGGCTTGCTGGGCAAGCAATCATGTCTTCTAGGAGCGCGCCCACGCGGGGTCAGTCTGGAACAGGTGCCCGAGTTAGGGACCGCACCGGGCGGTTCTACATAACTGCCCGGGAAACCTGGCTTCTCTTTGCTGAGGTGGCAAGACTTGACTTTGACCTGATACTTTTTGTACATATCAGCTGCCCCCTATTTTCGAAGCTGATGTGATGCTTCATCGGATAAGGATTGAAAATTAATACTACTCTGGAAAACCGTCCGGGAAGGAGATCGGGACCCTACCAGGGGTGTGACCGGTCGAGTTGGTCAGCCGGGGTCTGGACCGAGCGGTGGTCTGTGGACCCGGGGCCGACGCCTGCCACATGTCAAGGAGTGACTGGTTTAGTTGGGATCCAACGAAGTCGGTGTGGATGTAACCGACCAGTCACGTGGTTACTGGACCGTCCCATCACGCATTTAATGCGCGCGCCTTTTGAGGCGACGCTCCACGTGCCTGAGGCGACAGCTATGGGCAGTTTGAGCGGGAAATTTTCCTAACCGTTGGATCTCTGTTTGATCTTGATAGTTGACGCTGTGTATATAAGGAGCATCTTGCCATTTCTTCCACTCCTGCTACCAACTAATAGAGACTATCGAGCGGTTTTGAAAGGGAAAAGTCCCCGGTCAAGATTTCTGAGCTCTTTCCTGCGTCCTCTTTTTGTAAGTCTTCGTTTCCTAGTTCAATTCACAGTTCTCTTCCTCCCCCCCCTTTCTTTTTTCTGTCTTGAGTGAGGCTGGAGAGATCAAACCTAGTAAGTTTCGCTCGGGACTGGGACTTCTTTTTCCTTAGGTTCGTTTCCGTTCTCAGGTCGAGTAGCCCGTCCTTAAGTAGTAGAGCGGTTGAACCGGTCGGGTTGCCCTGTAGCAGTGTTAACCGAGTGTTGCTTTACCTTAGGGAATCTTTACTCTTTGCCCTTTAGGCTCGTCACTTTACCCCCACTGTACCTCAGGCTAGGAGTTCCTGACCCGTATTAAGCTCGCCGATTGCTTTTTGACCTAGCCGCAGAAGACTTAAGGATGTGTCATTCGGGATTTAACTCATCTTCCTGGTCGGGAGATGTGGTTTCTCTTTCCGGGACGCCGGACACCAGCCTAGACGCTCCTTCCGTGACCCCAATCTGACCATCACAGCGAGGGCCGGATCCCTGTTCGAGTGTCGAGGAGTGTCACGCCTCCCTGTGGCCTTAGTGTCTGGGAGGTCGAATGGTGAGGATTCAAGGCCAAATAGCCCCGACGTTGTGTTTGCTTGCGAGCGAGTAGCGAGCATCTTGCGTGCCTCTGACTTGGGTCGAATTAGGGATAAGTACGATGTTCCCAACCACTTTTATGGCCGTGCACGATGGCGGGGCTCATTTACACAAGTCGGGCTTCGTCACCCTGTATGAGGATGCCCTTATGGTGGGCCTCTGTCTTTCCTCTTCACCCCATTGCCCGGGATGCGTTTGTATATCTCAGTATCTCTCCCGGACAGTTCACCCCGAACGGTTGGAGGTTCTTGATGGGGGCCATCGCCCTGTGGCCCCAAGTCCTTGGGTACGAGCTCACCCTACAGGAATTCTTCTGGACCCACCGACCGTTTTAGGTACACGGGGAGGCCGGCTTCTTCTCGCTAGGGGCCAGGTAGGGGAAAAAAATAATAGTCAACTGCCCAAGCAACAATAGGGGTTGGAAGAAGAAATTCTTCAAGTGTCCACCCTCGGCTTTAGCTAGAAGGCGGCGGGCCAGTAGTTGAGGAGTTCCTGAGCGGAAAAATTGAGGAGTAAGCTCTTATCTGCTTTCTTTTTTCATTTTACTTTGTCGTTGCTACTAAACTTGACGCCTTTTTGTTTTGCAGTGGAATCTGCAGACACGCCTAGTATTCTCGACGAGTGCCAGGCAAGGATCCTATCGTTGATTGAGGATCCTACTGACGTTAACAAGGTGTTGACCCGGTCGGGAAGTCCACAGGTTTCGTATAAACCCAAGCACCGTTTGGAGGCTCCCGTCTTCCCTCCGATTATTCCCGATATGTAATCCGATTTCATCCTCAGGTTGCTTTGCTATTTGTTCGAATCCATACATAACTAACACGTCCTTGCTTATTTCACAGAGATGGCCCCTAGAGATGCGACAGCTCTAAAGGAGAAGGAGGCGGCCCTGTTGGCCCGGGCAGGGCAGAAAAAGAAGAAATAGGACCCTGTTGAGGGCCAGAAGTTGAAGAGGATCTCCCGGGGGATCGCCATCCAGGCCGATAAGGAAACGGTCGGAACCTTAATGCCTGGGGTCACCATTACTGTACCACCGAAGCTGCCCCCCACCGCTAAGCTGATCGGGGTCTCATTCCCCAGCATGGACGAGCCAAATCGTGCAGGACCATCCGCGAGGCCGGCATTTGAGACGGCGGGCGACGTCCGCGGGAGGGTCCGGCCCGGATTGCTGCAAAGCTAGGTGGACAAATACGCTTTGCTGAGTCTTGAGGCTATAATCGGCTGGCTTTACAGCATTAGCCATATGGTAAGTCATATTGCACACTCTTCGCGAGTTCCACTTATTTCTCCGTTAGGGATGCTAACGATTGTTTCCTCTTGCAGATTGGCTGCATTGTGGCAGGGGCCGAGTCTACCTTGCCCGGGCTAGCCGAGAGGCTATCCGCTGCTGAGGCTGCCTTGTCCGAGGAGAAGGCAGCACGGGAGGTGACACGACTGAAATTGTGTTCTCTAAAGAGTACGTCCAAGTGTAGACGGTCGCGTCGCGTTAAAACCGGTAAGACCGGGTCGAATCCCAAAGGACGGATTATAAAGGCGGAAGAATCTAGATTGAATCCTAAAATAAAATAAAAGATGATTTCTTGTAGTAGGGGGGTTCTAACAGTCCTAAAAAAATAGAAGAAACAATTTATAGTGAAGCAAAGTCTTAACTAGATAAGATTAAAAACTGTGATATAAATCAAATATGAAAAAGAGTTGGGAACATGTGAATCCACAAAGTACCAGCCACTACCATGATTTTAACAAGAACGAACAGTTGGGGTTATATCCTTAGAGTATTCCTTATTTCAAAATGATTAAGTTAAGCATTCTAGACACTAGGTATGTGTATCTTGCATATTTAGTGGTTTGTTTACCTTACTTATTTATGAAGAACTGAAATAAGTAGTTAATTAAAACCATGAACAATAACTAACAAATTGAGTATAGAATATTCGAAGTGTTTGTTATGAGTGTTCATAGATTTAACTAATCGAAAGAGCTTTTATTCCAAAATCAGATTACAATTTGAACTTGAAAGATCAATTTGGACTTAGTTTCTGAAACAAAAGTTACTGAAATACAGAAAGGAGTAAACCCAAGTCATAATCATATCAATCGATTGACTTAATGTCAATCGATTGACATGGAATGGCTTTCAATCGATTGACAAGTATATCAATCGATTGACTTGGAGTCTATGTCAATCGATTGGATACTGTATCCATTCGATTGGCATTAACTCTTTCACAGAATCATGGCAGAGGGCTGGGAACAATGTTTCTTCACATTATTCCCAACCAGAGTTCTACTCACGCATAATTAAGACTGCATAAACATAAATAAACCGAAAGATAGGATCAAACATAGCCATGGATTAAAATGTTAAATTAAAATTGCTTAAATCAAACTCTAACTATAACATGCATAACAATCACAATTCCTAAGCAACTAAAAACAAGAATTGAAACCTGAATTAGAGATTGAAAAACAGAACACGAATTTATCCACTGGAATTTTTATCCGAAACCAAAATCAATGGTGAATCCCTACAAAAACAATACAAAATGAGCCAACCCCCAACCCTCTCTACTCTCCTCTATATATAATGTCATAAAAATGAGCTAGAGGCGTCCAGGTTCATTCCATAACGGCTGGTCGTCGCCTGATTGCTGAGATCTTGCGCCATTAAAACAGACTGTTTCCAGTTTAAGTCAATCGATTGACAAAGATGTCAATCGATTGATAAAGATATCAATCGATTGACAAATAGTTCAATCGATTGGTAGGGAAAGCATGTCAATCGATTGAAACTATGTCAATCGATTGGTATCAAGACTTCATCAATTTGTTTCTTGAGTTATTCCTTTCAACTTGTAATTCCCTTCAGCTTCAGAACCTGCACTCACAGAGCCAAACACAACAACATACCACGAAAAACACATCATTGTGTAAAGAAGCAAATTAAACACATTTGCAGGTAATACCAGAGAAATGAGGTTATATCCAGTCAGTTTTTACTCCTTATCGAGCTAATATTAAGCCAATATCAGCTCTCATCAGGAGGCCACAAACTTTGTCCTTTCTATGGAGGAGGAGAAGTCTAGAGCTCTTTCCCTGGAGCTGGGGGAGGCTCGTGAGACGGTCTCCACCAAGCGGGCTGCCTAGAAGGTAGCAAAAGCTAAGGCTACGGTCACGAAATCCGGGAGGATAACTGTTGAGAAGGACCAGGCATCCATGGAGGCAACCCTTTCTGAACTCATTGCTGCTCGGAACGTAGAAGCCAAGGACGCGGAGGAGGAATTTGAAGTAGGAATCCTCAAGGGCTACGTGGATCTGACCGAGCGGACTGCTGCTGACCATGCAGACTGGGACCTATGTGGATACTCGTGGGCGGAGTCCAGCTACCGGAGAGAGGATTAGACTACTGGGGAGGTCGATGCCGAAGCTGCACCAGTCGGGGACTCGGCCCCGGGACAGAAGGCTGTCGTCGAGGGAGAGGGCGAGCAAACTGAGAACGTGGTCGTTCTAGACGACCTGTGACTCCTCTCCTGTATTTATTTTTGAACTTTTTGCTTTTTTTTTTTGGGAGGCTACTACAACTGCCCCCAAGCCATGTAAATATTTCTTCTTTTTAATGAAAAGGTTCATCGAGGCCGTTTTTCCATCAATTTTTTAATACTTCAGGCTTATTTGCGATTGCCTGTGTCCAACCGGTTGCGCATCTTGTAGAAACCCTGCCTTAGCAAAAGTTTTGGAATGTACTGGTAGGAAGCACTCGATTTCTAGGAACCTGCTTTGAAGGTTGTGCTCGGTATAATTGTGCTTTTGGTCTTGTTATTGGTTTCCTCGGACACTGTAGGTACTTAGGAATGTTTTGGAATTCTCAGCCCTGTTAGTGCCTTATACCGACCGGTTAACAGTCTTTCCCTACCTCTGCTTTAGCAAAAGCTTAGGACTGTAACCGGTAGAGGACGCTCGGTCTTTTGGGGACCTATAGGTCCTGCTCGGTATAATGTAGGATTTTGGGTCCTGTTATTATCCGAGCAGTTTCTCTGGACACTGTAGGTACCCGGGGCTATTTAACAGTGGCATCACGTGCCTAGCCTCATGTTCTGTTTAATGCCCGGTGTGATTTCCTGTTTTGGTCCAGAGTTAAACACCAGTATCCCTCTGCCCCCCAAGCTTTTGCCAAGGCGGGTGTTTAGTGAGGGAATTAACCATAGGGAACCGACCTGGAACATGGGTGGTTGCAGGGTCTTTTGAGGCTTGCCATCATTAGCCGCCTAGGGGGATGTGCCCCCTATCGTCGGTTGGGGACCTAAGCGAAGCCGGTGCCACGGAGTTAAGACCGAGGTCTTTTGCCTTGGGTGTCAAGCCGAGGTCTTTTGCCTCGGGTATAAAGCCGAGGTCTTTTGTGCACAGCACACTGGTAGGGATCACATCTTGTAGCAAAAACAGAGAATCTTTATTTCATATTGGAAAAATTGTAATAAATTCTCAAGTAGAGCTACAAATTTCCTAACCAATGCTAACTCACCCTTATCCAAGTGTCACTAAAAGTACTTGGGGAGATGTTGCACGTTCCACGGGTGAGATAGATCATTCCCGTCCAGAGTTTGTAACTAGTATGTGCCCGGCCGGTTAACTTGGGTAACCTTGTATGGTCCTTCCCAGTTTGGCCCTAACTTTTCGTGTCTTGGGACTCTGGTAGACTGATTCACTGCCTTAAGAATGAGATCTCCCACCTGAAAGCTGCGGTGATTCACCTTGTTGTTAAAATACCGAGATACCCTCTGTTTGTAGGCTGCCACTTTCAGATATGCCCGATCTCTTTTCTCCTCTATCAAGTTAAGCTTTCTTCTGAGGGCTCCTTCATTAACCTGCTTGTTGAAATTTGACACTCGGTAGGTAGGCAACCCGAGCTCTGTGGAGACCACCGCCTCGAGCTTGTAGGTAAAGAGAATGGCGTTTCGCCTGTTGCCGCTCAGGGAGTGGTACGGTAGGCCCACAGAAGGGTCGGTAGTTCCTCTGCCCAAAGCCCCTTGGCGTTTTCGAGCCTAGTCTTGATTGAATGCAGAATAGTCCGGTTTGTCATCTCGGCTTAGCTTGAGGGTGCTCGGGCAAAGAGTAGTGATTGGATATTCCTTATCCCGAGCAGAATTACCTGAAGACCGGGGTACCAAACTGCCTCCCATTATCGCTGACTAGGACCTTGTGATCGCCGAACTGACTGAGGATATTTCACTCGATGAAGATTTCCATCTTCTTCTCGTTGATTGTCGTCAAAGGCTCGGCTTCTGCCCACTTAGTAAAATAGTCCATGGCGATGACAGCGAACTTGACTTGTCCTTTCCCCATCAGGAGGGGAACAACAATATCGATACCCCACTGAGCGAACAGCCAGGGGCTGAGTATTGGTGTCTGGGGCTCTCCCGAGCAGTTGATCATGTGGGAGTATCTTTGGCACTTGTCTCACCGTCTGACATACTCCTGGGAGTCCCGGGCCATTGTCGGCCAGTAGTAGCCTTGTAGTAGGGCTTTTCAGGAGAGTGCTCGACCTCCTATGTGGTTACCACAAAGACCTTCATGGATTTCACGTAATATTGCTTGGACCTGTATAGGGTGGACACATCGGAGATATGGGATATAGAACCCCCTTATGTAGAGGATGCCATCAACGAGGTGATATCTGGCCGCCCGGTACTTTATCCGGCGGGCTTCTTACTTCGTGTTCGGTAAAGTGCTAGTTGTGAGGAACATTGTGATCAGATCCATCCAGCTGGGGCCTAAGGCGACAAGTTTTACCTCCACTCCCTCCAACATGATCACACTTGGCTCGGGTAAGTATTCTATCCTTATCCCAGTCAACTCTGACTCGGAGAATGAGGAGAGGCGGGCCAACCGATCGGCTCTCGTATTCTCCTCTCTCGGGATCTGCGTGATGGAGAAGCCTTCGAGTTTCTTTAAAACCGTCCGAACAAGGGCCAAGTAGGCTACCATGTTGTCTTCCCGAGCTTCATACTCCTGAGTGACTTGATTAACTATGAGTTGGGAGTCGCTATACCCCTGGACTTGCTACGCACCCATCCAGGTAGCCAATTGTAATCCGACCAGTAGGGCCTCATACTCAGCCTCATTGTTAGAGGCCCAGAACCCTAATCACAATGTATCCTCTAAGGATCCCATCGGCTGTGGTCAGGATGATCCCTACCCTGCTGTCCTGTTTATTGGATGATCCGTCAACATACAGTACCCAGGTCGGGGTATCAGGCTGTAGACCGGGCGGTAGGACCGGCTGGCCAAGCTCTTCGACTGCCTCTTTCGGGTACGTGAACTCCACCAGGAAATTTGCCACGGCTTGCCCCTTGCTGGCTGTTCGGGGTCGGTGAACGACCTCAAACTCTTCGAGCTCCAGTGCCCATTTAACTAGCCTTCCGGATGTGTCGGGCTTGCTTAGGATTCGACGGTGTGGCTGATCTGTAAGAACCACAATGACGTGGGCCTGGAAGTAGGGGCGGAGCCTCCGGGCAGAGGTGATCAAGGCAAAGGCTAGCTTCTCGATGCGGGAATATCTGCTCTTGGCGCCTTAGAGTGCCCGACTGGTATAATACACCGGGAATTGTATACCGTGCTCTTCTCTGATCAGTGCTGAGCTCACTGCTGAGGGCGACTTCGCCAAATACAAGAATAGCTCCTCATCCGGTATCGGTGTCGAGAGCAGAGGGGGTGACGCCAGGTACTTCTTCAGTTCCTGGAAGGCCTCCTTGCACTCTTCCGACCATTTAAAAGCCTTACGAAGGATCTTAAAAAATGGCAGGCATCGGTCAGTAGCTTGGGACATGAACCTGTTCAATTCGGCTACTCGCCCGACTAGGCTTTGAACTTCTTTGGTCGACCTGGGCGACTGCATATTGATGATTGCTTGAATCTTCTTAGGGTTTGCTTCAATTCCCTATTTGCTGACCAAATATCCCAGAAACTTCCCAGACGAGATTTCAAATGTTCACTTGGTCGGGTTCAACCTCATCCTGAATTTCCTTAAGATGCTGAAGGCCCCGGCTAAATGTTCGAGATGGTCGGACTCGTCTTGGCTTTTGACCAAAAGATCATCGACATAAAACCTCCATTGATTTCCCGATTAGATCTTTGAATATGTGATTGACCAGACATAGGGGTGGCAATTCGGGTTAGACATGTCATAATCGGGTCATAAATGGGTTGCATGGTTTTTGGGTTGATTTTTAGTTTTTAGTACTATTCAATAAAAATAATAAACTTTTTTAATTTAATCGTGTCGTGTCGTGTCATAATCTGGTTGTCTTAGAAAACCGTGTTGTCGTATCAGAAATTGCCACCCCTAACCAGGCGTTGATAAGTCGCCCCGGCGTTTTTGAGGCCGAAAGGCATCACTTTGTAGCAGTACGTGCCCTGGTCTGTGATGAAGGAGGTTTTTTCCTCGTCCTCGGGATGCATGCTGATCTGGTTGTACCCAAAGTAGGCGTCCATAAATGAGAGAAGTGAATGCCCGGCCGTGGAGTCCATAAGGAGGCAGCGGATAGCAATCCTAGGAAACTGTTAGTAATCCTTGGTGCAGGCATTGTTTAGATCGGTAATCGACGCACATTCTCCACTTTCCGTTGCTTTTCTTGACTAGCACCACGTTCGCCAACCAGTCGAGGTAGTGGACTTCTCGGATGGACTTTTCCTTTAGGAGCCTTTCGATCTCCTCACGTACTGCCGCTTGTCTCTCCGGAGCCATGCCTCGTCTCTTCTGCTTGACCGGTCGAGAGTCAGGGTCGATGTTGAGACGGTGGGATATAACCCGGGGGTCAATCCCAGGCATGTCTTCATGACTCCAAGCGAAGATGTCCTGACTCTGTTGCAAGAACCAGATCAACTCCTTCTTGAGGCTTGGTTGCAGGTTGGTCCTGATGCTGACGGACCGATCGGGAAACTAAGGGTTCAGCACTGCTTGCTCTAGCTCTTCTACGGGGCCCATTCTGTTGCTTTTGTCCCTCGGGTCCATTTCCTGAACGCTCAATGTTTCTATGATGGCCTCCCAGCGTAGGGAGCTAATGTAACACCTCTGGGCGGTCGTCTGATTCCCTCTTAATCTCCCAGGACCATTGGGGGTCGAAAACTTGACTACCAGACTATATGTCCACACAACTGCCCTAGCTTTATTAAGCGTTGGTCTCCCAAAGATGGCATTGTAGGCCGATGGTGACTCTACCACCACAAAGTTTGCTAGTACGGTGACTTGCTAGGGGTAAGTCCCCATGAGAATTGGGAGCGGGAGCTCGATTGTCCTGAGCGCCGTGAGCGGTTGGGTTCTTGATCCATTGAAACCTACCAGGAGAGTGGCTACAGGCCGGAGCCGATCCCTTGATATTCTTAACTGGTCGAACGCTGATACGAACAGGATGTCAGAGGAGCTGCCCGTGTCTACTAACACCCTCTTGACCACATAATTTGCTATGGAGAGCGTCACCACCTGTGGATCGTCGTGAGGACAGTATAGGTCCTCTACATCGTGAGACGAGAATGTTAAGACATCGGTTGGTTGGGAGTCGGTGGATTGGACATGCCAGACATCCGCTTGGGATGCCTGGGCATGGCTCTTCCTCGCCGACTGTTAGTCCCTGCTACTCGAAGTTCCTCCGGAGATCACGTTGATTTACCCGAGGGGTTATGGCAACTCGGGCACTTGGGCATCTTGCCGAGGTCGCCTATCTGTCACGACAAACTCGATGAGGTGACCCTGTTCGATCAGTTTCTCGATGGCGATCTTAAGCTTGAAACAGTCCTCCGTATAATGGCCATGGTCTTTGTGGTATCGGTAGAATTTGTCCCGGTTTCTCTTCCCGGGCAGACTCCTCAGCTTTGTTGGTTGTTGGAGCAGCCTCTGAGTCTTCGCGGTGGCCATGACCTCGTGGATAGGCTAGGAAAGTGGAGTGAAGGTGGTTGGGGCTTGATCCCGACCACCTCTCGGCTGATCCTACTTTGGCTTCTTTCCCGGGCCCCTCTCAGAGCCCTCACGCTTGCGCTTAGACCCTGGGGATTCATCTCCTGGGAAGGTGACGTGCTTGGCCTTGAGGAACTCCTCCGTGTCGATGTACTTCCCGACCCTCTCCGAAAATTCCACCAGGTTTGTCGCTCGGTCTCGGTGGAACGACGTAGCAACTTTGAATTGTTGAACTCCTGAGCAGAAGGCCATAATAGTGACCGTTTCATCTAGATGGCAGATTTGAAGCCTCTGCTGATTGAAACAATCGACGTACTCTTTTAGGGATTCCCCTTTGCGCTGCTTGACAGTCAGCAGCTGGGTATTCGGTTGCGATCGGTCTTGCATTCCCACGAATTGGCTAATGAAGAGTTTGCTCAATGTCTTGAAGTTATCGACCGTCCGGGGTTTAAGAGCATGCAACCACTGCGTGGCTAGCCTTTTGAGGGTGCTTGGAAAGGCCAGACACAATATCTCGTCAATAGTAGTGACCAGCGCCATCTAGGCTTTATAAGACCAGATATGGCCCACCGGGCTTCCCGAACTGTTGTAGGAGTCCAGATGCGGTGGTTTGAATTTTCGCCGGACGGGAAACCTTGTGACTCGGATGGTAAATGGGGACTCGGTCTCAGTGTTGGTGTGATCGTGGCGCGGCTTGCGGCTTAGCCTCTCGATTTGCTTCTGCAGATCCTCAATATGGGCCTTGACATCCTTCTGACCTGTCTTCTTCTCCGTATCCGCGCGGTGTGCTGGGTCAGATGAGGAGGTTTCTTCCTTGAAGTGCGTGGTCCTTGGGGATGAAACCTGGCTTCAGCTCTGGGTAATCGTATGCCTGAGATCCTGGCGGCCCATGGTCGGGGGATCTCTGACCGAATCCCGGGCGGTTTGCCTTTGTTCTTCCCCTCTGGCAGCACGCCTGCTATTGATGATGTCTCGGGCCTCCCCTGTCCAGCCAGGGCAGCCTCGGGCGCGTTGCTCGGTCAGTTTGGGAACCTGGCTACTCTCGTCGTCCCCGAGTCATTCCCTAGCCGACAGGGACAATGGCTCGGTGTAGGCAAGCCTATTGGCTCCCGATCAGGCACGCTCTTCTCGGGCTGATCTTCGATCAATGGGAGCTTCTCCTGTCGGGCCAGCAGTGCTTTGATCTGTTGCTGGGTTCGCTGCTGGGCTTCCAAGAGTTGCGCAAGAGCTGCGGTAATCTGCTCGGTGGTTATGGAGGCGGCCGACTGCCCGGATTGCGACTCCGCTTGACCCGTCAAAGCAGCGGTCTTCTTACCTTTCTTCGGCGCCATGGCAATTAGCTAAAGATTTGTTTTCAGAGGAAACCTGTCGTTTCCCACAGACGGCGCCAAACTAATGATGCCAAAATTCGGGTACGTATAGTTTAGAGGGAGGGATGAGCACAGGCAATTTATGTATGGTTCGGCCCCGTTAATGAGGTGGCATACGTCCACGTGTACGTCGGTGCGCTTCACTAACAGATCACTGGCGGCTACTGGAGAACCAACAAAGAAGGGCGGCACTACCAGAAACCGACCGGGTATATATGTAATAGTGATGTAATTTGCTATTCTTTAGGTTAAGAATGCGATCCCTTTAACAGGGAGTGAGGGACTTCTTTTATAGGTGCAAGAGGTTAATCGTACAAGGTAAATTATCAGATTAGGAAACCCAATCTGATTATAATTGATTTACATGAAATTATGAGAGTTTCCTAAGTGGTTTAGGAAACTATTTGATCCTTCCATTTAGCCTTCGATCTGGGATAGGGAACTGTTTGGAGCCTTGCTGGACAAGAAATTACGTCTTCTAGGAGTGCGCCTACGCGGGGCTAGTCTGGAACAGGTGCCCGAGTTAGGGACCGCACTGGGCAGTTCTACATAACTGCCCAGAAAACCTGGCTTCTCTTTGCTGAGGTGGCAAGACTTGACTTTAACCTGATACTTTTGTACATATCAAATTAAAAAAGTTTTCGCTTAAGCTCCGTTTATTGCTGTAATTACGTTCCGAAAATAATTTTGTGGAATCTCTATATAACCTACCTTTTATGCAACGTATCAACTGCGGTCTCACTATAGTATTCAAAATGATCTAAATCGCAATCAAAACTACCAGAAATTATACAAAACTGGTATAATTACTATTCATCAAAATACCAGATAACTCAATTACCATTTAATGCACATACATGTCATTTAGCCATGTCAATTCCTCACGAATTACCAATTCCCCATGAATTACCAATTCCCCGTGTCCTCACTTGACAGTCACCGTTGACCCACAATCAACCTTGTCACGCCCCGACGTAGCATAAATAAGGAAAGCGTTTAATTTCCTTTATGGACCCGTAGGCCGCGACAGTTTGAAGGATCGATTCCGTCCCCAAACGTCGAACAACAGTAATAAACAATGATCAGAGTAGAGCTATCAAAGCTTATAAAATTCTTCTAACTTATTACAGATTACAATACTGGGTCAACTAAGGCACAAGCCGCCTTAAATCAAAACAATATCTTAAGTCTATTACAGTCATCCTTATTACAAGCAGTTCATAACTAAAACATATAACTTAAAAGCATAATAATTAAGCAGGTTCCTCATTCCAAAAGCCGCCATTCTCAGTTAGCGTAGTCATAAGTTTCTTCCTGATTAAAACCTGAAAAGCCTGAACACGAATGTCCAGGACGCATCGACGCCGTCAGCTTCAAGAAGCTGGTGAGTATTAAAAACATGACTTTGAATGTAAAACATACCCATTTACCTTTTTCCATTTTCAATTTACAAAATCAATAGTTTGATCATAAAAAGAATTCATTTTAGAGCACCACGAGGAATATATTAAAAGTTGTTCATTCATTAAAACACATGCTCGTGTATGAAATAATGCACCCCACTCATCTTACCGACTCTTTTCTCTCGACAGACCCCACAACAACCCTCTATCTTACTCCTGTATCTTTGAAACACTAAGGTAGCCACACTTTAGCAACGGGGCGCCAAGGAGTGTCCAGTTTGCCTCACACTTTGGTCCGGGGTACCAGGGAGTGTCCATTGCCTCACACTATGAATACCCTAACCGCCATGCAAATACCGGGGCAACCCCTCTCGCAGTATCCAGACTTGAGTTATCAGGGAGTGACTGTTGGCCACACTTTAGCACTTCCATGGGTGCCAGTGAGTGTCCGAGTTCGGCGTCACACACTTTAACGCTTCCATGGGCGTCAGGGAGTGTCCATATTTGCCACCGTCGCATTTCAAAGATACCCACGCCTCTTTTTCAACTACAATCACCACCGCAATCTCAATCCCAATCACAATCACAACCACAACCACAATCACAACCACAACCACAACCACAACTCATACTCTTTTCCACACTAACCATTACTCTTTCCACACTGACTGTCACACACATGCATGTACCACTGACCCACATGAATGTCATGAAACTCTAAAACATAAAGCACTTTACTGAATTAAAGGCACAACGCAAGTACGGGAATTGATAAGTCAAAACACAACGTCCAACTCGTTCAAACATGAATAATTGGGGTTCTGTTTTAAATAAACTACCCAAACAGAACCTTAACAGTATATGAATTTCATCCAAACAGTCCCTTAGCACAAAACAACAAAAACCACAAACTGCCGGAAATCGCGCGCGCGGGCCGCTCGCGCGAAAGGTCGCTCGCGCGGGCCGCTCGCGCGATCTGGCCGATTTCCTTTTTCTTTTATAAACTTTTCCATCTGCCTGGGGAAGCCAAACTCGCGCGCGCGGATCGCTCGCGCGATAATTCGCTCGCGCGGTCCGCTCGCGCGATTTGGCCGATTTTCATTTTTCCTTTACAAAAACTCTTCCAACGGCCAAGGTACAGGGGAATCGCGCGCGCGAGCCTCTCGAGCGAGGGTCGCTCGCGCGGGCCGCTCGCGCGATCCTCGCGCGCGCGATCGTGGCGCGACCTTTCACTGAGGCTTCGTCTTCTTCCCCAGACTTCCTCTATTTCAGTTTTAAGGGGTCAAAATGACCCATTTTCAATTCTATTAGCATATATGTCCTATTATATATGGATTTCTTTGTTTTTCAACAAGGATTCCAAGTATGCAATCAATTTAACATAATTGAAACTATAGCTCTCCAATTTTATGAAAAACTAAAATATGTCAAAACTTATTTTCTTATATACTTTCTTATGTGAACAAATTGGGCTCCAAAACTTTAACAGTAGCATCTAGGGACCCCAATCTCCCTAAATCATCTCTAAAAACTTATTTTGATTGAGTTTGGAAAATCTCCATTTTTTTTCAAGTTATGAACTTCAACGTGAAATTTTCATGGAGTTAAACAAGAACACAAAATTAACACAGTAAACAAGCATAAGTTTACATTTGGAGTGAGTTTGGAATACTCACTGTGATTAAGAGATGAGTGATTGTTGAGAAAGATAAGCTTAATAAGAATTAACCCAAGCTTGACTATGGAGGATCAAGAGCTTCTTCTTTCTAAAAAAGATCTGCAATTCTCTATATCTCTGAACTCTCTCTATGTCTCTATATTTTAGTTGTGAATGTAAATTTCAGATTGTAAGTGTGTGAGTGTTGTATGTATAGGGAAGCCAAGCTTAGGCTACTTGGAGCCCAAGAACTACCAAGTTCACTCAACAAAAGAAATTTTGGTTTTAAATTCTGAAATTACCCAAATGATTCAGCATTATTCATACGTATATACATGCATATACACTCTCAGATTATTGAAGAGCCAAGCTAGGCTAGTAGGGGTTCAAGCTAATGGTGTTTGGGAAATGCAACTTTTGGTCACAAGAATACACACACACACACAAAGCATTCCCAAACAAGACTTAGTCAAATGATTACTTGCCATTAATGGAATAAAGCAAATGTCCAAATCGGTCACTTCCAAAATCTGTGGAAGCTCACATCGCGCGGACAGTTTTGAACATAAACTGGTATTTTCGGGGCGCGGTGGTCACCACAAAAATACAGAAAATTTATTTTAGTGTAAAGATTGATTTTCTGGTTTAATAAAAATACAGTTTGAGTTAACAGAAAATATTTTCACCGTTTTGAAATACAGATTTGAAATTTAACACAGGTTTTACAAATTTTTTTACAAAATTGTAGTTTGACCCTAAAAGAAATTCTAAATGTGAATTAAACAAGAAATTAAAATATCAGCATACCACACCAATTGAATTAAATATGACAATGCCAAAATTATGAAAGATGTCAGATTAAATTTTAAATGAAAATGCAGGTTATTACACCCTTCCTCCCTTAAACAAGATTTCGTCCCCGAAATCAAGACTAACTAGTCCTGAAACAACTCCGGGTACTTCTTCCTCATATCGGCTTCAACTTCCCACGAGGCTTCGTTCTCGTCATGGTGATTCCACTGAACCTTCACCAATGGAATTTCTTTATTCCTCAGCTTCTTTATACTCTGATCCAGAACCTTCACGGGCCTTTCTTTGTAAGAAATGTTATGACTCGTCTCAATGTCGTCATAACTAACTACATGTGAGGGATCTCGTATGTATTTTCTCAGCATACTCACATGGAATACATTGTGAACCCCAGACATCTTTGGTGGTAGTGCCAATCGATAAGCTACTTTCCCGACACGTTCTAAAATCTCGAACGGTCCAATGAAACGTGGAGCCAACTTCCCTCTCTTGAGACCAAAACGTACTACTCCTCGGGTCGGTGAAACCTTAAGAAGTACGTGATCCCCAACACTGAATTCCAAATCTTTTCGACGTCGATCGGCATAGCTCTTATACCGACTTTGAGCGGTTCTCATCCTTTCCTTGACCAAGGAAATCTTCTCGTTGGTTTCTCTAACCAAATCTGGTCCCAACAGTTCCGTGTCTCCAACTTCTGCCCAACACAACGGAGAACGGCATGGTCGTCCGTACAAAGCTTCGAACGGAGCCATCCCGATACTCGTGTGATAACCATTGTTATAGGCAAATTCAACTAGAGGCAAGTGTGTTTCCCAAGATTCTTCAAAATCGATCACACAAGCCCTAAGCATATCTTCCATAATCTGGTTTACACGCTCAGTTTGCCCATCTGTCTGAGGGTGAAAAGCAGTGCTCATCTTGAGCGAGGTTCCCATAGCTTCTTGTAGACTCTCCCAAAATCCAGAGGTAAAACGGGCGTCACGGTCTGACACAATTGACACTGGTGCGCCATGAAGTCGCACAACCTGTTGTATGTACATCCGGCTCATTTTCTCTACCGGGTATGTCATACTATAAGCGATGAAGTGCGCCGATTTAGTCAATCGATCAACAATTACCCAGATGGCGTCATGATTCTGTTGAGACCGAGGCAATCCCACTACAAAATCCATGGTTATGTGCTCCCACTTCCATCCAGGAATAGGTAATGGTTGCAACAGTCCTGACGGTCTCTGGTGTTCAGCTTTGACTTGCTGACACGTCAAACACTTGGATACAAATTCGGCCACATCCTTCTTCATACCTTCCCACCAGAAATTTCTCTTCAAATCTTTGTACATCTTGGTCCCTCCCGGGTGAACTGTATATCTTGACTTATGTGCTTCTGCCAGAATATCGTTTCTCAAATCCCCACGATCTGGTACACATAATCTGTCTCTGCATCGATACCCTCCGTCACTTCCTACCTTCCATTCTGTCGGGTCTTTTTCTGACATCTTAACAAACCATGTCTGAAACTTTTCATCTTCTTTCTGAGCTCCAATAATGCGGTCGATAAGAACAGGCTGTAGGATAAGACATCCAAAAAGTTGTCCTTCTGTTTCCTCAGCGCTCTGTACATCGAATTCCGCCAACGTCTCCAATGCTCGCCATTCTCGAACCATTAAGGAGGCAATCGTTTCTCGAGTCTGTCGACTCAAGGCGTCAGCGACCACATTAGCTTTACCAGGGTGGTATTCCAACGTGAAATCGTAATCTTTGATCAACTCCATCCATCTGCGTTGCCTCATGTTCAACTCTTTCTGTGTGAACAAATACTTCAAACTCTTGTGATCGGAGAATAAATCAAACTTCTCACCGTAGAGATAGTGTCTCCAAATCTTGAGTGCGAATACAATTGCCGCCAATTCCAAATCATGAATGGGGTAGTTCAACTCATTCGGCTTCAGCTGTCTGGATCCATAAGCGATAACTCTACCATCTTGCATAAGTACACACCCTAATCCCTGATATGACGCGTCACTGAAGATAGTGAACTTCTCATCAGGCTTGGGTATTGCTAGTACTGGTGCGGTAGTGAGTCTCTCTTTCAATTCTAGAAAGGCTCGTTCATGCTTCTCTGTCCACTCGAATTTTAGATTTTTCTTCGTCAATCCAGTTAAAGGTGCAGCTATTTTAGAGAACCCTTCAACGAATCTCCTGTAATAGCCTGCAAGTCCAAGAAAACTCCGAACTTCTGTAGGGTTGCTTGGCCTAACCCAGTTTGACACAGCATCGGTCTTGGACGAGTCCACTGAAATTCCTTGAGATGACACCTTGTGTCCCAAAAATTTCACTTCTTGTAGCCAGAACTCACACTTGCTGAATTTGGCGTACAACTGGTGGTCCTTGAGCGTCTGCATTGCTATCCGTAAATGTTGCTCGTGTTCTTCTTCTGACTTAGAATAGATCAAGATATCATCTATGAAGACGATGACAAACTGATCCAAATAAGGCTTGAACACTCTGTTCATTAGATCCATAAACACTGCCGAGGCATTCGTCATTCCGAACGGCATCACCAAAAATTCATAGTGACCATATCGGGTTCTGAACGCAGTCTTAGGTATGTCTTCCTTTCGTACCCTCAACTGATGATATCCCGACCTTAGGTCTATTTTGGAAAATGTCGTAGCTCCCTGTAGTTGATCAAACAAATCGTCGATCCGAGGCAAGGGATACTTATTCTTGATAGTCACGCGGTTCAGTTCTCTGTAGTCGATACACAGTCTGAGTGTCCCGTCCTTCTTCTTTACAAATAACACTGGTGCTCCCCAAGGCGATGTACTTGGACGTACAAAACCTAGGTTCTCGAGCTCTTGAACTTGTTCCTTCAATTCTGAAAGTTCGGTAGGCGCCATTCTGTAGGGAACCTTTGTGATCGGAACAGTACCCGGTATAAGCTCAATACAGAACTCTATACTTCTTTCGGGCGGCAAACCAGAAATGTCTTGAAATACTTCTTCGAAGTCCTTGACTACAGGTATAGATGACGCTGTCACCTCTGTACTGACGACTTCGACGTTGGCTAAACATCTTGTGAGGAACATATCTCCCGAAGGGTTACATTGAAAATCGAATGATTGATTCTCGTTGTCGGAGAATGTGATTCTCTTCCTCGCACAATCCAACTTCGCTTGATTCTGAGTGAGCCAATCCATCCCTAGGATTATGTCGAACTCCTTCATCGAGAGGACGATCAATCTAGATGGGATATCACGGTCTCCTATCCGTAGAGGACAGTCTTTGCACACATGCCCTAGCTTGACTGAGGCTCCTAATGGTGAAGTAGCCTTCAAAGCTTTCTCTAAGCGATGAGGTAAAATGCCCAGTCTTCGAATAGTATTAACAGATATGAATGAAAGAGCAGCACCCGTATCAAATAACACTTTAACATGGGAGTTAAACAGAGTTAATGTACCTTCCACTGCTTGCTGATCAGGTTGAGCTTCTTCATAATTCCCTTCCTCGTACACGGCTCCATCATATCCAGCTGCGTCAGGGATAACAGCGTTCACGCGAGTCTGACCCTGTTGGCCATAAGTCACCTGTTTAGGAGTAGTGCAGAACCTGCTGATGTGACCTGGTTCGCCGCAGTTGAAACAGACTATCCCTGGTTGAGCAGCACGCCTCGGTGCCTTGCAATCTCGAGCCAGATGACCGGGATTGCCACAGTTGAAACAATTCCCAGCACTACTTCCTTCACCAACTCGGGGTTGAGTCGGATAGGTGACAGCTTGTGCCTTCTTGCTTCCATCGAAGTTCCTCTTCTGCCCTTGGGTACGGTTCATTGGTGGTCTATTCCCAAAGTTACCCCTCTGAGGCGGCCTGAACTCAAATTGTTTTCGGCTTACCCGAGCGTCCTCTTCTAGATCGGTAGCCAAGCCAACCAATCCCTCGAACGACTTATCCAGGTGACCGAGCGTCAGGCGGCGAATCTGCGGTGCCAATCCTTGATTGTACTTCCTGATCTTCTTCTCTTCAGTATCAACCAAGTGTGGGGCAAACCGAGACAGTCTTTCGAACTGTGTGGTGTACTCTTGCACCGACTTGGTTCCTTGCGTCAAGTCCATAAATTCCTTCTCTCTTCTGTGCCTTTCCGTAGCCGGGAAATACTTCTCCAAAAATCTCCCCTTAAATGCAGTCCACGTCATCCCCGTTGCAGCTCCATTCCCGATAGTAGCTATGACCGAATCCCACCAATCTGCGGCAGCATCGGTCAGCTGAAACGTAGCCAATCTTCTCTTGTCTATCTCGTTACATTGGACAGCTTCAAACATCCGGTCCATCTGTCTCAACCACTGTTCCGCCTTCCAGGGTTCCGCGGTACCCGCAAACTGTTCGGGCCTTAGAGCACGGAATCTTTCTAGCAACTTGTCTCCCGTTTGACGGTCTCTCCGATTGTCGTTCGTATTACCGATCCTTTCTAACCGTCTGATAAACGCTTCAAATATCCCGGTAGGATCAACAGCTTCGGGTGCTCCCTCGATCAGGTTCCTGTTTCTCCTGACTCCTCCAGCCATTCTATGCATGATAGTGGTAGTAGAATGAGAGACATGCATGCAACAGTGATATGAAGTAATTTAAATGACAACAACATTCAAAAGAGTATATCTTATATATATAACTTCTGCCAAGTAGATACAAAAAGCATGTATGGTCAGATCAATGCCTACCCTATCTGCATGGGTTAGGACGCATGCAAGAGTTAATGTTACAAAAATGGGGTCATTGCCCTACACTCTAATGCATGTAATTACAGTTGCAAAAAGAGATAGAGCTAATAGTCAAAAGCAGTTAATATGTACAAAGTTATATCTAGTAAGTCAATCATCTCCATAAGTAGCCATCAGGAGATCCAGCGAGTCGATCGGTCGAAATCGCTGCACGGAGAACGGACTAACCCCGTCATGGCTTTGCGAGGTCGAAGGTGAAGCAGGTACAGGAGCATCTGCCTCAGCCACCATCTCCTCAGGCAATGCCAGCTCAAGTGCTAGCTCTGCCTCTAGGTCAGCGGCTAAGTCGCCTAGACCTAAGCCATCCTCCAAGATCTCCCCACCTACTGGGACCACGTGGACAACCTCTGCATCGTCCTCAGCAATGGGTACAACCGGCGGAGGCATCTCCAACTGAGCCAGGTGGGCATGCACGACCTGGATCTCAAGGGGTAGGTAGAAAGCATCGCTATCGACCAATCGCAGAACCTCGACCAACACTAGACGCTGAGCCTCTGCGAAATATCGAAGCTCGAAACGGATACGGGTCAGGTCAACTAGGCCTACCACGTGGACCTGGTGCCAAACCTCAGATACAACCGTCGTCACGGCCAACTGCTCTACGGCCGTCTGATATAAGTCAATAAAAGCTGGGATTACTGCCCCAGGTAATACGAAGTGTCCTCCGAACCTGTCTGGTACGTAAAGTGGGGGAGCTGGATCCATACCTGAAAAGGGTACTACTTAAAGTCAGAACAGAATAATCTTAGGCGTTTGGGTTCTGAGTCTATCCTCCCTGTCGTATCATCGGGTGAGTAACACTTAATGGAATGTGGAATCGGGTCTATACTGGTAAACCCTAACCTGGCTAAACGCATTCTGAGATATAACCTGGCTCTGATACCACTAAATCCTGTCACGCCCCGACGTAGCATAAATAAGGAAAGCGTTTAATTTCCTTTATGGACCCGTAGGCCGCGACAGTTTGAAGGATCGATTCCGTCCCCAAACGTCGAACAACAGTAATAAACAATGATCAGAGTAGAGCTATCAAAGCTTATAAAATTCTTCTAACTTATTACAGATTACAATACTGGGTCAACTAAGGCACAAGCCGCCTTAAATCAAAACAATATCTTAAGTCTATTACAGTCATCCTTATTACAAGCAGTTCATAACTAAAACATATAACTTAAAAGCATAATAATTAAGCAGGTTCCTCATTCCAAAAGCCGCCATTCTCAGTTAGCGTAGTCATAAGTTTCTTCCTGATTAAAACCTGAAAAGCCTGAACACGAATGTCCAGGACGCATCGACGCCGTCAGCTTCAAGAAGCTGGTGAGTATTAAAAACATGACTTTGAATGTAAAACATACCCATTTACCTTTTTCCATTTTCAATTTACAAAATCAATAGTTTGATCATAAAAAGAATTCATTTTAGAGCACCACGAGGAATATATTAAAAGTTGTTCATTCATTAAAACACATGCTCGTGTATGAAATAATGCACCCCACTCATCTTACCGACTCTTTTCTCTCGACAGACCCCACAACAACCCTCTATCTTACTCCTGTATCTTTGAAACACTAAGGTAGCCACACTTTAGCAACGGGGCGCCAGGGAGTGTCCAGTTTGCCTCACACTTTGGTCCGGGGTACCAGGGAGTGTCCATTGCCTCACACTATGAATACCCTAACCGCCATGCAAATACCGGGGCAACCCCTCTCGCAGTATCCAGACTTGAGTTATCAGGGAGTGACTGTTGGCCACACTTTAGCACTTCCATGGGTGCCAGTGAGTGTCCGAGTTCGGCGTCACACACTTTAACGCTTCCATGGGCGTCAGGGAGTGTCCATATTTGCCACCGTCGCATTTCAAAGATACCCACGCCTCTTTTTCAACTACAATCACCACCGCAATCTCAATCCCAATCACAATCACAACCACAACCACAATCACAACCACAACCACAACCACAACCACAACTCATACTCTTTTCCACACTAACCATTACTCTTTCCACACTGACTGTCACCCACATGCATGTACCACTGACCCACATGAATGTCATGAAACTCTAAAACATAAAGCACTTTACTGAATTAAAGGCACAACGCAAGTACGGGAATTGATAAGTCAAAACACAACGTCCAACTCGTTCAAACATGAATAATTGGGGTTCTGTTTTAAATAAACTACCCAAACAGAACCTTAACAGTATATGAATTTCATCCAAACAGTCCCTTAGCACAAAACAACAAAAACCACAAACTGCCGGAAATCGCGCGCGCGGGCCGCTCGCGCGAAAGGTCGCTCGCGCGGGCCGCTCGCGCGATCTGGCCGATTTCCTTTTTCTTTTATAAACTTTTCCATCTGCCTGGGGAAGCCAACCTCGCTCGCGCGATAATTCGCTCGCGCGGTCCGCTCGCGCGATTTGGCCGATTTTCATTTTTCCTTTACAAAAACTCTTCCAACGGCCAAGGTACAGGGGAATCGCGCGCGCGAGCCGCTCGAGCGAGGGTCGCTCGCGCGGGCCGCTCGCGCGATCCTCGCGCGCGCGATCGTGGCGCGACCTTTCACTGAGGCTTCGTCTTCTTCCCCAGACTTCCTCTGTTTCAGTTTTAAGGGGTCAAAATGACCCATTTTCAATTCTATTAGCATATATGTCCTATTATATATGGATTTCTTTGTTTTTCAACAAGGATTCCAAGTATGCAATCAATTTAACATAATTGAAACTATAGCTCTCCAATTTTATGAAAAACTAAAATATGTCAAAACTTATTTTCTTATATACTTTCTTATGTGAACAAATTGGGCTCCAAAACTTTAACAGTAGCATCTAGGGACCCCAATCTCCCTAAATCATCTCTAAAAACTTATTTTGATTGAGTTTGGAAAATCTCCATTTTTTTTCAAGTTATGAACTTCAACGTGAAATTTTCATGGAGTTAAACAAGAACACAAAATTAACACAGTAAACAAGCATAAGTTTACATTTGGAGTGAGTTTGGAATACTCACTGTGATTAAGAGATGAGTGATTGTTGAGAAAGATAAGCTTAATAAGAATTAACCCAAGCTTGACTATGGAGGATCAAGAGCTTCTTCTTTCTAAAAAAGATCTGCAATTCTCTATCTCTCTGAACTCTCTCTATGTCTCTATATTTTAGTTGTGAATGTAAATTTCAGATTGTAAGTGTGTGAGTGTTGTATGTATAGGGAAGCCAAGCTTAGGCTACTTGGAGCCCAAGAACTACCAAGTTCACTCAACAAAAGAAATTTTGGTTTTAAATTCTGAAATTACCCAAATGATTCAGCATTATTCATACGTATATACATGCATATACACTCTCAGATTATTGAAGAGCCAAGCTAGGCTAGTAGGGGTTCAAGCTAATGGTGTTTGGGAAATGCAACTTTTGGTCACAAGAATACACACACACACACAAAGCATTCCCAAACAAGACTTAGTCAAATGATTACTTGCCATTAATGGAATCAAGCAAATGTCCAAATCGGTCACTTCCAAAATCTGTGGAAGCTCACATCGCGCGGACAGTTTTGAACATAAACTGGTATTTTCGGGGCGCGGTGGTCACCACAAAAATACAGAAAATTTATTTTAGTGTAAAGATTGATTTTCTGGTTTAATAAAAATACAGTTTGAGTTAACAGAAAATATTTTCACCGTTTTGAAATACAGATTTGAAATTTAACACAGGTTTTACAAATTTTTTTACAAAATTGTAGTTTGACCCCAAAAGAAATTCTAAATGTGAATTAAACAAGAAATTAAAATATCAGCATACCACACCAATTGAATTAAATATGACAATGCCAAAATTATGAAAGATGTCAGATTAAATTTTAAATGAAAATGCAGGTTATTACAAACCTCATCTCAATTATTAATCAACATTAATAATTTCAGAATTCAAATATGCATTTAAAATTGAATGTACTTTTCCCAGGACGGGTGTGACAACTCTCTCCTCCAAAAAGGAAGTTTATCCCTAAACTTATACCTCAAACATTGAAAAGAGAGGGATACTTATTCCTCATCTCTTCCTCGTTCTCCCACGTTGCTTCCTCAATCGTATGACTATCTCACAATACTTTCACCATCAGAATTGCCTTCGTTCTCAATACTTACTCTTTTCGATCCAAGATCTCTACTGGATGCTCTATGTAGGTCAAGTCTTCTTGGATCTATAATGGATCTGGTACGATGTTCTTACTCGTATCAGTCATACACTGTCTCAACATTGACACATGAAAAACATTATATACATGCTCCAACTCGGACGATACGGCTAGTTGGTAAGCCACTGGTCCCACTTTCTCTAGGATCTCAAACGGTCCTACAAATCTCGGGTTAAGTTTCCCTCGCTTTCCAAATTGGATAATGCCTTTTGAAGGTGATACTCTCAACCACACTAAGTCTCCCACTTCAAACGTTATTGGTCGTCGCTTAGAGTCCGCATAACTCTTATAACGACTCTGAGCCACCTTAAATTGCTCCTGGATTAGATTCACCTTTTTCGTAGTCAACTGTACTATCTCTGGTCCTATCAACCTTCTTTCTCCAACCTCGGTCCAACAAACTGGAGATCAACACTTATGCCCATACAATGCTTCATAAGGTGCCAAACCAATACTCGATTGAAATCCGTTGTTGTAAGCAAATTCAATCAATAATAGGTGTTTCTCCCAATCACTTCCAAAATCTAGAACACAAAGTCTAAACATATCTTCTAGCGTCTGAATCATTCGCTCTGACTGCCCATCGGTCTAAGGATGAAATGCAGTACTGAAACTTAACTTGGTACCCATAGCCTTTTGGAAACTTCTCCAAAACCTCAACTTAAAACTACTATCACAATCTGATACAATTACTGCTGGAACTCTATGTAGTCTCACAATCTCTTTCACATACAACTCTGCTAGTCTAGACGGCTTAGTCGGCATATCGTTGAACTATTCCGCCTTTCAAAAAAGTCTCATGCTGGTATGCTAAAATACTCCCTAATTAGAACTATCCATTAAAAAGTAAAAACTTTATAGGTACCTTGAGAGTACCACGTGTCTAACACATGTGATACACGCTACCAATGAGTACAAATCACGTGGGTAATAGTATAAATGGGGGCCACTGGAAACAAGGGTAATGATTGTTTTGTGTGGAATTTTGTGTGGGTCTGGCATTATTGAATGTATATAGAGATAGCAAAACCCAGTCCCTTCTCTAATGGAGCGGATGTGGAGGAGGTACAATAAGATTAGGTTTGGTTTTGATAATGAGTAATACTAGGTATACCTAAACAGGACACCTAAACTATCCACCTGCTGATGTGGATTTCCAAAACTATTCATTAGTTACTAAACAAAGTTCGAATTAATTTCAAAACTACCACAGCACATCAACAACTGGATAGTTTAGGTGTCATGTTTAGGTGTTCCTAGCAGTACTCTTTGAGAATTCAAATCCAAAACCCAATAGGAGTCGATAGGGGCAAAGTCTGTAAAAAAATCTATAAACTCGCCGTGTCTCGATTGCTCTATGAATTTACTAGTTTACCACTATTTTTTTTAGGGCTAATTATATTTTACCCCTTGTGGTTAGACTCGTTTTCACTTTACTCTATGTGCTTCAAAAGTGGACACTTTACCCCCCTTGTGGTTTCGGGATTAAGTGAAATAGTTAAAATTTCTCTCAAAATTGATGAAAATTATGAAATTGGCTGAAAATATTAATACTTAACCCCCTTTATGAGGTTAATTTTAGGGTTAATCCCCTATGTGGGGATAATATATACTATCATTTAACCCACCTTTGTGGTACTAATTTTTGTCACATAACCCCATTGTGGGGATAATTTTGGGGTTAACTGCCTATATGGGGTTAATTTTGACATTTAAACTCTCCTATGTAGGGCTAATTTTAACACTTAATCCCCATGTGGGGTTATTTTGAGAGAAATCTTAGTACTGTCACATTAGTCCAAAACTACAAGAGGGCTAAGTGTCCAGTTTTAAAACATAAGCAAGGTTTTTAAAATCGGTATCCTACGTTACAATTGTTTTCGAGTTCGTAGGATCGGATCGGGGATCGTAAGATCCTACCAAAACTTAAAAAGGCATGTATTTCACTCGTTTAAAAGGTCTTGATAACTTAAATAGTATAAAACAACATTTCTAACACAAAATAGTCTAACTTCAATTACCATCAATGCAAATAAAGTGCCTAGTTTGAATAAATAGTCACAAAAGATAGTTCAACCTTAGAATTTTTAAATTCTCAAAAGAACAATAGAAAGTACAGAAACTAAATTAGATCATCATTCTTAAATTCCCATCAGATTTTGTCAATTAGATTGTATTCTAGCCATCGCTGACTAGCTTTGGTGATAGACCAGCCATTGACGATCCTTCTACGATCCTACTGATCCTACTACGATCCTACCACGATCTTGTAAGCTCTACAATTTTTATGCAATTCGGATCTATTTAGTAATATTGGATCGTAGAATCGTAAGATCGTACGATCCTACGATCAATACGATCCTACGATCCGGATCGCTATTTTAACAACTTTGACCATAAGAGTGTAAAGTGAAAATGAGCCTAACCATACGAGGATAAAATTTATTTAACCCTTCTTTTTTTTTTTTTTTTTTTTTTATTTACTAAAATAACATGGTTATATAAACAACTAACAATAATTGTGACATATTGCAAATAGTGTGTCTATTGACTCTTTTTTGAATGGCATTAGTTATAATATTGTGCACAATACCATATTTTGGTTGACACTCTAATATTAGAGTTAAAGAAGAAGTAATTGATTGTTCTCTCTGAGTTATACTGTAGACTATCAGAATTGAAAAAAATTCTCTTAGGCCAAACAAGGTGAAGTGGAGTTGGATTTATTATAAACTAAGAGGGGAGAGGACCAGGATCAGAGTACGAGTACATTTAAATGGGAGTGGCCGGGTGGGAGTTGGTAAAAGGCTCTCTTCTGTTGCCATTCCAAAAAAATCCGAGAAAAATTCAAAAAATTTTGATATTTCTGAAATTTTAGAATCAAAACATAATATAAAAATTCTGAAAATTTCAAAATTGGCATTGGAAAGCTTTTTTATGTCATGACAAATTTGAAAATAATTTTTGAAATAATAATTTCTGATATGCTGTAGACACCCCAATTTTGACCGGCCGTCGAATTTAGGAGAGCGTCACCTCCACGTCCAATGATGACAATGACCGAAAAAATCGAAGTATTCCAAGCTCTTCAGAAAATTCTCCAAAACGCGATAAAATTTCACAGAAAGAGGAAAATACCAGGTATTTAGGAAAATTCAGATATAAAACACAACTTTTGGAAAAGATATTCAAAAATAATTTGTTTCAAAAAGAGAAAAGACCTAAAAGGGGAATTTTAGTCAAAACCGGCACACGGCAGGCTTCCGCGGCACTCGGTGACTGCCGCACGGCAGTCACAGAGTGCCGTGCCGGCACTCACCAAGTGCCGCTCCAGGTTTCTGACTGCCGTTTGCTTTTAAAGTCTGTATTTTGACGAGCAATACGTATGCGCATGCGAATAAGAACAAAAAACTAATAAAGTAAGACTGACAAAAATGCAGCAATCAATTAATTGCCGCGGCATTTGGTGAATGCCGCGCGGCAGTCATGAAGTGCCGCAACGACATTTGATGAATGCCGCAGCGGCAGTCACGGACTGCCGCGTCAGTATCTGGACTGCCGCGCTGGACAGCAGTCTGCATAATTTCATAAAGTACACATTGTACCAACTAATGAGGGAATTACACCTATTTTTTGCTCCGAAATTCACCAAAAATACCTGGTAATTTTGCTTATAAAAGAGAAAGGATCTTCCTAAAAGAGAAGAGACCAAGAAAAACACCAAAAAAAAACACATTGGGAGAGAAGTCCTATACAAAAAATACTTCCATTACACCAACATTTTTAGAGAGAAAAGAGAGTGTTTAGAGAATTAGAGAGAAGAGCTTGGAAGATCTTCAAAGAAAAGAAAACTTTGAGGATAATTTGGAGGTGATCCTCTAACCATAGATTATTGGCTTATTCTTTCTTCTTTTAAAATCTGTAATCCTAGAATCTTTCACTATTTTTTTGTTTATCAAGTAACTTAGGAGTTTCTTTTGTCTCCATATTACTCTCTTCCACTTTCTTTGCTTATATTTTTCTCTTGAAGGTCTTGGAGATCTTCAATATCTCTTTTGATCTCTTGAGCATGATCTTTTGAATCCCATGTAGGCTTGTGCTTCACATAGGAGTCAAAGTTTGATCACCACTTCATAAGAGGATCCAAGTCCATACTCATGACTTGGATCTTCTAAATTTGATGTCTTGAGGAATCCCTCCTATATTCCTTTAGGACTCATGAGTCATAGTCATGTCTCCTTCTCCAATGACCATCAAATGGTAGGAGAAGGTAGTTTTGAGTCTAAACTCATCTCCATGGTTTAGATTCCTTATCTTGTAGATTTCATGAAATCTATCCATATTTCATTTGAAATCTATGAAGAATAAAGGTTTATAGTCTCTAATGGCCATCAAATGGTAAGAGAAGTGGTTTGGTTCAACTCAACTTCATGGTTTAATAGTTGGAGTTACCAAATAAAAATTGAACTAGCAAAGTAAAAACAGTGAATCCACAAACTGTTTTTGATCAAAGATTTTTAGTTCGAAATCTAACCGTTGAAATCAAGTGAAACCAACGGGAAAGTGTCAATAATACAATATTCTACCGCTGTAATTTTTTTTTTAAGGTGGTTTCACGTTTAGCATGGTTTGATCATGAGTTTTGTGACACAAATACAATCTGTCCAGAATTTCAGAATAGTTTCAGAATAGTGACACTCTTTTGAAACAATTAAATCAGAGTTCTAATAAAGTGTTTGTGGCTCCAAATAATTTTTTCTATGAAGATTAATGTGTTAGGAAGTCACCCTAAAAAGAACAAGGCAATTCGGATTTTTTTGCTATTTTTAATAAATCGTGCAAGAATTCTGGACAGAAGGTTGTAAAGTGCTGAGTGACGTCTAGTATTTTGCATATTCCCGGAGATCCGACCGTTGGAACTTTGATTTTCTTTTTGATTTGAAAACTAGACTCACAGAGGCATATTGAGTCCAAAAATCATCAAGATCAAACCATGGGAGATGTGCTTTTTATTTCTTTTAAGTTCTGGTCTGCTTTTGCAATTTTCAGAGTTTTATGACACATTTGACTTACTTTGTAAATATGGGTCTAAATGACTTTTCTATGATCTAAGGCTTAAACCATGCTTTAATAATGATTAGTTGAGCTTGAATTCAAGGTTTAAGAGTACTTCATAGTTTATCCTTGTCCATGTACATATTCATCTATATGATTCGACATTTGTAATTAAGACTTATTTGCTTTGGATTTAATTACATTAGATAGATTTAAGCTAGAAATTTAGGATTGTCATTTTGTTATGCATATCATATGGACTAACCCTTTGTTTTGTAGCGCTATTAAGGTACGATTTCTAGAACTCCTCTTTAGTTTATCTTAATTTCTTGTTTTTATTGATTTTTCGACTTAATGCGCGACACCTTAGAATTAGGTTTTGCCTTATGTGTATATATGATTAGAGACTCTTTTTTAGGATTTTATTTTATTCGCATGCATTGCACGTTTATTATCGCTGCTGGATCTCGGGTAAGTTCACTTGTCCTCTATTGCATATCATATCGCTTGTTACCTGAATTTTGTGGCTTTTGAATGGTATTTTGTCAATTGCAATTTTACACCCTTTGGACATGCTTTTGTGATGTATATATATATGTATTAGTTGAGGGCATGCTTAGATTAATAAATTTGATTAAAAGGATGTTGAGTAGAGGCCTATCGCAAGATAGGATGAGAGAGGGTGTTTTAGTCCGACGGGCTCCTTCCTCTCTCATTCCATAATCCCCGGACCTAGTTAATCTTTGGTTTCGCAAAAGATCAGTTTCCTTTCAAAATGGTTTCTTAATTTTCCTTTTAAAATTAAGTGGCGACTCATTTGTTTTGATTTTGAAAAGCTGTGGGTAAGTCAACCTGCAATATCCATAATCTGGCGACTTTGTTGGGGATCGAACCCAGAATCTCTGGTTTCGCAGACCAGAATTCTGATTTTGGGTTCACTTGAGGATTAGACTTGAAAAATATCCTTTTAATCGAATTAATCAATCTTTGTGTGCCTGTTGCATTTCACTTGCATGTCCAGCTAGTCGATTGCACGGAACTATGACCTTGGAGGCTCGGGGCAACCCGGTCGGTCAAGTCATCATGGGACTGTGTGATCACCCTTGATCTCGTACCATGATTTGGTATATGAAGCATCCTATCGGGTGTGTGTCAAGGGTCCCTTATTTGACCAAAACCCAGCCTGTGCATAATAGTTTCTATAGAACCTTTCAAATTTAGGAAATCAGCTCTTGATTAGGTTTATGTGCTAGGAAGTTTTGTATGCCCGGAAGGGATTATTTGAGATGATGACGATGCTTGCTTGATAAAAAACGTATAATCCTTTAATCACCTTTTAGCAAATTCTCCTCATGTTCTGCGACATTTGGAGAACATGCCGAACCCTGATTATAAGATTATACTTCTTATATCATGTCTAGCTAAGCATCATTGACCTTGTATGTATCCAAATTCATGAAAAGTACGGTGATAATCCAATCATGTGATCCTTCTGCCCAAAGAGTTTTAAATCCATCTTTGAAAGCAAACAAATTTTGCCGTCTTTATTCCAAAGTTTTCAATCGCTTTTCCGAAAAATTTGGCAGTTCATTTTTGATTAAAACTTCAGAGCCAAACCAAGGTTATTCATCAGCTAAGACACTTTTCAAAACAGGAGTTTCAACCCAATCACTTTTTGAAAAGCGTGATCCAAAATTCTTGAAAATTATTTTCTAAAGATTTCATCAGAAATGCTATCTTTCAAATGAATTTCGAAAATCCTAAAAATTTTCAGACATCGAAGGGTAAAGAGGGTCACAATGAATGGAGAAATCATCGTACTTGACATGGGTAAGGGTTTTATGTGCTTATGTGCTTATGTGTTAGGACTAGGTTTTTCTTTTTCTTTGGCATATAGAGTAGGCACACACACACACATGCATTGCATCCGCATGACATACAAAATAAAAGTTTTGCTAAAATAAAGGTAAAAAGGTATTCTAAAAAAATAATAAAGCTTAAAATCTGCTGTAGGAGCAAAAATAGCCAATCAAGCGTGGTTCAGGGATCCTACGGCAAGACTTGTAAGGAGAGGATACGCTAACATGGCCGAAGAAAGGAACAACGAAGAGATGACCGGATTAAGGGTACTAGTCGAACAGCAAGCGGAACAAATGAGGAGACAGGCCGAGAACATGAACCGCATGATGGGAATGATAGAGGAGCTGAATCGCCGACCGCCGCCGCATGTAATTCCACCCATTATAGACCCGCCTTTGGGAGGAGGAGACGGAGATTGGTTTGACGATCAAGAGGCACATTGGAACGATGCACTAAGAGCCAATAGGGACAGAGAGAAAGATGAGAAGGAGAAACTGTTGACCGAGAAGATAGAAAAGTTGGAAAGGGTAATGCGCAAGGCTCAGGGAGTGGATACCTATCTGATGGAACTAGAAGGATTGTATGACGGAGTCCACGAAACGCTACCAGCTGGTTTCAAAATGCCAGTTTTCGATATGTTTGATGGCACAGGCAATCCCCGCAGCCATGTCCGAATGTGCATAGGAGCTTTTCAGCCTAGTGGACTGAGCACTGCCATGATGGCTGTCCTATTTCAACAAACCTTAACAGGAGCTGCTCTGTCATGGTACCTTACACTTGAGCCAACCAAAACCAGAGTATGGGAAGAAGTGATCAAGGCGTTTGTGGCACAATACGAGTACAATCAGGATTTGGATGTTACTGTCCGAGATTTGGAAACGACCAGGCAGGGGAACAAAGAATCATTCGCCGAGTATTTGAGTCGATGGAGGGGAAAGGCAGCTAAAATGGTACAAAGGCCGCTTGAGAAAGACCAGATCCGAATGCTGATGAAAAATCTGCAACCAGTTTATCAAGAAAAGATGAGATTTCAGTCAATCAACACCTTTGCCGAGGTATTCGATGTGGGGACGAGAATCGAAGATGCAATTCAAGAAGGAACAATCAAGAAGGAGGAGCCACAGAACCGATATCGAAGGCCCAGTTATGGATCAAATGGAGGGCACTCGGGGGGTCACTCTGGCCCCACCGATGTCAATGCACTTAGCGAGCCAGAGAAAAAATTCGATATCACCAGAAACCATCCAAGAGGAGGGGAGGATAAGTCACTGAGGAAGTTTTCAGACTTGGGAGTATCATTATCAACCGCCCTCGACAGGCTATTGGCAAAAGGGCATCTCCGTCAGTTAGAACCTCGACCCCCGCCAAGTCCACTCCCACCACATTTCAAGGGAGATGTCTACTGCAAGTATCATCAACAAAAGGGCCACTCAACGGATCGGTGCATGAGATTAAGGCACGAAATCCAGGACCTCATTGACAACAAAGTGATATCAGAGCCACCTGTCAAAGCCCCCAACGTCACCAAGAATCCTCTGCCGAACCATCGTGCTATGCCACCGCCGCGGGGTCTTTATTTCTTAGGGGAAGAGGAAGCGGCATTCGATCCATCCAAGCTAATCACAAAGGTCGGAGAACCAAAGAAGTTCTATCAGTTGCCAGAAAATTCGGGAATCTACATGCTTGGAAGCCAGCCAGGGATATGGGAAAACGAAGTGACAAGGCCGTCAGATTGGTGGGTCCAAGAAAGCAATGACCGGAACATAGGCCGGGTAGGGGAGGATGATCTATGGTATCAAAGCGACGAAGAGGCAAAAGAAGGCTCAAAGACCGTTTCAAAAGCCGACAACATTTGGGCAAAAGAAGAGATCGACCACTTGACTCGATCTGGTAGGCACTTCAAGCCGCATGAATTAGAGGAAGATCACCCAGGGAGAGAGCTGGAGAAAGGAAAGGGAAAAATGAACGAGGAAGAAGAAGAGGATCGGGTCCTAAAGCAAATGAAGAAGACTCAGGCTAACATCACTGTCTGGGGGTTGCTGATTGCCTCCAAACGCCATAGGCAGGCGGTCCTAGACGCTCTGAATCAGGCTGATGTGTCTGTCGACACCACCCCGGAAGACCTCATAGGATTGATCGACAGGATTCCGACTTCGGCTATCACCTTTTCATCAAATGACTTACCTCCGGGAGGACCCACGCTCAACAAACCACTGTATATCATCGTTGAATGTTTGGGGAACACCGTGCCCGCTTGTCTCGTTGACAACGGGTCTGCTCTTAATGTATGTCCTTTCCGCACAGCCAAGCGAATGGGCCTAGATGAATCTTCCTTTGTGTCGTCTCAACAAAAGGTCCGGGCATATGAAAACACCCAAAGAGCAGTCATGGGCATTATCTTTCTTAATCTCGCTATCGGGCCAATGGACAAAGAAGCTGAGTTCCAAATCATCGATATCCCCGCTTCTTTCAATCTGCTGCTGGGAAGACCTTGGTTGGACAGTTTGGGCGCTATACCATCGACGATCCATCAAAAAGTCAAGTATATCTGGGAAAACAAAGTCTGTGATATCCTCGGAGACAGTTGGGTTCGTTCGTCCGAAGCATCGTCAAGTGCACCGGTTCTAGAATTACAGCTACAAGAAGAAGAAGCGAAAATGGGAGGATTCGAGTTCATCAGCGTGATAGAAGAAGGAAAGTCGGGAGAGTCCCTACCACCCTATTTCGATCAGTATGCTAGTCCAGTGGTCGCAGGAATCATGAAGAAAATGGGCTTCTTTCCAGGATTAGGACTGGGAAAGAACCTTCAGGGCCTGCCGGAGCTTCCAAAAATTCCCACTCAGACTCACACTCACGGCTTGGGGTATCAGCCAACAAAGAAGGAACTAAGGGCAAAGAAGAAGGCTTTTGATGCGCCACTAGACCCTTACTTAAAGACTCTCAATGGATACTTCGTGAAGGAAGGAGAGGATTTCCCATTCTTTGGTTTCCCAGAACCATGGATGGACCAAAAAGACAAATGCATGAAGCCGGGGTTCGAGATCTTCTTCTCCCATGAATTTTCTGGGTACAAAGACTCATTTTTGCAAATGCCTGAAAAGTCTGTTGCTGCCAAGGACTGGATTGGTACGCTAGACGGTTCTGCCATGAAAGATCTGCTAGGCGAAGGGAACGCAGAGGTCGTGAAGGAGGATCCCGGAATGACCAAAGGTGAATACGTCGAGGGCATAGTGGAGGAAGCTGCCGAGAGCGAAGAAAGTGAGGAAGGGAAGGCTGAGGAAGAAGAGATGGAGAAAATCACCAAGACAGGAGGTCCGGAAGAGTGCTTTATTACTGGCCTGGGAGGAGAGCACAAGAAGGAGTGGGTCTTTGAGTCTAGTGATAGGTTCCCCCCACACCCAGAGTCTGTAATGGCCCAAATGAGGCGTCTTTCAATTTCTTGTTGTAATCACTCCAAAGAAAATCAATGAAAGTATGACTGATTCTGCCTACTCGAACGCGCTTAATGAATGTGATGAATGTGATGATCATGAAATACCTATTGAACTGCAAAAACTAATTGAAAAAGAAAAAGAATCTGCATGTAAAATCATTGAGGACACCCTAACAATTAATCTTGGAAATGAGAACAATCCTCAAAATGTCTTCATCGGCTCTACACTTAGCAATAAAGAAAATAAAGAACTAATCAGTCTATTAAATGAATTCAAAGATGTTTTTGCATGGTCTTACAATGATATGCCAGGTATCGATCCAAAAATAGTCCAACACCACATCCCCCTCTTTCCCAATTCAAAACCCATAAAACAAAAATTGAGGCGAATGAGGCCAGAATGGGCACTCAAGGTAAAAGAGGAGGTTGAAAAGCAATTAAGAGCTGGATTCTTGATGGTCACCGAGTATCCCGAATGGATTGCCAACATTGTGCCTGTCCCAAAGAAGGATGGTCGTGTTAGGGTTTGCGTGGATTTTCGGGATTTGAACAAAGCAAGCCCTAAAGACGATTTCCCATTACCCCACATCGACGTGTTGGTTGATAACACTGCGGGACATGAACTTCTATCTTTCATGGATGGGTTCTCCGGGTATAATCAAATCCTCATGGCTCCCGAGGATAGAGAGAAAACCACGTTCATCACTCCGTGGGGGACATATTGCTATAGGGTCATGCCATTCGGACTCAAGAATGCAGGCGCAACCTATCAAAGGGCTGCCACCACTTTACTGCACGACATGATCCACAAAGAGGTAGAGGTGTATGTGGACGATATGATTGTGAAATCCAAGGAGAGGGGAGGGCACCTAGAGGCTTTGAGAAAGTTCTTTGGGAGATTGAGGGAGTTCAAGATGAGGCTGAATCCTCAAAAATGCACGTTCGGAGTCACTACTGGCAAGCTGCTAGGATTTCTCATTACCCAAAGGGGAATAGAAGTGGACCCTACCAAAATAAAGGCCTTAACCGAGATGAACCCACCGAAAAATGAGAAAGAACTGAGAGGGTTCCTGGGTAGAATACAATTTATAAGTCGTTTCATTTCAAAGCTCACCATGACCTGCGACCCGCTGTTCAAGCTACTCAGAAAGGGAGAGAGATTCAATTGGGACACCCCGTGTCAACAAGCCTTCGACAAAATCAAAACCTATCTCCAGAATCCACCTGTCTTGTCACCACCTTCGCCCGGGAGACCTTTGTTACTTTATCTCTCTATATCCGAAGATTCGATGGGATGTATGCTGGCCCAAGAAGGAGAAGAGGGGCGCGTGGAGAAGGCCATTTACTACTTAAGTAAGAGAATGGTGGGATATGAGTTAAAGTATTCGCCCTTGGAGAAGGCCTGTTGGGCCTTGGTTTGGTGTACCCGTCGCCTCCGCCACTATATGCTAGCCTTCCCTGTAATCCTGATATCCCGAATGGACCCATTAAAATACCTGTTCGAAAAACCCGTCTTGACCAGTAGGATTTCCCGTTGGACCATGATGCTAGCTGAGTTCGACATCAGATATGTTACCGCCAAGTCCGTAAAAGGAAGGGCTGTCGCCGAGTTTTTAGCTGACCTCGCTGTAGAATCTGAGGACAAGGGAGACTTCAAGTTCCCAGATAAAGGAATAATGGAAGTCAAGGAGGAGTTGTGGAGAATGTACTTTGATGGAGCAGCCAATCAGTTAGGTTACGGGGTCGGAATCATTCTCATAGCACCAGACGGAGTCCCTACCCCATTAGCTGTCAAACTCAAATACGACTCAACCAACAATACCGCGGAGTATGAAGCCTGCATAATTGGGATGGAAGCAGCCTTGGCTTTGAAAGTCGGACGGATTGATGTCTTCGGAGATTCCAACTTGATCATATCCCAGGTCCGAGGAGATTGGAGGGTAAAGCATGGGAAATTGAGACCTTACCATGACTATCTAGAAAGCCTGAAAGCGCAATTCCGAAAGATTTCCTTTTACTATCTCCCTCGTGAAGAAAACCAACTAGCCGACTCGTTGGCTACCTTAGAAGTCCAAATCCCTTCCAAGATTGCCATGATCCCGCTGTCCATAGAAGTAAGGAATCAACCGTCATTCGAAATGATTGCAGCCATAGAGAGAGAAGATGAAGCGCCTTGGTATGTGGACGTGTGGAAGTTCATTAAGGAAGGAGAATACCCCGAAGGAGCCTCAGAAAAGGACAAGAAGGCGATACGACGATTTGCTGCTCAATTCGTGATCTACGCAGATAAACTATGGAAGAAGTCCTACACCGGGTATAATTTGGAGTGTTTATATGGAAGGGAAGCTAAGAGAATGATGGAGGAAATACATGAGGGAGTATGCGGGCCCCACATGAACGGGCACATGCTGGCGAAGAAGATCATCCGACAAGGGTACTATTGGACGACCTTGGACAAAGACTGTTGTGAATATGTTAGAAGGTGTCACAAGTGTCAGATTCATGCAAATTTGATGCACACCCCACCGTCGCAGCTCTATAGCATGACCACCCCTTGGCCATTTTCCGTATGGGGGATTGATATCATCGGTGAGATAGTTCCAAAGGCTTCTAATGGGCACCGGTATATAATCGTGGCAATCGATTATTTTACAAAATGGGTAGAAGCAGCCTCATATGCGACTTTGAAAGCCAAAGATGTGGTGAGTTTCATTGAGAAGAACATAATCTGCAGATATGGAGCCCCGAACGAGTTTATCTCCGATCATGGCAGCCATTTCCAGGGGGAAGTCATCCCGCTCTTAGAAAAGTATAAGATCACTCGCCATCAGTCATCCCCGTATAGGCCCCAGACGAATGGAGCAGTAGAGGCAGCGAATAAGAATGTTAAAGCAATCTTGGGGAAGACGACAGATACATATAAGGATTGGCATGAGAAGCTGCCATTTGCTTTATGGGGGTATCGGACGTCAGTAAGGACTTCAACGGGTGCTACGCCATACTCGTTGGTCTACGGAATGGAAGCAGTCCTTCCAGTCGAGGTGGAAATACCCTCTCTCAGAGTCTTAGCAGAATGTGAAGTGACAGAATCAGAATGGATACAGGGAAGGTATGAGGAATTGATGCTGCTCGATGAAAAGAGGCTGACCGCGATAAACCATACTCGGGGGTACCAAAAGAGAATAGCTCGTGATTTCAACAAAAAGGTCCGCCTAAGGAAGCTTGCTGAGGGTGACCTGGTCCTCAAAGAACTGAAGGTGCCTGTTTATGACCCCAGAGGAAAGTTCAAACCCAACTGGGTCGGGCCGTACATCATCAAGACCCTCCTTTCCGGAGGGGCGGCCTATCTCATGGACCTGGACGGGGTTGAATTTAAACAGCCAATTAACCTCGATCGCCTCAAGAAATACTTTGCTTGAAACCTTTTTCTCCCGAAGCCTCCTACCTTGATGAACTACGCTTGACCTGATTCCCGCTAGGGGATACGTAGGCAACCAATTTGGTTCAGTCATTTCAAAAAAAAAAAAAAAAAAAAACGGTGCTAAACTAGGGGCAAACTAGCGTTTGCCCAGAGCCGCTTCAAAGCCATAAACCAGGGGCAAACTTCGTTTGCTAAGACGAAGAACCCAGATACAAAACCCTCCCTTGGATCGTCTGGCTGTCAAGATAAGTACTATAAAAAGGGCAAATGAGAATTCGTAGAAGGATTAAAGTTTAAAGCAAAGAAGCAAAGTAAAGAGCCAAGTTAAGACAATAAAAGGATAATTCTTCATAAGAGATTAATCGAAAGGGTGGACACTTTAGATTTAAGCATGACAACACTTCTTGAAAAGGAAAAATAAGAAAAATCACATTCAAAAGCGCAAACAGAGGGTAGGCAGGGTCTGTCAGAAGAGTTTCGTAAAATGTCAGGCATTTTCCCTGTTTTCGTCTACTTTATTATGCATGTGTCTGTCAAGCTCGCCTCGCAGCCGAGGTTTGGATCTCTAGAAGATACTCAGCAGTCGGCACAGTCAGAGCAGGAATCCTTGGGAACGGAGCAGCCATTCTATTAGGCCAAGCCTCCATGAAAGCCTTCACGATAGAAGGACGCAAAGGGAATCCCCTGGTGAAATCAGCGGTCACAGATTCAGTGGTATCTTGCAAAAGTCCGAACTGACGGACGACTCGGTCAGGAATGTAGAAAGTCGTAGCATGCAAACCCGGTAGCCAGATGCCAGGTCGCCCTGGGAGGCGTACAGCAACAGAGCGATGGATCCACGACGGACAAACCCAGCAGATGTCACTAAGAGAAAGACCCCGAAGCCAATCAAGCCACGTGTCGGCGGACTGAAACAAGCTGTGAATCTCCATGCGATCATAAGGAAGTGACCCACGGAGATGGGAAGCATGAATGAAGAGGTCCAAACGCTCCATGAGCCAAACCTGCAAGACAAAAGGTGCTCCAGCAGATAACATGACCCCAGTGGCATGAGCATGGCCCAATCCAATCAGAGTTTCACCAAGGAATAGCATGACGGCACTCTTCATCTCCCGCAAACCGCAGGCGATGGGTATGAGAATGTCCGAGGATGACCGAAAGAAGAAGTAAGAGAGCATAGCAATCGACAAGGCACTACGTCGAATGATCTGATACTCACCATTGTAAGGGTCCCCTATGGGAGCGTAAACAGAAGAAAGGCGCTCAAAGTCGATTTGCCTGTCATGAACAAAAGAGCCCGCCGCATTCCGAGACATGTGAAGAAGGCTGGCTAAGTCCCGAACATACCCGGCCTGAATCTGAGGGACCATCAATTCAGCAGAAGGATCCGTGTGGAGAATGGCGCTAAACTCCTCAAATAGGGGACAGATCTCCTGAGAACCAAAGCGGAAGACGTTGAAAGTGGGATCCCAACATTGAATGGCAGCCCGAAGTAGACCCTCATTTAGATTCATTTGTTGGAAAGAGAAGAGATCGTTTAGTCTGAAGCACTCAAAATTGAGCTTGTCAATACCAGAGAGAGTATCCATCCATGGGAAGAGGATTTGAGAACTAATGGGGGCCATTTGAAGGGAAAATGAGGAGAAATGAGATGTGTTTTGCGGAACTTTGAGAATAAAGGGATATAAATAGAAGAATAAGGCTGTCTACCTACCTGCGGCACTCGATAAAGTGCAGCGGCACTCGATGAAGTGCCGCGCGGCAGTCAGCGAATGCCGTTGCGGCATTTACAGACTGCCGTAGCGGCTCTCACTGAGTGCCGCGGAGGCTTAACCGAGTGCCGTTCTGAGTTTTTCATTGGCCAGAATCTGTTTATAACACGATCAGCCCACCTGCAAACAGAAAATTAATTGGGAAGCAATAAAAAACGTACGCATCATGCGGCACGTACAAATACATTCATTCATTCATTTCATTTATTTTCAAAAGATAAAAGAAGCAAGAGCATTCAAAATAAAGTCAGGGACCAAGCCATGGTCCCACATACGGCAAGAGTTGGACCAAGCTATGGTCACACATACGGTGAGTAAGCAAAGGAAACATAAATGTGCAAAGCATCTATCCTACCAACTATAAGGAAGCAACCATAAAAAATAAAGCATATGTGTATATATATATACAGTCATCCACCAAAATAAAAAAATCCTCTCAAAAGAAAACAAAATCAGGATCAGCTCCGACCCCGACCCCGGCCGCGAGCCTGACGGGTCGTACGCCTAAGAGGCTCCTCCTCTGACTCGGTCCCGCTGCCTCCACCACTCTCTCCGCGCCCGCTGCCTCGGCCTCTACCACCGCTAGTGCCCTCGCCGACGCCTCCGCCGCGCCCAGCACCGCTACCTCCGGGGGCATCGCTGAGAGAGATGCCGAACTGCTGAAGCCGATGCTGGAGCTGTCCCACCTGCTGAGACAGGACTCTGTTCTCCTCCATCTGGAAGAGAGGGGATGAGTCCAGAAAAGTGTTGAAAGGACATTTGGAATACTAAGAATATGGAAAGGGTAGGAGATCATACCTGGGCCCTCAAATGGACCGCAGCAGTCGCCCGAGCTCCCTCAGCCTGAAAACAAGAGCCAGGAATAAAGATCAGTAAAAAGAGATACAATCCCGGTCAACAGTAGGAATGGGGATAAATTTCTTACCATCCACTCCCGCTCGAGAACCCACTGTCGCACGCTGTGGGCATACGCTAGGCCCTCTTCCGCGTAAGCACGCGGGACGACGTCATAATGTAGAGGTATGGTGGGAGCACCATGTGATAGTCAAGGAATCGTCATCGAGTGGGGCTCCCCGAATGAGACGGTCGACATAGTCCAGTCCCACTCGGGCAAGGCAGGAGCTCGAACCGCGGCAGGAACAGGCTGCAAGCAAAAGAAATGAAGCATGGGTAAAGAATAAAAAGAAAAATCACAGAAATAATAAAGGAATCGTTTACTCACCCGAGTCACTTCCATCAAAGGGAAGTTTGGCATCAGCTTGGCGGCACGGAAAGCCGCATAACCTGACGGGTCGTCCAAAAAGCCATGAATACCGAAGCCAGCTCGAGCAGTCGTAAGATCGTCGCCCTGGAGCGTGTCTGTGGCCCTCATAGAGACGGGAGGAGGAAACGGCACATAGAACCCAGGGGCCGCTATCGACTGCCGGGTCACTCTCTCTCCCAAATACCATGCCATACCCTCCGACCCACCATCGAGGAGTCGCCTCGTCGGGTCATACCCGGCCGACTCTCGCAACCCCACCCTAGCCTCAGGCAAGACCCTGAGCTACGGCTGCCAGTGCACGTGCCCCTCCCTCAGGTTCGTCAGGAAGTTCCTGAACGAAACAAAATCATGAGCCCCGGTCTTCCTCCCAACTCTGTCCTTCGCCCATTTCAGCCCCTGGGGCATGATAAGGGCGTCGGCGTCGCGTGTCTGAGGAGACATCATGCGAAGATACTCGTGGGACCAAATCTGTGATACAAAGAGAAAAGAAAGGAGATTAGTCTCACATTTAAAAAAAAAAAAAAAAATTGGAAAAAAGGGAAGAAGAAAGCAATATGATAATGAGCAATATAGAAAAAGTATACCTCCCACGCTCTCCAATACCCGCCAGTACCAGCCGACTTGTCCCAGGAAATGACGCTCATATGCCTATACAGGATGGCCAACCCTGTACCAACCCAGTCGTACCCAGCAACCTGGTCCAGGCGCTCCAACGACGCTACCAAGGAAGCGGAAATCCGGTCCCCCTTGGTGCTCAACAAGGAGCACCCCAGCACATACATCAAGAAACCACGGGCCATCTGCTCGTCTGTAAAGCCGGGTTTCCCCCGGAAAGTATCCATGAACCATCGAGCAGTGACCAAGGCCTCCTCCGGGACCACCCCTAGCAAGGGCTCCATCTGATCCCACTCCTGGTCTGTAAGGTGCCGCAGGGGCTCTCCTCCGAATGGGATCCCCGTAATCATGCTAAAGTCTAGGGGGGTCATCGTCATCTCCCTGAAATCGAAGTGGAAGGTACTCGTAGTATCCCACCACCGCTCCGCCAGCGCGTGTATCTGCTGAAGGTCGTTGGAGCTCTTCGTCAAAAGCTTGACGAAGTCTCCAAACCCTGCGGCATCCACCAAAGCCCTCACAGTCGGGCTCAGCTCTGTGTACCACTCGTGGCCGTGGGCGAGGCTGCCGTGCCCCTTCAGCACCTTCGGCTGCAACTGCAAGAAAAGAATAGAAAATTTTGTTGTTAGGGAATGGATAAAGAAGAGAGCAACAACAGTAAATAAATAATAAATAAGGGAATATCAAGGCATTTGTTTGCATTCAATAAAGAAAAAAAAAAAAAAAAAAAGAAGAAAAAAAAAGAAAAAAAAGGGAAAAGAGAAAAGGAAAAATTTGGAAATACTCGTAGGAAAATTCACAAGCATGCTACTCGTTTGCATTCAAACTAAGTTCAGCAGCCGTTCGCACAATAAAAGCATTTACAATACTGAAGAGATTTTTTAGACAAGGAAAAGAAGAGATGGTTCACTTCCGTGGAGTTTCAAAAGAAATTCAGTTTCAAAAGAAATTCGGATTCAAAAGATGTCTAAAATTAAAATTAAAAAGCAGCAATGGCGCCCGAAAAACGAATTGTCGCTATGCATTAGGGGCATATGCAAGATCTTGATTAAAGTCGCGCCCAGAAATCCTTTGAGGAAGAAAAGATAGTGAAAATTAAATATGCACAGGTACAGGTGAAACACTCGGGAGTTCGTAACCACAGTGATTGTATTTATGAGGAAATGTGAAATTTCGAATAAAGCAGGTTTGTGTTCATGAACTTTAATAATAATAATAAAAAGATAAGGTCAAGGGACGACCAAATTAAATAAGCGAGCAATTCATGAATTTCAAAAAAAGAATCGAAAAAGAAAGAGAAAGAGTGTTTACCTCGCGCTTGAACGCGCGGGCCGACAGATGCTCATCAGGATCCCTCAGTAGAAGCGTGGCGTCTGGGTGATGCGTAGTAGTATACCTGGCCCTCTTCTTGGGTCCTGAACCACTCGCCATAATCTGTCAAAGAAAAGAGAGAATTCGAGCGTTAGATTCATGAAAATTTTGAAAAACAAGGAAATAAACGAGATTAATCAAGATCTGATCTAGCAGAACTAACCTGTGGACGTCGTAGATCAATATAGAAGCAAAGAAAGGATGAGAGAAAAATTTCTCCAGAGAGATTCCGAGATGAAGAGAGTTGAGAGAATGAATGAAATGTTTGAATCCCGGCAGTTTTAACCACTGCCGCTCAAACGCGGCACTCATTTTTCCGTGCGCGGCAGTCAGTCAACTGCCGCGCGGCACTCGCCGAGTGCCGCAACGGCACTCCGTGAGTGCCGCGCGGCAGTCACTGACTGCCGCGGAAAACTGCGTGTGCCGCGATTAAGGCGGTTCAAAGATATTTATTTCCCCCCCGAAAATTCAAATCAAGTCCCGAAATTTGAATTTGAGGCCCCAAAAATTGCCCTCATTGCGCTTTTGGCCCTCAGGGTCGTTTCATAGGTACACTTTGACTACAAATTTTGGAATTCAAAAATATTCGAGCCCGTGGGCCCCCATTTTTGAAAATTGGAGATGTTTGAGCTCGTGGGCTCCCAATTTATGAAAATTAAAATATTTGGGCCCGTTGGGTTCCCTATTTTGAAAATCGCAGTACTTGAGCCCGCGGGCCCCGACTCTTGAAAATTGAAAATATTTGAGCCCGTGGGCCCAGACTTATATTCCCGGTTTTCGCAACAGATTTGCGTCGATTAACCCTCGTTTTTGAGAATATAACGGACTTATATTCCCGGTTTTCGCAACGGACTTGCGTCAACCCGCTTTTTTGATAATATAACGGACTTATATTCCCGGTTTTCGCAACGGACTTGCGTCAACCCGCGTTTTTGAGAATATAACGGACTTATATTCCCGGTTTTCGCAACGGACTTGCGTCAACCCGCGTTTTTGAGAATATAACGGACTTATATTCCCGGTTTTCGCAACGGACTTGCGTTAACCCGCGTTTTTGAGAATATAACGGACTTATATTCCCGGTTTTTGAAAATGTACAGTAGATTTTGAGCCCGTGGGCTCCCAAAGCTTGAAAAATTTGAAATCTGGAGGATATAACAGATTTATATCCCCCATCCGCGTGACAGATTTGCGTCGATTAACCCTCGTTTGGAGAATATAACGGACTTATATTCCCGGTTTTCGCAACGGACTTGCGTCAACCCGCATTTTTGAGAATATAACGGACTTATATTCCCGGTTTTCGCAACGGACTTGCGTCAACCCGCGTTTTTGAGAATATAACGGACTTATATTCCCGGTTTTCGCAACGGACTTGCGTCAACCCGCGTTTTTGAGAATATAACGGACTTATATTCCCGGTTTTCGCAACGGACTTGCACTGACCTTCGTGATCAAATCAAAAGCACTCTCCTGACACCTGCAGCAGATTCTTGCGTAGATAATCTTCCCTGACCAAACACGCCACGAAATACGCGTCATACATAGGTAAAATGTGATAAGCATGACACTTACATAACCAGGTTAATTCAGACAACACCGTTGCATAGCACGTGCATCACGACAGGATAGATGCATCCATCCGTGTGACTATTTGCGTCTGTGAATGATCAACCCATGCTTGAACTACGCTTTGGTCTGATTCCTGACAGGGATACGTAGGCAGCTCATCATGGAGCCCAACCAAATAGGATTCCGCTGCACGCCCGTTTTGCAACGCATTTTGTTTTTGCCTAAATTCGACAGTCAGGTCAAAGGCTTGTCTTCACACAGGCTTTGACATTCGCTTATGGGACGCGTTGCTCCACAAGCTCTGTCAAAGAGGGGCAAACTGTAGACACCCCAATTTTGACCGGCCGTCGAATTTAGGAGAGCGTCACCTCCACGTCCAATGATGACAATGACCGAAAAATTCGAAGTATTCCAAGCTCTTCAGAAAATTCTCCAAAACGCGATAAAATTTCACAGAAAGAGGGAATTACCAGGTATTTAGGAAAATTCATATATAAAACACAACTTTTGGAAAAGATATTCAAAAAAAATTTGTTTCAAAAAGAGAAAAGACCTAAAAGGGGAATTTTAGCCAAAACCGGCACACGGCAGGCTTCCGCGGCACTCGGTGACTGCCGCACGGCAGTCACAGAGTGCCGTGCCGGCACTCACCAAGTGCCGCTACAGGTTTCTGACTGCCGTTTGCTTTTAAAGTCTGTATTTTGCAGAGCAATACGTATGCGCATGCGAATAAGAACCAAAAACTGATAAAGTAAGACTGACAAAAATGCGGCAATCCATTAATTGCCGCGGCATTTGGTGAATGCCGCGCGGCAGTCATGAAGTGCCGCAACGGCATTTGATGAATGCCGCAGCGGCAGTCACGGACTGCCGCGTCAGTATCTGGACTGCCGCGCTGGACAGCAGTCTGCATAATTTCAGAAAGTACACATTGTACCAACTAATGAGGGAATTACACCTGTTTTTTGCTCCGAAATTCACCAAAATTACCTGGTAATTTTGCTTATAAAAGAGAAGGGATCTTCTTAAAAGAGAAGAGACCAAGAAAAACACAAAAAAAAAACACATTGGGAGAGAAGTCCTATACAAAAAATACTTCCATTACACCAACATTTTTAGAGAGAAAAGAGAGTGTTTAGAGAATTAGAGAGAAGAGCTTGGAAGATCTTCAAAGAAAAGAAAACTTTGAGGATAATTTGGAGGTGATCCTCTAACCATAGATTATTGGCTTATTCTTTCTTCTTTTAAAATCTCTAATCCTAGAATCTTTCACTATTTTTTTGTTTATCAAGTAACTTAGGAGTTTCTTTTGTCTCCATATTACTCTCTTCCACTTTCTTTGCTTATATTTTTCTCTTGAAGGTCTTGGAGATCTTCAATATCTCTTTTGATCTCTTGAGCATGATCTTTTGAATCCCATGTAGGCTTGTACTTCACATAGGAGTCAAAGTTTGATCACCACTTCATAAGAGGATCCAAGTCCATACTCATGACTTGGATCTTCTAAATTTGATGTCTTGAGGAATCCCTCCTATATTCCTTTAGGACTCATGAGTCATAGTCATGTCTCCTTCTCCAATGACCATCAAATGGTAGGAGAAGGTAGTTTTGAGTCTAAACTCATCTCCATGGTTTAGATTCCTTATCTTGTAGATTTCATGAAGTCTATCCATATTTCATTTGAAATCTATGAAGAATAAAGGTTTATAGTCTCTAATGGCCATCAAATGGTAAGAGAAGTGGTTTGGTTCAACTCAACTTCATGGTTTAATAGTTGGAGTTACCAAATAAAAATTGAACTAGCAAAGTAAAAACAGTGAATCCACAAACTGTTTTTGATCAAAGATTTTTAGTTCGAAATCTAACCGTTGAAATCAAGTGAAACCAACGGGAAAGTGTCAATAACACAATATTCTACCGCTGTAATTTTTGTTTTAAGGTGGTTTCACGTTTAGCATGGTTTGATCATGAGTTTTGTGACACAAATACAATCTGTCCAGAATTTCAGAATAGTTTCAGAATAGTGACACTCTTTTGAAACAATTAAATCAGAGTTCTAATAAAGTGTTTGTGGTTCCAAATAATTTTTTCTATGAAGATTAATGTGTTAGGAAGTCACCCTAAAAAGAACAAGGCAATTCGGATTTTTTTTCTATTTTTAATAAATCGTGCAAGAATTCTGGACAGAAGGTTGTAAAGTGCTGAGTGACGTCTAGTATTTTGCATATTCCCGGAGATCCGACCGTTGGAACTTTGATTTTCTTTTTGATTTGAAAACTAGACTCACAGAGGCATATTGAGTCCAAAAATCATCAAGATCAAACCATAGGAGATGTGCTTTTTATTTCTTTTAAGTTCTGGTCTGCTTCTGCAATTTTCAGAGTTTTATGACACATTTGACTTACTTTGTAAATAAGGGTCTAAATGACTTTTCTATGATCTAAGGCTTAAACCATGCTTTACTAATGATTAGTTGAGCTTGAATTCAAGGTTTAAGAGTACTTCATAGTTTATCCTTGTCCATGTACATATTCATCTATATGATTCGACATTTGTAATTAAGACTTATTTGCTTTGGATTTAATTACATTAGATAGATTTAAGCTAGAAATTTAGGATTGTCATTTTGTTATGCATATCATATGGACTAACCCTTTGTTTTGTAGCGCTATTAAGGTACGATTTCTAGAACTCCTCTTTAGTTTATCTTAATTTCTTGTTTTTATTGAGTTAAAGTACTCAAAGGATCTCAGTACACTATTTATTAAGTTAAAGTACAAATTAGAGAGTGACTTAACAAAAAGGACAAAAGGTTGACAGCTGGTGCTTGCACGGTATAAGTGCATGCACCATAGAATCTCCAATGAATAGCCAAAGTCACCTCACGCGCCTCCACGCGCGTCATTTTCTGAGGCTGCTCGCACTATGCGAGCAGCGTACCGTATCATTTCTAATTTCGAAAAATGTTTTTTAAATTTTAAACATCCATAACTTTTGACCTACAACTCAATTTTTCGCAAATTTTGTACCGTTGGAATCGTGTCGACGAGAGCTACAAAACTAGTACCATTATTGATATATTTTGAGAAAAAAAAAATTCATGTTTTTACATACATGAATAATAAGTGAAATTTCACTTGATATACATAAAATATTAAGTGAAATTTCACTTAATTCTAGAGCTTTTAAAAACTCTCCTAAAAAAGGCCTAAGTTCAATTTTTGCAAAGCTCATAACCTACTTACCAAATGAATTAACATGAAATTGTGCTTTAAAAAGGAAGAAGCACCAAAATGGGGGCCAAACTAAGCCTTAATGTTCATGTACGAGTTAAGTGAAATTTCACTAAATATTCATATAGGCATGGTGATTTGTTTTTTTTTTGTTTTTGTTTTTTTTTAAACAATGCATATTTTGTTAAAATAAGCAAATTTCATAATCAATTATAAAACACAATTTTTCAACCAAAACAAATGTAGGAATTCTTGTTAAAATTCGTCTTTTTAAATTTTTTTTTTCTTAAAACATATAAATTTGGCATACATAAATATTTAGTGAAAATTCACTGAACCCGAACATGCATTCTTCATAAAAAAAATTGAAGCTAAACTTAACATTCGTGTACTCGTTCAGTGAGATTTCACTTAGGCTTAGTTTGGCCCCCATGTGGCTTTTTAAAAAGAGCTTATGAAATTTATTACTAAGTTCTTTGATAATTTTATACAAGTGACACACTACTCTTCAAAAAGACATCATGAAATCAAAAAGCAACCTTGAGCTTTTAAAAGCTCTATTCTAGAGCTTTTAAAAGCTTCCTCCTAGAGCTTTTAAAAGCTCCCTCCAAAAAAGCCCTAAGTTCAAATTTTGCAAAGCTCATAAACTAGTTACCAAATGAATTAACATGAAATTGGACTTTAAAAAAGGAGAAGCACCATGTGGGGGCCAAACTAAGCCTTAGTGTGTCAAGTGAAATTTCACTAACTATCCTAAAAGTCGCTAAAAGTAACTCTCTAGAGTTTAAGGTCTAAATTGATGCTTACTTTGTTAAAAAGTCCCTCAAATGTCAAGTTAAGTAAAATTTCACTTAATATTCATGTACAAGTTCAGTGAAATTTCACTTAATATTCATATATGCTAAGTGAAATATCACTCTTTTTTTTTCATATTAAACAATGCATATTTTGTTTAAATAAAAAAAAAATCAAATTTCACAAATCAATTATAAAACATAGTTTTTCAAACCAAACAAATGTAAAATTCTTGTGAAATTTCACTAAAACTCTCATTAAGAACAAAGTGAACATTCGGTTTTTTTTTTCTCACAACATATCAACTTGGCATTAGTGAATATTACGTGAAAATTCAATAATCAATACACGAATATTATGTGAAAATTCTATTAGGTACGTCTAGTACATGGCATGTAAAAATAAGAGTTTTTTTATTTTGCTCAAAAGGTATCAACAATGGTACTAGTTTTGTAGCTCTCGTCGACACGGTTCCAACGGTATAAAATTTGTAAGAAACAGAGTTGTAGATCAAAAGTTATGGAGGTTTAAAGTTTAAAAATACATTTTCGAAATGGATATCATATGGTACAGCCACTCACACGGTGTGAGTGGCTGAAACCAATAAAAGCGCGTGAGGGCTGGGATTACATGTGGGATTTTCTATGGTGCGTGTATTTATATCGTGTGAGCACTGACTTAGATTCCTTTTGTCCTTTTTAGAAAATTGTCAAAACAATTGGAGTTTAAAACTTTGGAGGGTTACTTGTAGAGATTTTTCAATAATTTTTTTTTTTTTTTTTAAGTTTATGATGCTTTTAGATATAAAGCTACATATCAATTAAGAAACAAAAATGATTATCGTTTCTTGATATTTCAGTGTTAAGTTAACTTATGAGTCTAGAGTTTTGAGTTTAATTATTGTCGTGCCTATAGTCATTCATGTTTAGGATGCAAAATTCTAAAAATCAATTTTGTAATTGTATAAATAATTGGGCCTCTCTTAGGACCAAATTGGAATGTTGGGCTTAGACCTCACTATTAAGCCCAAATTTGTCCCTGAAATTTCATTGATCACGAAGCAGAAACCGATTGGCCTTGCGAGCCTATACTCTTAACCCAAATTTTATGTTCAGGCTAGTCTTATAGATCGGGCAAGCCGATAAGCCTCGACCTCTAAACAAATCCACAACTATTTTTTCCCCTTCCTTTTATGGAGGTATCAGATCCCACAAACCTTTCACAAGTTAATTTTTCTACAAAAAAATCTTTATTCAAATCTTCAATAGTACAATGTGTTGCTTTTTGATATGGTTATCTTAGGAGACCACTGATATAATTGTCTTGGGCAGATTTAATGCGAGAAGTAGAGAGAGAGATGGAGACAAATGGAGAGTGAAAGACAGATTTAGAGAGAGAAGTAAGGTTAGGAAAATAACATATTCATTCATATCTCCTTACTAGTGCACGAACTGGCTATAAATAATCTTACAATTGATGCATGCAGAATGGAAACTCATGAACTACCAATGCCTATTTACAAGGAAAATTGGTAACATGGGATGATGTGTATTACGTGAGAAATGCGAACTAACTAGTGCCTAATTACATAGGACATGCATGCAAGTGGGGTCCTATTTACATGGGGTATGTATGCTAGTGCTCAAGCTATCGCACATTGCATGGTTTGCATGGCTGGACCATAACAATCCCCACCGCTTGAAGTTTCCTTGTCCTCAAGGATGAAGCCGGGATATGACTTAGAAGTACGAAATTTCAGAGATAGGGCCGGGTAGGTTTGGTTCGGGAGGTGGGTTTTCGGTGAATGAGACATCTTCAATCATGAGGAGCTTGGGATTACTACAACGATGGCCAGGTATAAATTTTTCATCACAGTAGTAACAAAGGCCTTTTTCCCAGCGCGCTCGAGCTTCTTGACCGGTGATTGTTTTAAACTGTGTTGAGGAGGTGGTATTGGAGGGATTTAGTTTGTCGGCAGGTGGTGGACCAAGGATACCGGCAATAGAAGTAGTCGGTGGAATACAGATTTGTGGTGTACTAGGGAGAGTTGATGAACAGGGAAAAATGGTGGATTTGTTTTGGAGGGTATTGTGTTCTTCAATTAGTCGGGCCACACCAATTGCCTCCGATAAGGTATGAGGTTTCTTGATTTTGACGTCGAGACGAACTTCATCTTTGAGACCGGTTGTAAAGCACCCAATTTAATAACTGTCGGGAAGAGCATCAACAAGTTGGGAGAGTCTTTCAAACTCTTCCTGGTAAGCACCTACGTTGGTGGTTTGTTTCAGCCGTGTGAGGGCCTCGGAAGGGTCATCGAAATCGGTGGGTCCAAAGCGGCGGAGTAACGCTTGTCACGACCCATCCCGCTACGCGCAGAAATAGGACACGTGGCACGCCATCAAGGCTCATCCAAACATCATATAACAAATACGCAGCGGAAAGAACTTTAAAACAACCCTGGGTATTTAAAACTTAGGGAACATTACCCTCTGAGTTTGTAAAATCCATTGGAATCAGAGTTATAAAAAGTTTTGGCCAATTAGAAACACATCCAAAATACTCAGTTTTGAAAACAGAGGTTCAGTCGACTGATCAGGGAACCCAGTCGACTGCTCAGTCGACTGATCAAGGTCCCCAGTCGACTGTGCTAAGCAGAACCAAAATGTAACATTTTCAAAAGGGGTCCAGTTGACTGATCTGGAGGTCCATTCGACTGGTTTTGCCATTTTTAAAAGCAGTAGCCAAAACCAACAGTGTCTCAGTCGACTGATGCAAGGTCCAGTCGACTGCTTCTCTTACTATTCACTTTCAGTGTCTCAATCACACGAGATCCAGTCGACTGATCCTGGGTTCAGTCGACTGCTCCCCTGCTGGGCAGCCTGAAATGAAATATTAACAACTCATGCTTCTCTACACCAACCACAATCACAACCATAACTGATTTTCAACATTTAAAACATAACTGCAGACGTTCAATTATAAGATTACAATACCAAAGAACTAATCCAAAGATCTATTACAACATTTTACAAATTCCCAATCCTTACACAAGTTTTAGGATTAAAACAAAAGCATATACAATTATGATTCCCCGGCGTTCCTCGGCCTCACTCCTCACGATTCTTCTTCTCTTTCCTCTTACCTGCAATGGAGTACATCTCCACTGCTCAGCTGTATGCTGAGCGTACAAGTCTAACATATGAAATATATGACAAAACATGCTTTAATCTCATAAATCATATCAATAGTCTCTAGGGAGGAAAATACGCATTCATCCGGTAGCGGCAAGTCCAAGCCTTAAACCGCGATGTCAATGGCAAGTCCAAGCCTACAACCATGCACAGTAGCCGTCGCTACTAAAATTCTCAAACATCGAGAAGCTTACTCCGGTATGAATTTGTATAAGACTCCCCTTTGACCCACATAGACAACTCAACGTGCTCGCGTAAATTTAGACATGCTTTTCACAAATTAGTGCGTGCATAATTAACGTGCCTACAATTAACACATGGATTTCGCCCGGATCTCAATTTCGTCGTCGAAATATAAAACATGAATTCCTCTATATTTCATAAGTTAGAACTTCATACCTCGTGCGATTTCCCCCAAACTTTGAAGGATCAACTAGGAGGCTAAATAATTGTCGGATTTCGAATTTGAGAAAATTCCTATAAGTTTATACCTGTTTTTCCCAAAAGTCTAGAATTAAGATTTTTACAAAAATTGGCCAAACACGGCCTAAGTAGTATCAAAACGTAGGTCTTACCTCCACGAGTTCAAATCTTGAATCTGGAGAAAATCTGACGGACGGAAGGTCGTCGTATGTCACCGGCAAGCTCGTGGCAACCAAATCTCCTTTCTCTCTCCTCTCTCTAGATATTTGTGAGTTTTGGATGAGAATGAAATCTCATCCCCCACCTATTTATAGAAAAGCTCTTCGGGAATTACGTTTACCTCCCCACGAGTTCCTCAAACTTCTAATTAACTCCCGAAACTTCGCACACGTCCATTTTATGCCTTTACGAGCGAAAACTATAAATTTCAAAAGTTTTCGACTAGGTTTCGTTTGGGTCCAAAAATAACGTCTGAAACTATATTCTGTGGAATCTCTACACAACCTACCTTTTTAATTAACGTATCACTCACGTTCTCACCACAGTTCTCAAAATGATATACTAAGGTATCCAAATACCAGAATTATACTACACAGGTATAATTACTATTCACAGGAATACCAGGTAAAGTCAAATAACATTTAAATCATATAAATGCCATTTACTCATGCCCATGCAATATGAACTGCCATGTTCCCGTGTTCTTACTGACACCTTACCGTTGACTCACAGTCAACCTCAACTCAAATTATTAATAACATTAATAATTTCAAAATCTCAAAGGATGCATTTTCAAAATCATAAAATTTCTAGAACGGGTGTGACAACTCTCCCCTCCAAAAAGGAAGTTTGTCCCCAAACTTTACCTCATGTGTCGAACAGGTACGGATACTCATTCCGCATGTCTTCCTCATTTTCCCACGTAGCCTCTTCAACAGTGTGACCACGCCACAATACTTTCACCATTGGAATCGTCTTGGTTCTCAAGACTTGTTTCTTTCGATCTAGAATCTTGACCGGTTGTTCTACATAAGTCAAGTCTCCCTGAATTTGCAGCGGTTCAGGTACAATGATCTTACTCACATTAGTCATACACCGTCTCAGCATCGATACGTGAAATACGTTATGCACATGTTCCAACTCTGATGACAAGGCCAATCGGTAAGCCACTGGACCTACTCTCTCTAGGATCTCGAAAGGTCCTATAAATCTTAGATTGAGCTTTCCCCTCTTTCCAAATCGTACAATGCCTTTCGAAGGCGATACTTGCAAGTATACGAAATTTCCCACTTCAAAATTCATCGGTCGTCGTTTAGAGTCCGCATAGCTCTTATATCGACTCTGAGCTACCTTAAGACGTTCCTGAATCAATTTCACCTTCTCAGTAGTCACCTGTATTAACTCAGGTCCTAACAACTTTCTTTCCCCCACCTCGGTCCAACAAACCGGTGATCGACGCTTACGGCCATACAAAGCTTCATATGGTGCCATACCAATACATGATTGAAATCCGTTGTTGTACGCAAATTCAATTAATGGCAAGTGGTGCTCCCAATCACTCCCAAAGTCTAATACACACAATCTCAACATATCTTCCAAGGCCTGAATCATACGCTCTGACTGTCCGTCGGTCTGAGGATGAAATGCAGTACTGAAACTCAATTTCGTACCCATAGCTTTTTGCAAACTTCCCCAAAACCTTGACGTAAAGCTACCATCCCGATCTGATACAATCACTGCTGGGACTCCATGTAGTCTTACAATCTCTTTCACATACAACTCTGCTAACCTCGAAGGCTTAGTTGTCTTGATTGGTAGAAAATGAGTTGACTTGGTGAATCGGTCAACTATAACCCAAATCTTATCATTCTTATTACATGATCGTGGAAATCCTGAAACAAAATCCATCGTAATCTCGTCCCACTTCCATTCCGATACAGGTAAAGGTTGTAATAATCCCGCGGGTACTTGTCTCTCTGCTTTAACCTGTTGACATGCCGAACATTCAGATACAAACTTAGCGACTTCACGCTTCATACCCTTCCACCAGAAGTTTTCTCTCAAGTTTCTGTACATCTTATTACTTCCCGGGTGCACTGAATATTTCGTACTATGAGCTTCTTCTAGAATCCTCTCTTTCAAGTCTTTCACATTTGGTATACATAATCGATTTCCCAGTTTCAACGTTCCTCGTTCCAACACAAAACCAGGTCGTCTCCCCAAAGGTATCTCGTCCCTCATTTTGCACAAATAGACATCATTAAATTGTTCTTTCTTGATCTCATCAATAATATCTGGGTTTGCAATGATTGCCATCATTAAGCCACCACTAGTCTCTGGAATCACGTCCAATTCTAAGCGTTCCATCTCTTTTATCAACTCTTTTTGTTGTGTTAGCTCGTCGGCTAAATTCCTCGGCGTCTTTCGGCTTAATGCATCGGCCACTACATTTGCCTTTCCCGGATGGTACTCAATTGAAAGATCGTAATCCTTCATCAACTCCAACCATCTTCGCTGTCTCATATTCAAATCTCGTTGGGTGAAAATGTATTTCAAACTCTTGTGATCTGTGAATATCTCACACTTTTCCCCGTACAAATAGTGTCTCCAAATCTTCAAAGCATGAATTACCGCAGCTAATTCCAGATCATGAGTCGGATTATTAATCTCATGTGTCTTCAACTGTCTAAAAGCATAAGCAATCACTTTACCACCTTGCATAAGCACACACCCCAACCCTTTGTGTGAAGCATCACTATAGATTACAAATCCTTCGGTTCCGGATGGTATTGTCAGAATAGGTGCTCTCGTTAGTCGTGCTTTCAATTCTTGAAAACTGTCTTCACATTCCCGACTCCATTCAAATGTAATTCCTTTCCTCATCAACCTTGTCATAGGTAAAGAAATCTTTGAGAAATGTTCGATAAAACGGCGGTAGTATCCCGCTAATCCCAAGAAACTTCAAATTTCGGATACAGATGTCGGCCTTTGCCAATTAGATACAGCTTCTACTTTGTGAGGATCAACTGATACTCCATTCTTGTCAATCACGTGACCAAGAAAAGTAATACTAGACAACCAAAATTCACATTTCTTGAATTTACCAAATAATTGTTTCTCTCGTAATCTCTGAAGTATCAACCTCAAGTGGTTCTCGTGTTCTATCTCACTCGGTGAATAGATAAGGATATCGTCAATGAATACAATCACAAAGTCATCCAAATAATCCTTGAATACTCGATTCATAAGATCCATGAACGCGGCTGGTGCATTCGTAACTCCAAATGGCATAACAAAGAACTCATAGTGTCCATAACGCGTTCTAAAAGCTGTTTTCTCAACATCTTCTGCCTTCACTTTCAACTGATGATAACCCGATCTCAGGTCTATCTTGGACAATACTTGTGCCCCACGAAGTTGATCAAATAAGTCGTCAATTCTGGGTAACGGGTACTTGTTCTTAATCGTCAAGTTGTTCAGTTCCCGGTAATCAACACACATAAGCATTGAACCGTCTTTCTTCTTTACAAACAATACTAGAGCTCCCCACGGCGATACACTTGGTCGAATGAAACCCTTGTTAAGTAGCTCTTGTATTTGGATTTTCAGCTCTTTCAATTCTATGGGTGCCATTCTATACGGTGCCTTTGATACGGGTCTTGCGTCTGGTATAACGTCAATGGTGAATTCAATTTCTCTCTCAATAAGAACATCTGGTAGATCATCAGGAAAGACATCTGAATATTCTCGCACTATCAGAATGTCTTCTACTTTGAATTCGGTCGCTGAGACATCGGTCACTGAACATAGGAATCCGTGACATCCCTTTTTCAATAACCTTCCCGCCCGGATAGCTGAAATCAAATACGGCGGCGGTATAACCCCACTCCCTTGGAAACAAAAGTTCCCATGCATCGGTGATCGAAAGTTAACCTCTTTCCGTTCACAGTCTATTGTGGCTTGGTTAAAAGCTAACCAATCCATTCCCAGTATCACATCGAAATGATTCACCGCAATCGGTATAAGGTCTACGGTCATCAACTTCTCACCTAGTTTGATCTCACAGTTCTTATATATCGTAGACGTCATTATTGATTTACTAAGTGGCACAGAAATAGACAATTCATATCCTAACAGTGCCGATTTAACAGTCAAATGTTCAACAAAGGCATGCGATATAAATGAATGCGTAGATCCCGAGTCGACAAGTATGCGTGCTAAGTGTGAACATACAAGCACCATACCTGAGACTACTGTCTCGAAAGCAGTCATATCTCCTGGGTTCATCTGATATGCCCTTCCTTGACGTTGCTCAGTCCTTTATCCCCCGTCATTAGTCTGCTTAGGCTTCGAACCACTAGAAGCCATAGAACTAACTCCTTGCTGAGGATACCTCCTCGGGCAATCCTTGGCTTGGTGTCCAAATACTCCACAATCATAGCACTTGCATCTCATCTCAGGTGTAGAATTAGCACTACCCCCTCCTTGATTTCTGTTCTGGGGTTTGGTCATGAAACATCGGCCTGAGTGTGGTCGGTTGCAAAGTGAACACAATGGTATGTTACTTGGCGTTCTCCTGAAATCACTGGAACTAGGACCAGAGCCTCTTTGAAATGGCCTCTTGAAAGATCCGCCTTAGTTCCTATCTCCACTCTCATTGATTCGTTTTCCGTGATGATTCTGCCTCGACCTTTCCATCCCACTCTCGGCCACTAGCGCCGTTTGTTGTACTGCTGCCACAGTCGAATGCTCGTAGGTTTCTACCCTTAGACGAATATTTTCTCGTAAACCCTCTTCGAATTTCCTTGCCCTATCTTCATCTTCTGGTACTGAACCCTTGCCAAACCTCAACAACGCGTTGTACTTGGAAGTATATTCGGTTACAATCATATCTCCCTGCTTCAAGTTATCAAATTCTCGCTTCTTTGCATTGTAGGCGGCTCGCGGAAAGAACCGGCGATTGAATTCTGCCTTGAACCCTTCCCAAGTAATCGGTGCCCCTTGATCCAGAACATTTACCCACCAGTTCGGGGCTTCACCCTTTAGCACATCACTTGCATTTTCCATCTTCTCCCTGTCATTCATTGGAATAGATCGAAAAATCCTCTCCATGTCCATAATCCAATGTTCGGCGAGCGTTGGATCGGGTGTCCCATGAAATTCCATTGGTTTCTTTCGAGCGAATTGTTCGGATGCGGATCTTATGCCCCTAGTTACGGGTGCATGCACTACAGTTATTGGTTCCACTTCGATGTGGGGTGTGGGAGGCAATCGCTCCGCTATATTCCGTATCATTTCCCCCATATTCCCCATCATCTCTGCCATTTCATTCATACGTCGAGTATGGGGTGATAACTCTCGGTCATTCATGATTACAATCCTGTAGTTCTCAATGCATAAACACTATGTATGTACAACAATAACAATAGCATGCATGTAAAATAACATACATATGCATCAAACATCTCTAATATGTATGGATGCAATTTAGAACATGTGGTAATTCACTCAACACTCCTCTCGTCGTCGAACGTTTTCCCCAAGTTTTGTAACCTCTAGCTTTGAAACCACTAAATGTCACGACCCATCCCGCTACGCGCGGAAATAGGGCACGTGGCATGCCATCAAGGCTCATCCAAACATCATATAACAAATACGCAGCGGAAAGAACTTTAAAACAACCCTGGGTATTTAAAACTTAGGGAACATTACCCTCTGAGTTTGTAAAATCCATTGGAATCAGAGTTATAAAAAGTTTTGGCCAATTAGAAACACATCCAAAATACTCAGTTTTGAAAACAGAGGTTCAGTCGACTGATCAGGGAACCCAGTCGACTGCTCAGTCGACTGATCAAGGTCCCCAGTCGACTGTGCTAAGCATAACCAAAATGTAACATTTTCAAAAGGGGTCCAGTCGACTGATCTGGAGGTCCAGTCGACTGGTTTTGCCATTTTTAAAAGCAGTAGCCAAAACCAACAGTGTCTCAGTCGACTGATGCAAGGTCCAGTCGACTGCTTCTCTTACTATTCACTTTCAGTGTCTCAATCACATGAGATCCAGTCGACTGATCCTGGGTCCAGTCGACTGCTCCCCTGCTGGGCAGCCTGAAATGAAATATTAACAACTCATGCTTCTCCACACCAACCACAATCACAGCCATAACTGATTTTCAACATTTAAAACATAACTGCAGACGTTCAATTATAAGATTACAATACCAAAGAACTAATCCAAAGATCTATTACAACATTTTACAAATTCCCAATCCTTACACAAGTTTTAGGATTAAAACAAAAGCATATACAATTGTGATTCCCCGGCGTTCCTCGGCCTCACTCCTCACGATTCTTCTTGCCTTTCCTCTTACATGCAATGGAGTACATCTCCACTGCTCAGCTATATGCTGAGCGTACAAGTCTAACATATGCAATATATGACAAAACATGCTTTAATCTCATAAATCATATCAATAGTCTCTAGGGAGGAAAATACGCATTCATCCGGTAGCGGCAAGTCCAAGCCTTAAACCGCGATGTCAATGGCAAGTCCAAGCCTACAACCATTACATCCCACAAGTGTCATGGCAAGTCCAAGCCTACAACCATGCACAGTAGCCGTCGCTACTAAAATTCTCAAACATCGAGAAGCTTACTCCGGCATGAATTTGTATAAGACTCCCCTTTGACCCACATAGACAACTCAACGTGCTCGCGTAAATTTAGACATGCTTTTCACAAATTAGCGCGTGCATAATTAACGGGCCTACAATTAACACATGGATTTTGCCCGGATCTCAATTTCGTCGTCGAAATATAAAACATGAATTCCTCTATATTTCATAAGTTAGAACTTCATACCTCGTGCGATTTCCCCCAAACTTTGAAGGATCGACTAGGAGGCTAAATAATCGTCGAATTTCGAATTTGAGAAAATTCCTACAAGTTTATACCTGTTTTTTCCAAAAGTCTAGAATTAAGATTTTTACAAAAATTGGCCAAACACGGCCTAAGTAGTATCAAAACGTAGGTCTTACCTCCACGAGTTCAAATCTTGAATCTGGAGAAAATCTGACTGATGGAAGGTCGTCGTATGTCACCGGCAAGCTCGTGGCAACCAAATCTCCTTTCTCTCTCCTCTCTCTAGATAATTGTGAGTTTTGGATGAGAATGAAATCTTATCCCCCACCTATTTATAGAAAAACTCTTCGGGAATTGCGTTTACCTCCCCACAAGTTCCTCAAACTTCTAATTAACTCCCGAAACTTCGCACACGTCCATTTTATGCCTTTACGAGCGAAAACTATAAATTTCAAAAGTTTTCGACTAGGTTTCGTTTGGGTCCAAAAATAACGTCCGAAACTATATTCTATGGAATCTCTACACAACCTACCTTTTTAATTAACGTATCACTCACGTTCTCACCACAGTTCTCAAAATGATATACTAAGGTATCCAAATACCAGAATTATACTACACAGGTATAATTACTATTCACAGGAATACCAGGTAAAGTCAAATAACATTTAAATCATATAAATGCCATTTACTCATGCCCATGCAATATGAACTGCCATATTCCCGTGTCCTTACTGACACCTTACCGTTGACTCACAGTCAACCTCAACTCAAATTATTAATAACATTAATAATTTCAAAATCTCAAAGGATGCATTTTCAAAATCATAAAATTTCTGGAACGGGTGTGACAATGCTGTGGTGAATTCATGCCAGCCGAGCGGTCCTTTGGATTTTGTGAACCAACGGTGCCATTGCAAAGCAATGCCCTCAAGGTGGAAAGAGGTAAGCTGGAATTGTTGAGCGGGGGCAATACGTTGGAATTCAAAGTACTGTTCGACCCGATATATCCAACCGATATGATCGTCCCCTGCGAATTTTGGGAAGCTAAGCTTGAGGTTGGTGGGTGGATGATTTGGGTCTTGGGTGTGTGTTTGGTGGGAGTTTGGGGCTTGAGGCGAAGGGATTGATGTTGGTATTTTCGGGGGTGAGACGGAGTTGTAGAGTTTGTAACTGGGCAAGGATGGATTGAAGGGAAGTATGTACTTGATCAAAATTCGATTCATGACGAGCCAAAATTTCGTTCACTTCATTGTAGAATTCAGTGTTGGATTTCCCACGAGTGTCCATGAGATCGATCGGCTTTGATACCAATTGATATGGTTATCTTAGGAGACCACTGATATAATTGTCTTGGGCAGATTTAATGCGAGAAGTAGAGAAAGAGAGGGAGACAAATGGAGAGTGAGAGACAGATTTAGCGAGAAGTAAGGTTAGGAAAATAACATATTCATTCATATCTCCTTACTAGTGCACGAACTGGCTATAAATAGCCTTACAATTGATGCATGCAGAATGGAAACTCATGAACTACCAATGCCTATTTACAAGGAAAATGGGTAACAAGGGATGATGTGTATTACGTGGGAAATGGGAATTAACTAGTGCCTAATTACATGGGACATGCATGCAAGTGGGGTCCTATTTACATGGGCTATGTATGCTAGTGCTCAAGCTATCACACATTGCATGGTTTGCATGGTTGGACCATAACACTTTTCAGCTTCAATGTTCTCTTCAACAACATATATTAGTTATAAGTGCTTAATCAATACAAGTACCATTTTAAATTGTTAATTTAATTTCATAGAGGTTGCAAAGTAATTTTTTGTGTTGCTTATGTATATCTTCCCTTGAATTTTGATATATTTCTTTTATGTGTAATCTATACATTTAGGTTCTATTTCAGGCAGGAACCGATACAACAGGAATGACTATGGAGTGGGCCAATGTCATTTTTGCTCAACCATCCAGAGATTATGAAAGAAGGCAAAGACTGAAATTGATGACCTAGTGGGACATGAGCAGCGTCTAATCAATGAGTCGGACGTGGTTGAGCTTCCTTATCTCTGAAACATCATCAATGAAACACTACGAATGCACCCACCAGCGCCACTGCTAATACCTCATGAGTCATCAAAGGACTGCATGGTGGGAGGTTTTCACATTCCACGTGGCACAATGTTACTGGTGAATTTATGGGCTATACAAAATGACCCAAAGGTTTGGGTGGACCCTGACAAGTTCAAGCCCGAGCGATTTGAAGGGCTCGAAGTAGGAAGAGATGGGTTTAAGTTAATGCCTTTTGGGTCAGGGAGAAGGAGGTGTCCCGGGGAGGGATTGGCCATGCGTATAATTGGGCTGGCATTGGGTTTGTTGATTCAGTGCTTCGATTGGGAAAGGGCAACTCTAGAAATGGTGGACATGACAGAAGCGATTGGTGTCACGCCGCGACGTAGCATAAATATGAAAAGCGTTTAATTTCCTTTATGGACCCGTAGGTCGCGACAGTTTGAAGGATCGATTCCGTCCCAAACGTCGAACAACAATAACATAATAATCAGAGCAGAGCAATCAAGGCTTATAAAAATTTTCTAACTTAATAAATATTACAACACGGGTAATCTAAAGGCACATGCCGCCTAGAAAACAAAACAATAACTTAACGTCTATTACAGTCATCCTTATTACAAAACAGTTTATAACATATAACCTTAAAGCATATAATCTTAAAATATACAATGACGATAACAATTTCTCTTCAAAGCCTCCGTTCTCAATTAGCATAATCATAATGTTCAGCCTGATCATAACCTGAAAAACCTGAACACGAATGTCCAGGACGCATCAACGTCGTCAGCTTCAAGAAGCTGGTGAGTATTAAAAACATAACTTTGAATGTAAAACATACTCATTTACCATTTTCCAATTCTCATTTAAATCCACAAGTTTATATTTAAGATAAAGAGTTCGTTTTAGAAAACAACCACAATATTATTTAAAAGATAAATTCACATATATGTGACCGTGTATGAGAACGATGCACCATCTCATCTGACCGACTCTTTTCTCTCGACAAAACCCAACAACACAACATCACACACCGGTATCTTTGAAACGCTAAGATAGCCACACTTCAGCACATGGGTGCCAGGGAATGTCCAGTTTGCCTCACACTTTGGTCCGGGGTACCAAGGAATGTCCATTGCCTCACACTTTGACTACCTAATCCGCCATGCAAATACCGAAGGAACCTTCACGCAGTATCCAGACTCGGGTATCAGGGAGTGTCCGTAGGCCACACTTTAGCACTTCCATGGGTGCCAGGGAATGTCCAAGTTCGGCTTTACACACTTTGACGCTACCATGGTTGTCAGGGAGTGTCCAGTTTTGCTACCGTCGCATTTCAAAGACACCCTCGCCGCAATCTCAATCACAACACACTTTGGTACTCACTTACCAGGGAGTGTCCACATCACAATCTCAACCGTACTCACTATACCACACTGACCATTACTCTTTTTCTATACTGACCAACATTCACACTCACCATGCATGTACAACTGACTCTACATGTATGTCATGAAACTTTAAAACATGAAGCAATTTACTGATTTATACAAACGACGAGTGTACAGGAATTGATAAGTCACAACACAACGTTTTAATCGTTCAAACATAACCAATTAAGATTCTGATTCAATAAATTTCCCAAACAGAGCTTTAACAGTTCATAAAATACCACCCAAACAGTTCCTTAACACAAAACAAGAAAGAACTAGAAACTGCCAGAAGTCGCGCTCGCGGGCCGCTCGCGCGAGGTGTCGCTCGCGCGATATGCCCAATTTTCCTTTTTCTTTATATAAACTCTTCTGTCTGCCTAGGGACGCAAGGATCGCGCGCGCGGATCGCTCGCGCGATCAGCCTAATTTTCATTTTCTTTATAAAAACTTTTCTATCTGCCTGAATCCACGTGGCTCGCGCGCGCATGTCGCTCGCGCGGTCCGCTCGCGCGATCGTGCGCGCGAGTCTTTGCAGAGTCTTCATCTTCCTCGTGAAACTGCTCTGTTTTAGTTTTGGGGTCTGTTTTTGACCCAGATCAAATTCGAAAGTAAGTATGTCTTGCAATATATGATTCTCTTTGTTTTTCAACAAGGATTAAGAATCTACAATCAATTTTACATGAATCAAACTATAGTTCTCAAATTTTATGAAAAATTAAAAGTTGTCAAAACTTAATTTCTAATATACTTTTTCATATGAACAATTTAGGCCCCAATACTTTAAACATAGTCTAATTGCACCATAATCTTTCATTATTATCTAAGAAAATAGATTTTGGTTGAGATTGAAAAATCTTGATTTCAAAGCTATGGAGTTCATACGTGAAATCAACCATGGTATTCCATGATTCAAGCACACAAACAGTAATTGAACTATGAAATTACATTCTAGGTGAGTTCAAAATACTCACAGAGATATGAGAGTAGTGTGTGTTGAGAAAGATAAGCAAAAATAAGAATCTAATCCAAGCTTTGGCTATGGAGGATTGAAGCTTCCTTTCTCTACAAATTTTCTGAAATTAAACTCTCCAGCTCTTTTTCTTTTCTCTCGTGATTACAAATTTTGGAGATGTGTAGATTGTGTAATGTGTGGTGTATATATAGAGAGTCAATAGAGATGAACTTGGAGACCAATTATACTCTCAACTTGGAAGTATACATGTATTTCTCAGCAAATACATACGTATATACACAGTGTATATCAACTCTACAGTTGATCCAAGGGTCAAGCATAGGTGCTAAGGGGGCAATGTGGAGGTGTTTGGGAATTCAACTTATGAACACCACAATAAAACACACTCTAAAGACATAGGCAAACAAGGCACAAACAATATGTCAAAGAATCACTTATAATGTTTGGTAAATTAGCTTTTGGCACTAGGAATGCACATACCCAAAAGCAATATCCAAACAAGGCATAACCAATGATTACTTGCCATAAATGGCAATAAAGCACACATCATCTCAACTTTACGTCACTTCAAAATCTGTGAAATTTTAACGCGGCGCGGACAGTTTTGAACATAAACTGGTATTTTCGTGACGCGGTGTTCGTCACAAAAATACAGAAAATTCACTTTAACGTAAGAATTGATTTTCCGGTTTTATAAAAATACTGATTGAGTCAAAAGCAAACATTTTCACCGTCTTTGAAATACAGATTTTGAAATCTACACGGATATTACTAACGTTTGTAAAATCACAATTTGACCCCGATAAGAAAATTCAATATGAATTAAAACAAGTATTAAGGTTTAACATATGAAAATTGAAATTAAATTAAAGCAGACAATTATTAAATTTAAATATGACAAATACAAAATTATAACTAATTAAATGAAATGCAGGTTGTTACAATTGGAGCCACCGTGTGCAAGGCTCAGCCCTAATTAGATGGCTAAGTGTCAGCCGCGTCTAACAATGGTAGAACTCTCTACAATTTGAATCTGTTGGTTTAGAGAATTCTTCTACCATTGAAGAAGTCTCTAATACTCATAAAGTGGTGCCAATATTATTGTAATAATCACATGGGACCTCAAAATATAACATTATAGTTGTGTGACAATCATATGAGATAATTTCTTAATCTCTGTAATTAAGCTATCAGCTTCGCATTACTATACGAAATATTGAAGGAAGGTTTGAGACTTTTATCATCCGTACTTTGTTACTCTAATGATCCATAATGTAAGATAAAAATATAGCATGCGCCTATATTAAATAGACGACAGGAAAAATGTAGTTTTCTTCTCTATTGTACAGTAGTAATTTCTTCGGAATTTTCTCTTAAGTTTATTTCATTTTATTGTTTTTTTGCAATTAAACATTAATAGCGCCCAAGATAGAATATTCTGGAACATCAGTATGGATCTCTATGATATTTACCTGGAGCTGCCTATTCACATGATGTTTATTGCAAATTACATTTTAATTTTGATGCACTGTAGTGGGTTTGCCTTAAAAAAAAAAAAAAAAAAAAACCTTTAAAGTCTCTCCTCATGATGATCTCATATATCCAAAAGCAGAGTTTTTGTCATTCTTTAGCTGCAAAAATGTATTAGAAGTATCAAAGTCAAATATCCCCAATTCTGGCAACAAGAACTAGGGTAGGGGGGGACTGGTTATACTATTAATAAGCTTGAAATTTGTAATAAATTAATGTTCATGTATCATCAGATTTGATGCCTTAGTAGAAACCTGAAACAAGAATTGTCAAACTCTATTTACCATGACGTCCATTGCCAAAAACCTCAATGATAGAGAGAGGGAGAAGAAATTTCTAAGTTATTTTTAGTGTACCACGTGGCATGCTGATATTGTACCCTACAACCAATAAAAGTGGGCTATTTGGGTGAGACACATACCTCTACATACGGGAATTCCAGTAGTTGTGAGTCCCAACAAAAATACCCACTCTAATTTATTATAGAGTATCATATCAGCATGTCACTTGGTACACTAGAGTACCTAAAAATTTCTTGGGAGTAAGAGAAGCAGGTTGGCTTTCCATGAAACCAACTGCTAATCTATCAGTCTCAAGTCAATTTTATTGTTCTGTCTGATAATTACACTTTTATCATCAAGATTACTAATCAAGGGTCAAGATTGCTTTGTGTGAGATTTTATTTGGGTTTAGCATTCCTCTTTCTAGAATTGCAGGGTTATATCCCTTTTGTTGCGAAATTACATGAAAACACCTATACAATAGATATTATGACAATCGAAAAGGTAAAATATCAAGTCTACCCCCATCTTTGAGCACTAAGAAAATGTCCAACTCAAGCAGAAAATTCTCTTTTTTTTTTTTTTTTTTTTGTTGAGAAAATTCTATTTGGAAATTTGACATCTCATATCAATGTACGATTTTGCTACTTACTATTCGAAGTAGCAAATCATTTGGTTAGAGCTCCAAAGTCCTAACTATTGGTTTGTGGGCCGGATTCTATGATACATCCTATGATTTGGATGCATTATAATTTATATATTTCAATTTAATTGGTGACTCCTAAAACTTAAAAACTATATTCATTACCAAAGTAGTTTTCAGAGTTATAATATTACTTGATCATAATATTATGGGACTAAAATTACTAGGATGCGAAGTACATATAAAAAAAAAAAAAAAAAATACTAGAATGTATCCTTGGTTTGGAGTGCTAACTTTTAAAATAGCCAATTAACAATAGAGTAGCAAAAGTGTGTTTAATTTACTACCTAAAGGTGTAATATACAAAATTTGAAGTATTATATCAGCTGTTTCTAACGCTTAGAAGATCTGTCAATGACAATCAAATAGTTATGCACTACACAAGAATGGATAATGCTCTCCTAACTTATAAACCCTCACCACTGAGACTCAAAACGGCAACACTGCAAGTGGGTGAAAACCCTTACTAGGCCATCCATTGGTCTCATCAAAGGAAAGCCAATGCAAATTAAAAAAATAATAATAATAAAAAAATAAGAGGTACATAAACGGTAATTATAGAAAACCTTGGGGGTTATTAATATATATTAATATTGTTTCTTCATTGCATTCTTTTCTTAGTTTTGACATTATCAAACTACCTAAGCAATGACTTCAGATGCTATCACTTTCCTATTGTTTTTAGAAACTTTCGGCTACCTAACGCATGTGATATATTTATCTTATTAGTTGTTAGGATCTGTTCGATATATACGAAACGTGATCAGGTTCAATTCCAATTTTTTGTTTTTCTGGTTTTTATAAAACAAATGTCCTGTTAGTTTAATAAAGAATCAGTTAACTATGAGAGATCTAGACTCCTATGCAATCAAACGGTGACTACCAAGCTCTAGAATTTGTATAACCGATTCGACCCATTGAATCGATATCTATCTTCCCAAGCAACCTTTAAAGTTGACTTTACTGTACACAAAAAAAAAAAAAAAAAGGTACTATTTATTTATTGGGTCAAATGCACTTTGCACCTTGAAATTATACCATATTTTGCATATTGGTCCTTAAACTATCATTTTCGTATTTTGGTCCTTCAACTATTATTTTGTGGTAGCTTGTCCCCTCTGTCACTTTTGGTGTTACTAAAAAGTGACTTTTTTCGTCACTAAAAGTGACGAAGAGGGCAAACTGTCACAAAATGATAGTTAAGGGACCAAAAATGTAGAATATAATAATTTAGAGATCAAAGTACAAAATATGATATAATTTGAAGGTGCAAAATACATTTTATCCTTATTTATTTATTTTGTATAGAGAAAAGGAATATTGAACCAAATGTATTTCCAGCCAGATGTATCTAAGTCCATGATAAGAATTCACGGGGATCTTAATAATTTCAGCCCTTCTCTAAGGCTCTGTTTAGTTTATTGATTTCGAGAGGTAAACAAATGGAGATGGAGAATAAAAAAGAAAATTAGTTCTTTTTTTTTTTTTTGGTAAAAGAAATTAGTTCTCTTCTCTTGTGTTTTATTTTATATCTAAATAATACTAAAAATTAAAATTTTAAATGATAATTATAAAATGTGAATAAAGAAAGAGAAACGGCTCGCAACGTTATAAATATTTAATTTATTTTTTAACATTTCTTTTTTCAATTTTCCTTATCGTTTAACTTACTAACCAAATGAACGGAAAAAAATTTCGTCCATATATTCCTTTCATTTCCCTTATCAAATTCGGTTTGGGAAAAGAAAGAGTATTGATTCTATGGTTCATAAGTAGGGGTGGACACGAGCCGAGTCGAGTGTGTTTGTGAGCTTTTTCACGAATTTGCGAGCTCAAATGAGCTGAACTTTCAAGTGATCACAAGTTTTCTCGTGCGTTTTTTAACGAGCTTTTTCGCGCGCGCTTTAATACTATATAGTTTGATAATAAATCAATCATTTATCAAGCCTATTTGCAAGGTTTGTCATATTTTCTATAAAATTATATAGTTTTATAATAAATATATATACATATAAGTCACTATACAAGCTCTTTATTAAACCTATTAACGAGCTTTTTCACGAGCTTGGTTGCGAGCCTTAATCGGTCGTGTTCACGTGCTCAGATGAGCGAGCCGAACCTAGTCTTTAACGAGCCGAGCTTTGAGTTCTTGTTGAGCAGCTCTATTCATGTCCACCCCTATTCATAAGTGAATCAAGCCTACTAATTCAAGTGTTTGGTGAGTACACATTTCTTGCATAAGATTCTGTGTCCAGTTTAATAAAGCTTCTAAAACAAATTCTTTGTAAAACCAACATTACCTTAATTTTTAAAAAAATCAGATAAAAAGTGAGAATTTAATTGAATCTAATCCGATTTTAGAGTTTCCCAAACAGTGAGATCTATATATATGTCAATATCTCATAAACATCTATCTTCATCACTCTCCATGGATAGATCATTATACCTCTACTATTTCCCACTCTTCTTAGCTCTCTATGTTCTCACAAAGCATTTCCTTCAAAAGCTCCAAAACTTTCCCCCAATTCCTTTTCCTACTCTACCCTTAATTGGCCACTTCCACCTATTAAACAAACCTTTCTACCGATCATCAGCCAAACTCTCTGACCGATACGGTCCGATTGTCCTCCTCTATTTCGGGTCCCGCCCAGTCCTCCTCGTAACCTCTCAATCGGCTGCCGAAGAATGCTTCACCAAAAACGACGTTGTCTTCGCCAACCGGCCCAGCCTTCTCTCCGGAAAACACTTCGGCTACAACTTCACAAGCTTGACGTGGGCCCCCTACGGCGACCACTGGCGAAATCTCCGGCGAATCGCATCCCTTGAAATACTATCCCCACATAAGCTTCAAATTCTCTCTCAGATCCGAATCGACGAGGTCCGAGCACTAATCGGCCGGATCTTTGTTGGGTCAACCCAGAACCCAGATCTGTTGGTCGATTTTAAATCGGCCTTCTTCGAGCTAACCTTCAACGTAATGATGAGAATGATTGCTGGAAAAAGGTATTACGGCGAGAACGTGGCCGATTTGGATGAATCGAAGAGGTTTAAGAAGCTGGTGACAGAGACTACTCGGCTGGGTGCTGAATCGGCCATTATAGATTTCGTTCCGTTGATGAGGTGGGTTGGGTTTAAAGGGATAGAGGAGAGATTTATGAAATTGCAGAAGAATAGAGATGCGTTTATACAAAATTTGATTGACGAGCATCGGAAAGTGTGCTCTGATGATTCTTCTAGAGAGACAAAGAAGACCCTGATCCAGTTTTTGCTGTCTTTAAATGAATCAGAAGCTGAGTTCTACACAGATGAAACTATCAAAAGCCTCATGCTGGTAAATATATATAACTATCGTATTAATGTTATGATTTCTAAATTTTGTATGCTAATGGTTCGTAAACTCGCGTGGCAGTGGATCGATCCACTTAATTTATTTTGATTGGACTATGTTGATGTGGTCGTCGACCGCGGCATGGATTGCTATTGAGTGAGCAGCATTTATGTGACACTGATAGGACACAAATCTATTTATTTAATTTTTGTACTTTTTTTAAGGCAAAAAAAAAATGTGTGTTCCTATCAGTGCCACATGGGTGCTGCCCATATGGCTGCTGAGGATCCAAGCAGTTGAAGTGATTTCATCATTATTAAAGTCAGTCCCACTATCACATGTGCTTCGGAACCATGATGGATACAAGCATCTATTTATATACACACATGTGCATATTTATTGCTATTTTTTAGGGGTGCAACTCGGGCGGGTTGAGCTTCATTTTAGGTCTGTCCAAGCTCGACTTGAGTTTTAGTAGACTCTGTCCAAAATCGAGTCTGGGCCCGACTAGGGCACGAAAACCCGAGCTCAACTTGTGTTTTAGTATTGAAACCCGAGCCCGACTTGAGCCGAATTGAAGTATATAAACAAGAAGTATAGAGTATCAAATCTAATTTCTTTGGTTTAGAATTGAGATAAAACTTTTCATCTATCAATTTTAGTTATTAAATTAAATAATATCTAAAAGTGTATTTTTTGTCACTACAAAATCTAAAATCTCATGGTTAAAAATAATGCATAAATAGAATATAGTATAATTAAAACATATATATATGTGTAAGTCGGGCTAGGGCTAGGGCTCGGGCTCGACTTGATAATCTCTTGCCTAAGTCCAACTCAAATTTAATTTGGGCTTGAACATTTTAGCCAAAGTCCGTCCAAAATAGTTAAAAACAATTCCCCAAGCCCGATTAAATTACAGGTTGTGCTTGGGCCAGGCTCGTGTTGGCCCGCCCATATTGCAACCCTACTATTTTCAGTATTGTGGTCAATTTTTATTTTTTATTTTTTTAAAAAAGCATTATGGTCAATTTGAAGTTGGCAAGAAAGTAATAATTAGCTCGTTAAATTATAGGTACTAATATATTTTATAAAAAAAAATACTAAATTAATTAGGTCCTTTATAAAATGGAATTGTTATTCGCACTCTATGGAAGCATGGATGAACCAATACACTCTATGGAATGCATTAACTGTATAATACAATATGGTATGTCAGTAGTACCATGTAGTGCAGTAGTTCAATTTTTTTTTTTTGGTTAGTTACCTGGATCCAAACTGGATACACACACCCTACACATACACACGCAACCCTAAAGCCTCACAAAGCCCAGCAAGGGCCACTCATTCCTATAGAGATTCGAACTCTCTACCTCCCCACTGAAAAGAGAAAGACTATACCAATTAGACTACAATTGGCGCATTAGTTCAATTTTGGTGTGGGAATAATAATTTCCCTTTTAAAATTATCAATGATATGATTGCTTTCGTTATTACGTCCATGCCCAATCACGGCTGTTATTGAATCTAAGCATTGCCCTGAAATCTTATCAGACCTCAAAATGGTTTAACCTTACACAATTTTTCATTGTTTAGCATGTCCTTTTCCAAAGACTAATTTTTCTAAAAAATGAGACATTTTTCCAAAATTTTGTCGAATTATCAGTCAAACGTTGAATATGGGTATTCATTGCTATGCATCTAGGTTCTACTTGTGGCAGGATCCGAAACATCAGCTGGAACAATGGAGTGGGCAATGTCACTTTTGCTCAACCATCCGGAAATTCTAAAGAAGGCACATATTGAAATTGAGAACCGTGTGGGACATGACCGTCTCATCGATGAATCGGACGTCGTTGAGCTTCCTTACCTCCGTTGCATTATCCACGAGACAATGCGGATCTTCCCAGTTGCGCCGTTACTATTACCTCACGCATCATCTGAGGAATGCAGTGTGGGAGGTTTTCGAATCCCACGTGGCACGATGCTATTGGTTAATGCATGGGCCATACAAAATGACCCAAAAAATTGGGTGGACCCCGACAAGTTCATACCCGAGAGATTTGATGGGCTTGAGGGCGGAAGAGATGGGTTCAAGTTGATTCCTTTTGGTTCAGGAAGGAGGGGGTGTCCAGGGGAAGGATTGGCCATGAGAATGATGGGGCTTACTTTGGGTTTGTTGATTCAGTGTTTTGATTGGGAAAGGCCTAGCCATGAGATGGTGGACATGACCGAGGGGACTGGAATCACCATTTCCAAGGCTCAACCCTTGATGGCTAAGTGTCGGCCTCGTTCGACCATGGTGAACCTTCTTTCTCAAATTTGAACCAAAAAATTAGACTCTTGTCTATCCATTCATTAGTTATTAAACTTTTAAGTTCATCCAATGGATAACCTTTGGAAAAATCGAAAGCAATCTTATTGTTTTATTTGTTGACTAAATTAAGTCAGTGCCACGGTTGTCAAAAGGTTAGTTAGTGTTTACCATTTTCCATTTATTAACCTTAATTTTTATTTTTGTTTCCAACAAAATGTGATGTCTCCCACTTTGAAACTCTTTCCACAGATGGTCCAGTTTCAAGAAGGCAATCAATCCACTCACTTAGGGGAGAACCTTTTTTTGTCACCCTAAGCTATCTTTGATTCAATGAGCAAGGGAAGTTTCCAGGGGAAAAAAAAAACCCCCTTAAAAAATGAATGTTTTTTATTTGACAAATTGAAAACAATGAAAAAATAGAAAGAACACAAAAAAAAAATAATAATAATAAAATTCTCTTTCTTATTTTTCAGATTCGTAGTATATAAATTTGAACGTTAATAGCTTTTAATGTGCATTACACGTGAAAAAAGAACAAGAGAAAACATTAGAAAAAAAATTATTATTATTACTATTTTTTTCGGTTTCCAACTTGTATTCGCAAATCATACAGTATTTATGGTTTACTTGGTTCATGGATTTTGAGTTGAAAATAGTATACAATAATGTGGAGAACATTCCTCTTTATTTGGCCACTAAGTTATTTTTAGTGTGGTATGCTGATATCGTACTTTACAATCAATAGAAGTGGGCTATTTGGGTGAGACACATACCTCTACATACAGAAATTCCAGTAGTTGTGGATCCCAACAAAAAAAACCCACTCTAATTTATTATAGAATATCATGTCAGTATGTCACATGGTACACTGGAGTACCTAAAAAATTATTGGGAGGGAGAGGCAAGTTGGTTTTCCAAGAAACCTACTGCTAATCTACCAGTCTCAAGTCAATTTTTTTTGTTCTGTCTGATAATTACACTTTTATCGTCTAGATTGCTAATCAAGAATCAAGATTGCTTTGTGCGGAATTTTGTGTGGCTCTAGCATTCCTCTTTCTAGAATTACAAGGTTATATCCCTTTTGTTGCGAAATTACATGAAAACATCTATACAATAGATATTATGACAATGGTAAAGGTAAAATATCGAATGATTTTATGTTGAAAGGGTTCCCAAAGGTACCCTAAGAACCAATCAAAACCTTTTAATAATTTCCGAAAAAGGTAGAAAAAGAATTCTGGCAGGGGGTATTTTGACCGGTCAAATGACCCCCCTTCGACCAGTCGAATGACCCTTTAGCAAAATCGTACCCAAAGCTGCAAAATTTGCTTAAGGCAACAAACAACCTCCACCAATTCTACTACTCCAATCACACTTACATTAATCCAAACATCACAAGCTATAACAAGCTTTCAAAAATAAAGTTTAATCTTACTAATCCATGAAAAGAAACAATAGCGGAAGAAACTAAGGCTTGTTCGGCTCTATTCACAAAACTCTATCCATATTCCTTTAAATCTCGAATTTACCAAGTTAAGTTTACAAAACATGCATTTATGAGTTCGGACGATTTCAAAAGTAACTATAAGAAGTTTGGTTACATAATACAACACTTTCAAAATCCTTCCAAGGTTTCCAAATCAAACAAGGCAGAGCTCTAGCTCCACAATTTCATTATTACAACATATGGAAAGGAAACCAAAAGCATAAACAAAAGGTGATTCCCGGTATTCCCACGGTCTTACTCTTCACGCTTCCTCTTGCCTTTTTTTCAAACCTGTAATGGAGTAAATCTTCATTGCTCAGCTATATGCTAAGTGCACAATTTCTAACATATGCATATATGACAAATCATGCTTTAATCTCATCATAACACATAACTATTGGTCTCTAGGGAATAAGTGCGCATTCACCGATCCAAAGTCTTAAGACTCAACCACGACCCATGCCCCTTCGACATGTCGCGTAATGCCTTTCTCGGCAAGTGACCGTCGTCACTACTAATCCTCCCCCTTCGAGAGGACGTCTCACGGTGAATTAGCACAAATCCCCCTTTAACCCACATAGACACATGAACATACTCATTTAACACATATACGTGCTCGCGTAAAATTAGACATGTTTTTCATATATAAACGCGTGCATAATTAACGGGCCTAAAATTAACACATGGATTTTGCCCGGATCACAATTTTGTCATCGAAATATAAAACATATATATCACCTATATAACATAGGCTAGAAATTCATACCTCGAGCTATCGTCATATAACTTTGAGGGAACGACTAGAAGCCCAATTAAACGTCAAATCTCCGATCCTACATGAAACCTACAAGTTTGCACGTGTTTTCCCCAAATTCCTAGATTTAGAAATTTATAAAACTTAGCCAAATATGGCCTAAAGGCTATCAAAACGTAGCCCTTACCTTGGGGAGTTCAAATACGAATTTTGGTTGAAAACAAATAGGCAGAAGTCCGTCAATTTGCGTCTACAAGCTCTAAGCTCCCAAAACCCCCAAATCTCCCTTTTGATTTTGAAATTAGAAAAGTTGTAATGAAGAAATATCTTGGAACTTCTATATATAGACAAAATTCTCAAAAATTACGTTTACCTCCCCACGAGTTTTCAAAACTTGCAATTATCCCTCGAAATGTCTTACACGTCTAATTCATTACTTCACGAGTGAAAACTATAAATTATAAAAGTTTTCAACTAAGTCTCGTTTGGGTCCAAAATCACGTCCGAAAACTAGATTCTGTGAAATCTCTAGATAACCTACCTATTAAGCAACGTATCACTCACGTTCTCACCACAATGTTCAAACGATCTAAAACTAGATCAAAACTATCAGAAATTATAATACACAGGTATAATTACTATTCATGAAAATATCAGATAAGTCAAATAACATTTAAATCACATAAATGTCATTTAGCTATGCCAATGCAACATGATTTTCCATGTTCCCGTGTCCTCTCTTGACACCTTCCATTGACCCATGGTCAACCTCATCCACAATTATTAAACCACGTTAATAATTCCATTTAAGACATTTATGCCTTTAAAATAAATGATTTTTTTTCCGGGACGGGTATGACAAAGTGGTATGTTATCAAACACTTTGGAAAAAAATAGGTACTGAGAGTTTTCATTTTCACCACTAAATTGGGTTATCAAACACACAAATGTTCAATTTTATCTAATGAGTTTTAGTCGAACAAATGCTTTTTTCATAGTGCCCTCAGGCACGAGCAATTACTAGTATTAGTATATAGGGAGAGGATATTAAGTGAACTGGGTCTAGTGAACTTACCCAGTGAATTGACTTTTAAGCCTAAAAGAACCCCGCAGGTCAGCGGGGTAGCCCGCGGGTCCTTTTTAGACTTAAAGGCTAGTTCACATGGTAAGTTCACTTGACCTAATTCATTTAAGATCCTGGTCGAGTATATATGTGTATATATATATATATAATCACTTCCATATTACTAAAATATTGGATTTTTTAAATTTAAACTCAAACTGATTATATATGGGCCTATATAGTGTGTGTGTATGTATATATATATGTATACTAATATATCAAAAATTCTCCAGAGATGACACCCTCTCTGAGAAGGCCTCTGTTTTGACCATCGAATCGTGTTTAAAAACTGGATCTGATGGCCAAAACAGAGGTCCTCTCTTTAGTAAAGAGAGGGAGCCCTCTTTAGAACCTGACTGACAAATATATATATTAAAAGAAATTTTGAACTAAAAACATAGTATATTTATCACTACATGTAGCATAAGTCATTAGAGGAGTGTACAGTGGGAGGTTTCCGAATTCCACGAGGCACTATACTACTGGTGAATACTCAGAGATTTCGGTGGACCTAAAAAATTTTAAGCCTGAGAGATTTGAAGGCTTGGAAGGAGGAAGAGATGGGTTCAAGTGGATTCCATTTGGGTCAGGTAGGAGGGGGTGTCCTAGAGAAGGCTTGGCCATGCGTATGATGGGGTTGACTTTGGGCTTACTGATTTAATGCATTCATTGGGAAAGCGCTAGTGAGGAGAAGGTGGACCTGACCGGAGTGACTTGAATTACCATGTCCAATGCTCAACCCTTGATGGCTAAGTATCTGCATCATCCAACCATGGTGAACCTTCTTTCTCAAATTTGAAACATGGCATAAGCTTGATGGATTTTGTTTAGATTCTTATAATTTTTATGCCTTTTAGTTTTCTTAAATCTTCGTGCTTTGCTGCGTGCATGTGTTCTTTTAGTATTTGTGGTTCTTTTGGCATTAGGGTAAAGCTATTGTGAGAAGCTTCACATATGAGAAAGCACCTTATGACCTTAGATGAGAAAGCAGCCATTGGGTTCCTGACAATCTCGAGATGTAATTATGGCTACTTTATCAAAGGGACATAAGGTGCTTTTTCATATCAAACACTTCTCACATTTTCTGAGAAGTCTGTGAAACCATAACGGCGCTGCCCCAATTCGTGCCCCCGCCCCTTCTCCTTTCCTCCATCGCCTCTTCCCTTATCTTTTTCCTCTGCGTCGTTTGTCCTATTCCCTCCATCGCTTTGGTTGTCTTCTCTATTTCTCAGATTTATGGAGTCTTGTCTCAGATTTTTGGTTGTCTTGGTGTCATTTCTCTTCTCTCTTTTTGATTTCCTCTTTTTTGGTCATCCTTTGCCGACTCCCAGTATTGTTGTCATTACTCTCTCTCTCTCTCTCTCTCTCTCTCTCTCTCTCTCTCTTAATGCTCTACTATGGCAGCGATGTTGTATAACCCCTATTCCTGGGTGTTGTCGCCATGGTTTTCAAAGTTTCGCGGTTAGTTTTGGGGGTTCCTCTCATTTGCGGTTGTGGTTTCTTGTTTTGTGGGTTCCTTGATTTAGACCAATTCATTGGCTTTAGCATTGGTTTCTCCTTTTTTATTTTGTTTATCTTCTTGAGGGTTTGATCTCTATGCGGGATCGTGTATGGAGGAGCATAAGTTATTTTCTATTTGTGTAAACAATATTCCAATAGATATGGATGTGAAATGGCTCTTTGGTATCTTTGAAAAATGTGGGAAGGTGGCAAGGCTTACATTTCGCATAAATTGAATAAAGGAGGTAGGAGGTTTGGATTCATTAGATTTTTTGATAAAAGTTCAGCCAAGGTTGCAGTAAAAACCTTTAATAGGGTGTGGCTTCTGAATCATCATTTAGGGGTTAACTTGGCTAGATTTGATAGGGGATTGGTCTCTTCTAAGATTATGGGAGTAAGGCTTTGGGAAACCAATTTTTTGGTAGTTCTAAAGCTAAAGAGAAGGTTTTGAAGGAAACAAAGTAGGTTGGGCTAATGGTCGATCTCACTTGGAGGTTTTAGCAGATTCTCATCCTACCTCGAATAAGATTATGGAGATTTAGATTAAAAAACTTTAAAATCATGCTTCGGTTCTGCAAATGGAGATATGGTTGAGATTCTAAAAAATAGTGTTGTCGGTATTTCAATGAAGAGGTTGGATAGCTTCTATCTGAAAGAATGTTTTATAAGGGAGGGTGTTTTTGATATTGAAGTTAGAGCAATCTCTGAGAGAGGAAGATTATGTGGCTCTGAAATCTATAGAGGAGGATGGTTAGTTATGGCTTCGAACCTAGTTCATTAAAATTGAACATTGGAAATGTGATTCTCTTTATCCATCGAGGTGCTCTTGGTTGCAGTGTTATGGAGTTACTCTGACTAGCTGGTCTCAATAAACCTTTTTTTTTAGCATTGGTGGACTTTTGGGAAATTCGATTTGTACTACGTTGGAGACAATAAATCTAAATCAATTTCATCATGGCTTTATTTTGGTTTCCATTGAGGTTGAAAATAGAGTGGACGAATGAATTGAATTTGTTTCGAATGGGATCGCTTGTCGTGTCAATGTTAAGGAATTAGAAGGGGACCCCATATGTGTTTTTTGAGATGTTGCTTCAAAGTGTAAGTCTTTAGAACCATCATCTAGTTTTGAATTTGATAGGGAGTTGGAATCGGAGGTGGTTAAGTCCCTTAGAGAAGACAATGTGGGTTTGAGGTAGGTTTAGAACCTTCCAATGGTGGTTTAGTGCTGCCCTTCTTTCTTTTTGGATGTTAGAAAATCAGAGGGAAGTGCATAGTCTTGTGGTAGGCCTCGTGAGAACTCTCCCTCTGCAAACCATTCTTTAAAGCCTGTTCGAGGATTGTTGCCGCCAATAATGTAATTCGATAATGCTATGTAGCCAGATCTTTCCGGTAAATTGCTGTCTATTCTCGTTGTTCCTGAGACTCCAAGGTCTGTCCTTATAGAGGGAGATTGTGCACTTATTTGTAGAGAGTCGACAAGGGATAAGGTCGGGGTTTTCGATGATGGCAGTGGGGTTCAGTCTGATAGTGAAGCGTCAGAATGGGAAACGGATATTGAGTCTAATGATGGTAACTGATAGTGAAGCTTCATAGCGGATAGAAGTATTAGAAATCGTAATGTCGCGATTCTTGGGAAGGTCATTGAAACGTAGAAACTAGAGGAAGCTCTTGGCTTTTCCTTTGATGGCGAAGAAGGGGAGATTGTTTCCAGGCTTTAGGAATTGGAAAGTAGGGACTGGGTTGAGTTTGAGAAAGGCCAAACAAGCTGCTAGTCCGATAGTCTTTTGGGTTGTAGGCTTTGTAGAGTTGTTTCAGCTTCGTTTTCCAGAGTTCTTGTGAGGTTTAGGGTGTGTTGGGACTTTTAGCTGTTGGGTCGTTGAGTTGTTTTTGCATTCTTGTGGGTTTGGTTTGCTGTGTTTTTGTCTTGTTTCTTTGTCTTTTCTCTGCTTGGGGTTCCCAAATTTTAGGGTTTTTTATTTGGTGGGTGCTTGGCTTCTTGTTTGTGGCTTGTTGTGCTTTTGTGTCCTGTGTTGGTGCCTTTGTGGCTGGGTCTTTGTGCTTGTGCTTTCTGCGAGGTTCTTTACTTGGGTGTTGTTTTGTGTTGCTTTGCTCAGTACATGGCTTGGATCTCTCTTTTGTAGTTGCTAGCTTATTTTTTATATATATTGTTGTCGGTTTTCTTCTTGGTGTTTCGCTTCCTAGATCTTGGCTGCTGCTGCTTCACTCCTCGTGCTATGCTTTTTTGTTTAGCTTTGGGTTTTCTTCCAAATTGGCTGTGATTCTTTGGGCTATTTGTTTCGAAATCATTCGAGGGGCTGGATGTGATTCTTTGGGCTGGTTGTTCTATGGATGTTGATGTTCTTTGAAGGGGTGATTCTTATTCATATGGTTGTTTCGTGGCATTGATGTAGTAGTGGATTAGGTGCTTTTTTTCTGTGCTGATTCAGGTTGGGGCATGGGAGATTTCTTGTTTACGATGGCTTTCGTATTAGGTGTGTCAGATTATTTTTCTGCCAGCACTGGCTCGGTCAGTTGGGGGTTGCTTTGGGTGGGCTGTGCAGTTGGGTTTGTGGATGTTCTATTCTCGCATGGGCAAGCAAGTGATGCGGGGTCGATTCAATCAGTCTGCTTGGGTGTGTAGCCAAGGCCTGTGGCTTTGCTGGTGGTTACTGGAGGCTGTGTCTTTCGAGTAGGGGATATTATTGTTTTTTGATTTATGTTCTTTACTTGGTGTCCTTTCAGTGGGTGCTTGTGTGACTTTTGAGGTGCATTAGTTGGGTGAGTCATCTGAGTGATTTTGTAGGAGGTTGATATATATATATATATATATATATTTGCAGTGTTGTATTGTATGTTTTGTCTTCAGATGTTAGGTTCAGTTATGGCCTTCGAAGTGTAAGTATGTGTATCCTATCCTATCTTCAAATGTAGCCAATGTCCTTTTGGACGTTTATTAATGATTATCGTTTTGCTGTTCAAAAAAAATCTCAAAGAGACTGTCATTGTTTTGTGACGTGAGTTGGCTAGAGCTATTTGCCTACTAAAGGAAGGTCAAGGATTTGATACACAAGGGTTCATTATCCCAGGGGTCATGTGAGTAGATTGGTAGGACAAATCTCAAATAGTTGGACAAACTCCAGAATCCCTGTTGTACTCTAATAAAATGGGATTTGTCATCGTCATCGATTTGAAAAAAAAAAAAAAAAGACAGTGCTGAATTTTATGAGTGCAGTTTTGTTCATCCCAAAATTGCTTACATATTGCCCACCCAACTCTCTCATTAGCTAATACAGTGGGACCTATGACTTTTTACAATTAATTAATCATTATTTAATTTTGGGTTCCACTACATTAGCCAATGGTAGAGTTGAGTGTGCAATGAGTAAAAATTTTGAGGTGATTAAAAATATATTCGAATTGTATTTATATTGGCTTTTTTTGTCGGGTTTGTTTGTTTTTAGGGGTGTCCCTTTTTTGGAGGGCAATATTTTTTCTTTTGTGTTCTTTTGCCCATAGGGTGCTTGTTATACGACCTTAATGAAGGATTTAGCTAGTGCCTTGTTTGGGGGCCTGTTTTTTAAGGGGGCTTATCATGTTGAGGTGTACTTTCTCATTGTCGGTTCTTAATAGGAGTACCATATTCTCTTTGGCCTTTTGAAAAAAATATAAAAGGAGGGGGGAGGGGGTGCTGAGTGTAGGGTCCTTTAGCACAAAACATTAACCATTAGGGTCATTTTTTTTAATAACCCTTTACGACCCTCAAATTTTTTGATACACAAAAATATCTGTGGTTTAAAAAGATGCGCGTCTTATTTCATTGCTGACGCTGACAGTCTACTAGCGCATCAATGTTTTTTTTTTGTGGGGGTTTATAAAATTTTAAAATACAATATCTTTCAAATCACAACTCCGATTTTCACACCATTTACAAATTCGAAATCAAAAAATCTAGTTTTTTCAAACAAAACCCATATTGGATATGAAATTCTTAAAAAAAATTAGAAAATAAATAAATAAAATTAATTTTGCATTTCATAGAATGTCTCTGAATTTGGTAAATTCAAGGACATTTTAGACAATGTCTTAGAAAATTCTGAGACATTTTGTGATTTTCAAACCAATTAAATTGAAAGTAGTAAGTGGTAACAATTTGTGGCTATGCCATGAATGTCTATCAATCTTGAAAGGATCCATTTTGAGAAACATTCTCAGATTTGCGATTTTTTTTTTACGTACTAACTGTCACGTCCAGGAAAAGCAAAAATAGAAAGAAAAAAAATTAAATAAATAAATTTTCTTTTTGGGTCCATAGGGAATGATGGGTGAAAGTCACTAATTGTCCACACTATACAATACTAGTCCAACTAAAAGCAACAATAAAAACTGAATATATAATCACAATTCTATCTATAACAATATCAGAGTGGTCCTCAGGATCACAACAGGTCTAGAGACAACATATGCCCAAGTACCCATTAAACTAATAAAGTTCAACAGAAATAACAGCAATGTAAACTAGATATAACTTCTTCATCTCTAGCTGGCGTAAGGGTAGTCATCAGCGTAGTAATCCTTCCGGACATAATAGTCATTAGTAGGGCCACCCTCTGCATAATCTAACTCCGGATAGTAGCCATCGTCGTCGACTCCATCACTTGCATTAATAGGACGGGGTAGTCTGGATGGGGAATGTCCAGGCATAAACGCCGTCAGCTTACTTCAGCTGAGCGAATAGAAACTCCCACAGTATCATAGGTATAAGTCCTTACTAGTTATGCACGCTATAAAATAGTGATACTAATAATATCTTTTCATTTTTTATCCAGAATAATCATCATCCGATTCTTGTCATCTACCAACTCTAAGACTGACTGTACCAATCCTGACTAACTATACCAAACTGATTATATCATCACGACATGCTAGTGCTCTTGTTCACCGCTTTTAAGAACTCGTATTGTTCACTGCTTTTAAGAACTCTTGCAAACACTAGACATCGATCTCAAATAACAACTCGTCTATGGATGCACCAATACTCTTGTTCACCGCTTTTAAGAACTCTTACTGTTCACCGCTTTTAAGAATGCTTGCAAGTATCGTCCGTTCATAATCAATATGTATTAGTACTCTGGTTCAACGCTTTCATGAATCCTTGCGAGTACAATACATAGCGCTCACACCCACGCAGATGTGTTCACGACCAATTCCTGACACTAACAAACTTGCATCGAAAGTAACTAATATCCCACTGACTCAGTCACTAGGTTATCTAAGGTTACTCGCCGTTATACCTCAAAACTTATCTCGTTATCGCATCGTATTATTGCTAACGTTCCAAACCCAACTAAGTTCTCACCATTATTATCTCAATCTCATTATCGTATCCCATTACTCCCGTAATCCATAATATCACATAATAGAAACATGGAACATCAATTAAATAGCTAAGCATTATGAATTATAAACTTAAAAGAATAACCAAGTTCTGTTTGGTTCGCTTGAAGAAAGTGAAATTCGATCGATTGAAGTAAAGGTGGTCTCGATCGATTGAAGTCATTTTGATTGATTGAGACTCAGTATGTTCAGTCGATTAAACCTAGCTCGAAAGTCATCTTCTCCAGATTATGGCAGTAAACGTCCAAAACTTGTTAGGGCGTGTTTGGGTCCTCATTAAATGTCCAAAAACTTGTAAAACATCACACAAATGTTACCGAGTGAGTTTGGAACTCACCGAACATCTTAAGGGCGTGTTTGGCAACGTCAAGCTTTGAGCTCTCTCTCTCTAATGGCCTCCTCTTCTTTTTCTGTCGCTGCCTTATCTCTCTTTGCCTCTATCTCCTTCTCTTCTTCTTCTCGTCTATCTGTCCTATATACGTATAGATATGTGTGCATATACATAGATGTATGGATGTGTGTGTGTGTGTATATATATATATATGCAAACACAAACACACATACACTCTTTCTAAGATCTCTGGGTTCAGCAAACCCCCCGCCCACAAATATGGTTCATATATATATAGATAATAGGGTGTGCAAGGTGAAAGTCCAGCGCACAAACTGAGATGAAATATCCATACGAGTTTGATCGATTAAAGGTTCTTCGATCGATTGATCAATTAAAGAAAGGAACATGTAATAATTCAGGTCGGTATTCGATCGATTGAACAAAGCTCGATCACTTAAACTTAAGAATGCTGGATTGCTCAAAAGGACTTCGATCGATTGAAAGTGACACTTCAAGTATGATCCAAGGAAGTATATAGAATCTCTTTGTATTAATAAATACTGCAAAATGCAGGGTATTACACTAACTTTGAGTCTTTGAGTAGTCCTTTTGTTTTGAATTCTCATCTATATCGTAAAATATCCAAAACTCTCTTAGTTTATTTATGAAATTCATCTTATTCCAAAACATAAGCACTTCCATATTACTAAAATCTTGGATTTTTCAAATCCAAACTCCAAATTTAGATTTTCCGAATTCAAACTCAAAATGATTATATATGTGCATATACAGTGTGTATATATACTAGTATATATATTATGTGAAATTTCACAATAAAAATATAGTATATTTATCACTACATATAGCATGTATCATATATGTAGTGATAAATTTCGTACTAAAATACTGCAACAAACCCGAATTAAAAAATAGAACAAAAATTACAAAAATGTTATAAGTAATAAATTACTCATTTAAAATTGATCAAAAAGTAAGAAATTGCTTCAAAATTGCTTATAATGATAAATTTAGCACTAAAAACAGTTACAAAACATAATTATAAAAACATAACAGAAATTACAAAACTATTATTAGTGATAAATTTTGCACTAAAAACTATCGAGTACTTGGAGGAATTGAAAACCTTAGCAGAGAAGGAAGAAGTATCTGACCGAGTTAACTTCATCATATCTTGCTCGACAGCTAAAATAAATGCCTTTCTCTCTGAAGGTCAATCAAATATGATATTTGTTTGAAATTGATTAAGAGGCCGTTTGGGAAAGATTTTCTATGGCCAACTAAAAAGCTATGACCGTTTGGTTTAGTTTTTTAAAAAGCTCCAATTTGTAGCCTTTTAAAAATCTTTTATTCCAAAATGTGATGATTTTAAAAATAACCCCAATGGGCTCTGAATATGGGAAGAAAAAAATCTCACAAGGGCTTCTTGGAAAATGTAGGATGAACATTTTGGCATTGTTCCATTGGAAGCAATGGCAACCCATAAAGTTGTTATCGCGTGCACTCCTCTTCTTCAAAACACTTCGACCACCACTATATGTCTGTTTTCTTTGATGATGCAATCCTTGTGGTACTGTTTGTGATATTAGTTGGTAATCGATGCTCAAGAAATGTGCATGATAGCTACTTAATGGCCAAAAATATAATCCTCATGTAATAAACATAAATTTGCGTGATATTGGGTAAGGTTATTGTCATAATTCTATATGTGAAATGCTATAATTAAGGGATATAATAACTAATTTCGGTTATGCTTAATATATGAAAATGCTAAAACAATCCTTAAATTATTAATTCATGACTATACATATATTTATATATACTAGGGTAGACATACGCCCGTGCTATGCACGGGCCCGTCAAAATTAAAAAATAAATTAGATGTATTTATCAAGTAATTAAATTAAAAAAATCTAAATTACACAATACTAAATCCTAAATGTACTGAACATGTACTGCTACGAAAATAAAATTGTAAACATAAAAGCTTCAATAATCCGAGATGGAAGCAAAAAATATTTTCTTTTTTCTTCTTACTTTTTTTTTAAAAAAAAATTTCCGGATCTTTTCTTGGTGTTTTCACTTTTATTTCGTTTAGCTCTTCTCTCCTTTTTTTCTTTTTTTCTTTTTTTCTTCTTTTTTTTTTGTTTTGTCTTAATAATTGTCACGCCCCGGAGCAGCATAAATAGGGAAAAATAAATTTCCTTTATGGGTCCATAGGGAATGACGGGTGAATAACCGCATTGTCATCTAATCAACCAACAAACACCACGATAGGGAGGATACTATTCATAGAACATAACTTATTAACATAATCAGAGGCTACAGCGGAAACTATAAAAGGTATGAAAGCAACAGATGCCCAAGTACCAATTATAAAAGTCTACTAAAACTACTACAACAGCTGGCTTAGAGTCTGAAGCCTATACCAACAACATCAGTAGTACAAAAGATACACCAACTAACTATTACAAAGCGGCACGTCTTCGTCTTTAAGCCTTTAGCTCCACGTCCGGCGAAACATCGGCCTTCCGTCCTCACTACCTGCCAAGCTCTAGACATTGGAATGTCCAGGGCATGAACGCCATCAGCTTCGAATACAAAGCTGAGTGAGTACATTAAACAACACTCCTCACCGCTATTGTTCAACATCTTAGAATGCGGTTAATCTCTTAACAATGACGTCACTCACGGACATAGCAGAGGTCTCATTAAACTATGCATGAATTCATCGATAACAGGAAACAGATTAAATGAACTCAATAATAAAGATCATGGTATAAATATCTCATCACGTATTCACCAAATCCATGCATGTAACCCATGCAACCACCCATGCATATACCTTTACGTCGGGACGCTGGATCCACGACTGAACCATCTTCTTACTAGCCATTCTCATATCCATATCCATCTCTGTATCTGTACGTTGATACCATAATCCAAATCCGTATCCATACATAGATACCATAATACCAATCGGAATCACCCGACTAGGCAGCAGGTCCCACAATCCCTTGATAGGGTTACCGGTCGTCTACACGGTACCACCTATCTGTAAACGATGGAAGCGGCACAACGGACGTCTTCTACGCTGTGTATATCCTCACTGGTCGTCTACACAGCTGAGAATACATTAGAGCACTAGCCGGACGTCTTCAACGGTACACTGGACGTCTTCAACAATGCATACGCATCACTGGACGTCTTCAACAGCGAGAGGCGCACTAGGAACTCTAACCATCCCACGTCCACCCGACTCGTCAGTCGTTGATCCCACGGATCCCAAAGTACCAATATCTCATTATTCCACATTGAAGCACATATCCCATTTCTCATCATATTCTCTTGTCTCGTCATAATACTATCCCATTTCTCATCAGATTCTCTTGTCTCTTCACATCACTATCCCATGCATGCTGACACATGTTGTGAAATGCTCATCTACTAAGTACGAGAAATACCACATGCTCTGTATTCAACATATCTACTCATTTCTGATTATTAACATGCTGTCGTATTCCATTCTACTATTCAGTTCAGCAATATTATCATGTAACAGTTAAACAGTTCATCTCATAACAGTGTTGCACTATCTCTTAGATTAACAATATCGCATAATAAAAGCATGGATCAACATTTAATCAACTAAACAGTTCATATTATAATCAACAGGAAATAAACATGTTCTGCAAGCTTCGATCGATTGAGGTCCTCTCGATCGATTGAAGTCAAACGAAGTTCGATTGATCGAAGTCATTTCGATCGCTCGAGGAAAAGTCGTTTCGATCGATCGAAGTTCCTTCGATCGATTGAGGAAGCGGTAAGTTCGATCGATCGAGAATAGTTCGATCGCTCGAACATCATCTTCTACCCAGAAATTTGGCAGCGACGAACAAAGATCTCGGGGTCACAATATAAATGTTCTAAACAGCATATAACACCCTAGAATCATTCCTCGAGTGAGTTAATGAACTCACCTCTCTCCGGTGGTCCGGTGGCGGCGTTCCGAGCTTGACGGCGACGGCTATGGTGAGCTCGTTCTCTCTCTCCTTCTTCTCTTTCTCTCCTCTTCTCCTCTCTGTCTCTATTCTCCTCTTCTTCTGCTCCTCTTCTTGTTCTCTTCTTCTTCTTCTCTGTCCAAGCACATATATATATATATCACACACACACATACGGTTACATATATATATATATATGGAACACACATACACACACAAGCTCTCTCTCTCTCTAACTCTAAACTGCCAAACACCACACACACACAAAACACACGTATATATATAGGGAAACAAGAAGGGCAGGTGGCAACCACGTAAACTGAAAATACAACGTTCGATCGATCGAAGTGAGTTCGATCGATTGAGAACAGGTCGGTTAAGGTTCGATCGATTGAAAGAAGTTCAATCGCTCGGGAAAGGGTACACATCACAGAATCAGGTCGGCAGAGATTCGATCGCTCGAAGTATGTTCGATCGATTGAGAAAGCACAATGTTCGATCGATCGAAGTGAGTTCGATCGCTCGAGAAAGATTCTTCCCCAAGGTTTCACACAAGCATACAGGGTCTTATTTATATAACCATGCATCCGAAAATACAGGGTATTACATTATCCACCACTCATCAAAAGATTTCGTCCTCGAAATCTGAAGCAGTAGCCCCTCAAATAAAAACACAAATCATCTCAGAAGACATACTCTAAAATGCTCAAGTTCTCGTTTTACATAAACGATTACATCAGCGGCCAAAGGTTTAAGTTCTAAACACGCGATGCAAAGTTATCAACGATCTATAAGTGCTAGGGTAACAACTATCAATCCTCGGGTTAGCTATATGAAAATTCGTATGTCGAATTTCGAGAAAATGTTCTAGGTAGCATAATCTAATCATCTCACAACTCTGAAACAGCTAGTCTCTAAACACAAGATTCATTCCTTAAGTCAAACTCTATGGTGTGAGGGTTCTAATCTTATCTAAGTTGTAAAGAAGCGTTGCCGTCTACTCTTGTCTTTAATGATGCTTCGAACTATGCTAACAATGTCTCTACTGCGTCATCAGTTGACTGTCTTCTTATCTCTGGACTCCTGGTTATGTTTGTCAGCGTTATTAATCAGCCTCGTGTTGCACACGACGTCCTTGTTAACTCATGTGTTATTATCATCCTTTAGTATGCTGACTTAAAAGCATCATGACTCTAACATCGTCATTTGATAACTCAAATTTCCTCATGGCTCTCCAAATTCCCACGTACTATTGATATAATCATCTCTTTGAGGTCGTTCAATCCATTGAATACTCATTCTGCTTCCACGTACTAATCAAATAGGTTAGGCAGGACTACATACTGATATCGTGAGTCGTTCTACTACAAAACATCTCGACTAAATAAAAGTAACAGGCGATCGGTGTTGAAAAGCATTCCTCTGCGATACTCTTTTGAAAGTTCTGGTGTTGTCTCTGCGTTACTCGTATCTCTTCTCGTATACTCGCAATCTTCTAGTTCGTCCTCTCTTGTTAAGGCTACATCTTACGAAAATTTAGATTCCACATCTCTAGTCTTTGTCCAACATACCAATGGTTGGCGTAGTCTTTCGATAGGGAGGCAATTGACGTCATATAAGGATGCAAAAGATGTCATATAGGGATGCAATTGATGTTATACAGGGATGCAAATGATGTCATATTTATTCTTGGAAAACTTATTGTCATAGACGATTATTGATCAGTGCCAAATGGGGTGTTTGGGTATCTACAACTTATGGTGTAGGCTAATCCTCTTACAATCAATCAAATGGATGTAAAACTTCCTTCAATATTGGGATCATATGTAATACATGATGTAGGTGTTGAGTGTTGTACCTTCTGTCTATTGTCCTTGTCTAAGTTGAGACCAATTACTTGTATGGTGAGTCTGCCCTCGTGGTACTTGTTGCGATGGAACATTGTGTTGCATCTCTAATTCTGGACAAAACTTACGGACATGACCAAATTTACCGCAGTTAAAGCATCGTATCCCTCGTCCATTAGATTTCCTTACTGCTGTGCATTCTTGGGAATGGTGTCCTAGTACTCCACAATTGTAGCAGATATCTCGTTCCCTATGCTGTGTTGGGGTCGTCATTAGTTTTGATTCTTTCTGGTCGTTCCCCATCCTTTTACGCTTCTGGCGGTTGCCTATATAACTTCTCTCTGTGTTTCCTCGTTGAACTTGGTTAGTTGCCAACACAATCTGACTGTCTTTTCCTCTCTGATCCGTTATGAAAAACTGATCGTTCTTTGGAAATGCTTGATCAAAGTGTTGTCCTTCACTAATCTGAGTGTCGTCTTCCAGTTTCGTTGCCATTTCTACCAAAGCTTCGAAAGATTGATCTAAATGTCCTATAGTCATATGACGAATATGCGGAACTAGTCCTTGATGATATCTTTTGATCTTTCTTCTTGGTGTATCGATCATATGCGGTGCAAATCGTGATAGCCTCTCGAATTGAGTTGTATATTCGGGCACTGTAAAACAACCTTGAATTAATTGTATGAATTCCATTTCCCTTTTGTTCTTCTCAGATTCTGGAAAGTACTTTTCTAGAAATCGAGTCTTGAATGATTCCCAAGTCATCCTTCCTACAGCTTCTTCACCTATCGTAGCTTTCACTGCGTCCCACCAATCTGCTGCTGAGAACGTCAGTTGAAATACGGCCAAATGTCTTTTCTCAATGTCAGTACATCCAAGTACCTCAAATATCAATTCTATCTGTCGAATCCATTGCTCAGCTTGCCATGCTCCCGTTAATCCGGTAAAGGTCTCTGGTCGAAGAGCACGAAATTCCTTTAGCAACTTGACTCTTGTTTGTCGTACTGGTGCTCCATTGCCGATGACACGATCTGCATGATTTATAACTTGTTCCATGCGACGGATGAAAACTCCGATCATTCCTGTTGGATCTATCTCAGGAGGTACTACATCAGATACTCCATTCAGCTGGCCCTGGTTTCCTCGAGTCGTCCTAACCATAACGAGTGCTGGTAGGGTTCAATGACTCTACCTATAAATGAAAAACTATTCGGTCAGACGCATTCTATCTTACAGCTCAAACAAGAACAAAACATGTGGTAACCAATATATAGTACCACTATATAATACGATCACACCAAGCAATACGAATACCTCACATAAATAATCATATTAACCACAGAGGTCAGTCTATCTACCAGGTACGCTTAAATGTATCTATGCTCCAGACGAAACTACAACCTCTACGCTTAACGTCAAATCTTAAACATTCTATTTCTATTCTCAGGTTCCAAACTACAAGTACTGTTCAACTAACATGTGAGACCACTCAACTAACATGTGGCTAAAGGTAACAGGATAATCTTATCCTTATCCTCTTTCTATTTCTAGGACATACTGACTGTTTCGACATCGCTCAGGAATTCATCAGCGTCTAACATCCAACGGCTCTATATTTAGGATCTCCATCACCACAACTAACTCTCAATGCCTTGTTCTTCGTGAACTCAGCTATCCAAATTCTTATTGGTTCCAACAGTTACTACCTTCCAAAGAAACATCCTCAAACGGATTCTTCCAACCTATTATCTGCGTGACAAGATAACAGTTCTATCTCATCTCAGCTAATCCTCATGCTACCGATATTATCTTAGAATTCGGGTTCTAACACAAAAGACAAGCGGTTAACAACTGAAAAACCTAGGCTCTGATACCAAAAATCCTGTCACGCCCCGGAGCAGCATAAATAGGGAAAAATAAATTTCCTTTATGGGTCCATAGGGAATGACGGGTGAATAACCGCATTGTCATCTAATCAACCAACAAACACCACGATAGGGAGGATACTATTCATAGAACATAACTTATTAACATAATCAGAGGCTACAGCGGAAACTATAAAAGGTATGAAAGCAACAGATGCCCAAGTACCAATTATAAAAGTCTACTAAAACTACTACAACAGCTGGCTTAGAGTCTGAAGCCTATACCAACAACATCAGTAGTACAAAAGATACACCAACTAACTATTACAAAGCGGCACGTCTTCGTCTTTAAGCCTTTAGCTCCACGTCCGGCGAAACATCGGCCTTCCGTCCTCACTACCTGCCAAGCTCTAGACATTGGAATGTCCAGGGCATGAACGCCATCAGCTTCGAATACAAAGCTGAGTGAGTACATTAAACAACACTCCTCACCGCTATTGTTCAGCATCTTAGAATGCAGTTAATCTCTTAACAATGACGTCACTCACGGACATAGCAGAGGTCTCATTAAACTATGCATGAATTCATCGATAACAGGAAACAGATTAAATGAACTCAATAATAAAGATCATGGTATAAATATCTCATCACGTATTCACCAAATCCATGCATGTAACCCATGCAACCACCCATGCATATACCTTTACGTCGGGACGCTGGATCCACGACTGAACCATCTTCTTACTAGCCATTCTCATATCCATATCCATCTCTGTATCTGTACGTTGATACCATAATCCAAATCCGTATCCATACATAGATACCATAATACCAATCGGAATCACCCGACTAGGCAGCAGGTCCCACAATCCCTTGATAGGGTTACCGGTCGTCTACACGGTACCACCTATCTGTAAACGATGGAAGCGGCACAACGGACGTCTTCTACGCTATGTATATCCTCACTGGTCGTCTACACAGCTGAGAATACATTAGAGCACTAGCCGGACGTCTTCAACGGTACACTGGACGTCTTCAACAGTGCATACGCATCACTGGACGTCTTCAACAGCGAGAGGCGCACTAGGAACTCTAACCATCCCACGTCCACCCGACTCGTCAGTCGTTGATCCCACGGATCCCAAAGTACCAATATCTCATTATTCCACATTGAAGCACATATCCCATTTCTCATCATATTCTCTTGTCTCGTCATAATACTATCCCATTTCTCATCAGATTCTCTTGTCTCTTCACATCACTATCCCATGCATGCTGACACATGTTGTGAAATGCTCATCTACTAAGTACGGGAAATACCACATGCTCTGTATTCAACATATCTACTCATTTCTGATTATTAACATGCTGTCGTATTCCATTCTACTATTCAGTTCAGCAATATTATCATGTAACAGTTAAACAGTTCATCTCATAACAGTGTTGCACTATCTCTTAGATTAACAATATCGCATAATAAAAGCATGGATCAACATTTAATCAACTAAACAGTTCATATTATAATCAACAGGAAATAAACATGTTCTGCAAGCTTCGATCGATTGAGGTCCTCTCGATCGATTGAAGTCAAACGAAGTTCGATTGATCGAAGTCATTTCGATCGCTCGAGGAAAAGTCGTTTCGATCGATCGAAGTTCCTTCGATCGATTGAGGAAGCGGTAAGTTCGATCGATCGAGAATAGTTCGATCGCTCGAACATCATCTTCTACCCAGAAATTTGGCAGCGACGAACAAAGATCTCGGGGTCACAATATAAATGTTCTAAACAGCATATAACACCCTAGAATCATTCCTCGAGTGAGTTAATGAACTCACCTCTCTCCGGTGGTCCGGTGGCGGCGTTCCGAGCTTGACGGCGACGGCTATGGTGAGCTCGTTCTCTCTCTCCTTCTTCTCTTTCTCTCCTCTTCTCCTCTCTGTCTCTATTCTCCTCTTCTTCTGCTCCTCTTCTTGTTCTCTTCTTCTTCTTCTCTGTCCAAGCACATATATATATATATCACACACACACATACGGTTACATATATATATATATATGGAACACACATACACACACAAGCTCTCTCTCTCTCTAACTCTAAACTGCCAAACACCACACACACACAAAACACACGTATATATATAGGGAAACAAGAAGGGCAGGTGGCAACCACGTAAACTGAAAATACAACGTTCGATCGATCGAAGTGAGTTCGATCGATTGAGAACAGGTCGGTTAAGGTTCGATCGATTGAAAGAAGTTCAATCGCTCGGGAAAGGGTACACATCACAGAATCAGGTCGGCAGAGATTCGATCGCTCGAAGTATGTTCGATCGATTGAGAAAGCACAATGTTCGATCGATCGAAGTGAGTTCGATCGCTCGAGAAAGATTCTTCCCCAAGGTTTCACACAAGCATACAGGGTCTTATTTATATAACCATGCATCCGAAAATACAGGGTATTACAATAATAACTTATTTTTAACATCATAACACATGATATATTAGAATAGCTTATCATTTTTTTTTTTTCTTTTCTTTTCTTTTTTCATCTTTTTTCTTAAATCATTTTTCCTTTTCTTTTGTTCATTTTTTGTTTAAACTACTAACTTTTTTTTTTAACATCATAACACATGATGCATTGAAAAACAGTATCATCTTTTTTCTTTTTTGTTTAGCTACATATAAACTTTATACAAATATGATTTATTTTGCTAAAATCAAGGGAATGATTATATGTATTACACACACATGCCTATAAATTAAATTTTCTATTTTGATGTTATACACAATCTCCAATATTAATTTTCTCAAGTTAATTATATGGGCAAAAAAAAGTAAATTTCTAACCATGTGTGTGTGAATTAAATTTATAGGTATGTGTGTGTAATAAAATATGAAATTTCATTTATATTTATAGCTCTAATGTAAAAAAGGTAAAAACTAAAGAAATTTAAAAGAAAATGGAAATATGTGATTATAGATGTATTAGTAATTGTAAATTACAATTTGTCTTTTGACATTGCAAAGTATTGCTTATGTATTATATAAAATATTATGTGTATAATATAGAATATAAAACTAAAGAAATTGATGAAGTATCTGACCGAGTTAACTTCATCATATCTTGCTCGACAGCTAAAATATATAATATAGTGACATTGCAAAGTATTGCTTATGTATTTTATATTATGTGTATAATATAAAATATATAAACAGTATGTGTATAATATAGAATATAAAACTAATTTTATTCCAAAATTGGTGGTGCTTGTTTGGGAAAAAAAAAACATAAAAACAAAAAACATAGACCAAAATCGGCTTGACAAACATGGAACAACAGATTTTATTATTCTTAATTTTTTTTTCAATTTTTTGTTGAAAAAGTGAGGTGGGCATATAAATTTAACTTACACGCATGCTTAGACATTTAATTTTATCACACATATCTAAAAAAAAAAAACCATGATTGGTTTTCCCAAAATATTTTGATCACACACAATGCCTATAAATTTTATTTTATTTGGATATTACCCACAATCTACAAAAAATTTTTTTTTTTTAGGCATGTGTGTGTAATAAAATTAAATGTCTAAGCATGCATGTAAATTAAATTTATAGGCACACCTCACTTTTTCAAGGAAAAAAAAAATCCAATATTGTTTGTGAATAAATGACCAAAAAAGTGTGTGGAGATGTATGGAATTGTATAGGATTTCAAAGGGGAAATGGTAATAATGAACAATTAAAAAATGACAAATAAGGATAAAATTAAAATTAAAAATCACATTTATCCTCTTTTATATGGGGTATAGGTATAGATTTATATGTTTATAGAGGACAAATGTTAGTGCTTTGTTTGAAAAAAAAAAAAAACAAAACAAAACAAAACAAAACCAAACAAGGCATAGCCCAATTTGGGTTGGGTTGTGCTTTGTTTGTGTTAGTGGTTTGTTTGGGAAAATTAAAAATAAAAAAAACACCAAACAAGTTAGTGACTTGTTTGGGGAAGAACAAAAAAACATACAAACCACAAAGCCGAAAAGCGGTTGTGTTAAACAAGGCACAACCTACAATTGTTGACTTTTGGATTTTTTGACCCAAAATATTTATAATTATTGCTTGAAAAGTTGATTGAATTATCATTTTTAGAATAATTAAAATTTAAAAGTTGACCTAATAGTAATGAGGAATGTTTTGTGGCTAAAATGACGAACCTACCCACACAAAATGGCAAAAAGTACTCAAATTAATCATTAAAGTAAAATGGAACAAAAAAGAAAAGTAAGGTAAAACTGTCATTTCAAACAAATCAAAAAATGACAAATCAAGATAAAATTGAAATTGAAATTGAAAATAAAATATAACCTCTTTTAAATAGAGGTATAGACATACTGACTTCTACATATATATATATATATATGTATATATATACATATATATACGAGGGTAAAAAAATAACAAATTGAGAACCAAATAGCATGAAAATTGGGAATTATGGACTAATTTAAAATAACTTCAAGATAGTTAGGGCCTGCTAATAAACTAGGAAATAAAATGGACCTTAATTCAAAAAAAAAAAAAAATTAGTAGGAAGAGATTTTTGGATATATATCCGTATAATTTTTAACTTTGGTAAATTTATTGTGGCAAGTTTCTCATAAGAGAAGAGGGGTTTTAATCGTTGAATTACCCTCACACAATAAATGCAAATTTACACATTTTTGTCCTAAATTGGGTAGCATTAAGCCATTAAATGCTCCTTACGACTCTCTCGTGCATGCTAGCAAATTCCAAAAAAGGTGGTGTCAGAATATTGGAGAGCACTGATACATCCAATTTTTCTGATTTTTATGTACTGTTTGATTGTGTCTTGTCGCAGTTCAGTGCATTGTATAGCATTAACTGTAGTCTGTACCTTCATTTTGTCAATCTTTGGACTGTGCACATGAATTGAACTTTAACTTCAAATCGATGGATCCTACCACTTTGATTTAAAAACGTAATGAATTATTTTAGTATTTATATCACCTATAGTTTGGATTAAAGTACAACCGTTAAATACGTAATGAATTATTTTAGCATTAATACCCCTTATAGTTTGGCCAATTTTTTACGTTGCACTTTAGTCCAAACCATATGGAGTACTAGTTTCAAAATTTAAACCACAAGGGGTTAAGTGCAAATCAGTTAAATCGCACAGGTGTAAATGTATTTAACCCTTAAAAATAGGGTAAAAGGCATTTTACCTCTTCAAATTATACACACTTTTACAATTCACACCCGAAAGTTTAAAAAGTTATAATGTCCCCCTGAACTATCTTTAGGGTTACAATATCCCCTTGAACTTAAAAAAGTTAAAATGTCCCCCCTGAACTATCGTCGGTATTGCAATGTTCCCCCTGAACTATCTTTCATATTGCAATGTCAACTCTGCCATCACATTCCGTCAAAAAATATGATGGAATTTGCTCGCGTGGGACGCACGTGCTAAATTTCAAAGGCATTTATGACATTTTACTATCCCCTTCTAAATTAACAATCATAAAAACTCCAAGTTTTTATTGCTACACAATAAATTAAAGATTAAAGAAAAAGGGCAATCTAGTGAAATAAACTGAGTTTTTGTAATTTTTATGATATTTATGATTGTTAATTTAGAAGCGAAAGGTGAAATGTTATAAATGCCCTTAAAATTTGGCATGTGTGTCCCAAATGAGCAAATTCTATCACATTTTCTTGACGAAATATGATGGCAGGATTGACATTGCAATACGAAAGATAGTTCAGGGTGAGACATTGCAACACATACGATAGTTCAGGAGGGATATTTCAACTTTTTTGAAGTTTAGGAAAACATTGCGACCTTAAAAATAGTTCAAGAGACATAGTAACTTTTTAAATTTCGGAGTGTGAATTGTAAAAAAGTGTATAGTTTAGGGGCAAAATGTTTTTTACCAAAAAAAATAAAAAATAATAATAAAATATAAATAAACAAAAAAAAAAACCACCATATAGCACTATTGATGATCATCCGCACCACAGCACGAATGGCCAGTACAGCAAAACATTTTTTTTTTTTTTTTTTTTTTAAGGGAGTTTAAAGTGTGTGTGGTAGGAATAACATGAGCAATGATAGATGCACAACAAAAACCCACAACCAATTGTACAACTTGTTTAAAATTGTTGGACTTAGTGCTGAAAAAGCTGTACACACAAAAAGACAAAAAAAATGGTGTACAGTTTTTTCAGCACAAAGTCCAACATTTTTAAGCAGGTTGTGCAATTAGTTGTGGATTTTTGTTGTGCATCTATCATTTCTCGAATAACATTGGTGTTGTCGGAATCTCTATTTCTCAGGCCATCTCAGGTTCTTACTCAAATCTCAAAATTCGTATCAAATTTAATTGAGTAGTGACAGGTGTACATAAATTTGCGCATATTTTTGCACACAAATATTTTAAATATATGTATCCTTTGTTATATAAGTGGTGCAAAAAAAAAAGTGTAAAAAATTCAAACAGCACAAGTACATACATTTAAATCATTTTTGTGTGCAAAAGTATGTACAAAAGTTGTGTACACCTAGTATTACTCAATTTAATTTTGTGTATAGTGTTCAAAAACTTGCTCTCATTCTTGACTCAAATCCAGGTTGTATTGAGTTTTACTCAAATTTTGTTCTAGGTTTGAGTAAATAAATTTGGCACTTTGATCTCTAAATAAATTTTTTTCGCATTTTGATCCCTCAACTAATATTTTGTGGTAATTTGCCTAGAAAAGGTCACTTTTAGTGACGCCAAAAGTGATGCTAAAAGTAATGGAGGGGGGAAACTACCACAAAATGTTAGTTGAGGATTAAAATGCGAAAAAAAAAAATTTATTTAAAAATCAAAGCGCTAAACAGGATATAATTTGAGAATGCAAAATTTATTCAACCCTAAATTTTATCTGATATAAATCTCATGAGTAAGAATTGTAGATCCTTTTACTCAAACTTTATACTTTATTGTGAGAAGTAATAATAATATTATTTTTTTTTTGAATGGCCATTGGACAATCTCATATCACATGAAACTTTCGCCTCACCTCAAATAAAGCTTTCACTCATAATTTCATTTTTATTTTGAGCAAGGGTTGAAGATGGCATTAGGAACACCACTCGATGTTGGGAAATTTTATGTATGGATATGTATATTCATCTATATATTCTCCCATTGTACAAACTGTTCACACAAATTTGTAGCCTCGCCTCAAATAAAGCTTAGGAACACTACTCATTGTTAGGAAAATTTTATAAATGAACATGTCTGTTCATCAATATATTCTCCCATCATTGTACAGGTTTGTTTGCGCTTAGGTTGATTGTTCCAAATAGTCCATTGTGTGATCGTGCGTACGTGATTGTTTGCAAAAAGTCATTATCATGACTATTCATGAACAGACACCATCTGACCCATGAATATAACCTACATTCATTCATTAGAATGAATAATTTTATCAAATTTCCATAGTTCATACATACAGGGCGGATCCACTAACAGGCGGTGTCGAGTATTTGGAGGTTCATGACGAATTATTAAATGGGAGGTCCTTATATGGAGTTCAGGGGTAGCGCCCTGATGTGATTTTTTTGGGGGTTTATTTATATATAATTGACGATTTTTTTTGGGTCTACTTATAATATGAGTCTGTTTATGAAACTTAAACATTGCATGGTATCTTTTAAAATTCTGTAGTGGCCTATTTCTAAAACTCAAACAATTCTTACACTAAACTTGTAATTTTCAAAATTATAGGGGCCTTTACTTTTGAGTTTTATATACATCTATATCAATATATATGTAGTTGACGACAGTAAATTGGGTCATGGAGAGGCCTAAATGTAAAATACTAAAATATCTCAAGATAAAAATGTAATTATGAAAATTTCATGTAGGCCCTCAAAATTTTTAGAACTTTGGTGGCCCGGGGTGTTTGCCCTTTTGCCCCCTTGGTCGGCCATGTCCACTAATCAACTTTTTAAAATTACTATTTTACCCTAGGTATTTTTATACTTTATACATTTGTGCCCCCTCAAATTTTAACTTACCCCTTCTAAATTCAAATTTTTTTTTTCACTTTAGTCCTTATATATTTGTAAACTTACCCAAACTAATTATCTTATGTACTCAATTAGCACCAAGTATTTAAGGGCTTATACATAACCATTTTGAACGTATTAACGAATTAGTTTTTATAGAAATATAGGATTTGGTCCCTATTTTTGGATCATTAATAGGAATTGATTATAGCCATAATGCATGTATAGTAATCAGTCCTTGATTTTGGAAGGTAATTAATATTTAGTCCTTTTTTTTCAATTTGATATAGATTTTATGGACCAATATGTCTTTCGTTACATACATATATACATACATTATTAGGAGTGTTCAAAAACCGAACCAAACCGACAAACCGAACCAAACCGATCGGTTCGGTCGGTTTTAATTTAATTTGTGCAGTGCAAAACCGAAACCGAACCGAAAATTTACACACTCCGAACCGAACCGAACTAAACCGAACCGAACCGAACCGTAACCAAAACCGATCGGTTTTGTCAAAAACCACACCGAACCGAACCGTTTACACCCCTATACATTATATACAGTTCGGATCTTAAGTGGACCTTAAAAAACGGACCTAAAGGACGGATCGTGTAAAAAGTAAGAATTTCTCACAAAAAAGTGAATTTCTCACATCTTAAATTTCTCACTTTTTACACACTTCTCATTTTTTTATGAGAAATTCTCACTTTTACACGGTTCGTCTTTTAGGTTAGTTTTTCAAGGTCCGCTTAAAATCTATACTGTACATATATAGTAGTAATAACGACTTGAGTTTAGGGGTTTCAAATTTGAACTCCAAACAACTATCTATATATATAGAGAGAGAAAGTGTGTGTGTGTGTGTGTGTGTGTGTGTGTGTGTGTGTGTGTAAGAGAGAGAAGTTTGGGAAGGATCATATTCATCATCGTTGAGATTAAGTTTGGGAAGGAGTTTTCCATGCATATTGAAGCAGTTGTACCCGATTGGAGGAATAAATTTCCCTGTTACAAACCATTGAAGAAGCTCCTCAATCACTTTTTGGTGGCCGCTACCAATTAACCTTACCTTCTGATTGACGCCGATGCCGTCACTGGAGTTGACGATTCAGAGAGTAACGGACCATATTTGGAGGCTCTATAGGATTGGTAACAATTGGTGTTGTGGATGAGAATGAAAAGCTTGAGGGGGCTGGAGTTCTCAACACAGATCGATGCAAGAAAGAGAATCATAGATTAGAAATTCGAGAGAAGTACAGTCTGGAATTCTGGTATAGAGAGAGAAGTGAGAATTTCTCACCGAAAAGTGAGAAATTTGTATTAAAAAGTGAGAAATTTATTTTTATTTTGTAAGAAATTACTCGTCATAGCAATTTAAAAGATGTGAATTTTTTTTTTTAATTCTTCTCCAAAATTGTTAATTATTGATAAACTTTTCATCAAATCCTCTCTATGTGTATGCTTATTTTTGTTTTAAAAAGTGGGTTATTCTACCCTTCTAGTATAAGTGAAAATATTTTCATTGTTATACACATTAAAATATGAAATTCTCACTATTTTCAATACTTAGTTAATATAGTGAGCAATTTCACACTATTTTAGTGCAATCTCATTGATAATTTTCTCGGTTTTTAAGTATGAAGTTCTGAATACGTAGTGCGAAATTATCAAGAGGTTGTGAGAAATTTCTTGGTGCTGGTGCTCTTTATATGGAGATATTTTCTCAGTTTTAACTATACATGGTAACTGATTTATCATATATAAATCAGTGTATATATGTACATATATGGATTGTAGAGTAAATGATGATAAATCAGTTACCATATATGGTTATATATATATACAGCCATTTCTATAAAAATGACATGGGGGTATTTTAGTCCTCAAATTAGACAAGGGACTAATTTCTAGATTCGTTTTTATAAAAAATGACATATTTCTAGTTAGATGCATATATTAGGACAATATATTAAGTTACCCTTTGTTTTATACGTAAAATTGGTAATTAAAAAAAAAAGAAAAGAAACAAAAAAAAACTAATCACAGTGGAAAGATTCATTTGTCTTTGATCAAATCTCATTAAATTTGAAACTTACAGAGCAACCACACAATTTTTAACTCTTGAAAATCTAAATGTACAATTTTTTGGGTAGGATTTTCTATTTTAACCCTCATCTCAATATTTTTGAAAATCTACACGGCCTAGGTACATTGGGAAATAGGGCTTCATAGGGGGTTCGAGGGCAGCGCCCTTGAGGTATTTATTTATTTATTTATTTTAATCTATCCATATTTTTGGGTAGAATTTTCTATTTTAGAAAAATAACAGTTTTACTTCAAGATATTTTAACCATTTTGAGTGTTGAGAGTTTTGATACTTGTAATTCTCATGATATTTGGGGAATTTTGATATTTTATTTTATTCAAATCCAATACTCATTTGATGGTTTAGGGTGGTTTTAATTATAATTAGTGTTGCCAAATATGTATTTACATAGACCAATTTATAAAACTTAAAATTTTATAAAGGCTAACACGTAACTTATTTTTATTTGCAGGGGCCAATATATAATATCCAAATTTTCAAAAATATTTAACGATAAAATTATATTTTAAAAAAAAATTATTATGTTCTGCCCTTGCATACATACATACATACATACATACATACAAATGTATATACGGTAAGTGTTAGTGTCTGAGAGAGTAGAAATATTAGTAAGTTCGTTGTACATTCCTATTTGAAGTGCTTTTATAGGAATGCGAAAGATCGTTGTATCCTGGGAGATGATTGCCACAAACCATGAGCTCCAGTTAGGGGTGTCATTTGGAACGGAATTTCCGATTCCGACCGATTCCGAGCCGAAAAATTCCGATTTTGGAAGCAAAATTTGTATTCTGAATTCCGAAATTCCGAATTCCGAAAATTCCGAAAAAAATTGGAACGGAATTGGAATTGTTTTTAGAATTCCGAAAATTCCGAATTTCCGATCCGAAAATTCCGAAAATATTCTGAAAGAATTCCGAATAGAATTTCCAAAAATTTTCTGATAATATTCTGAGTTCTTATATTATACAATGTAAATATGTAATACATATATACTATGTAACCATGTTTGATATTTTTTTAGGTGTTGATATTATGGACTTAATGTGTTTTAAGTGTTAGTTGTTCCTTTAAAAAAAAATGTGTTGTATTTTATGTTGAAAATTTGTAATAGCTGTGTGGATTATTTTTATTGTGTAGGCAGTGGTTGGAAAATTCCGAAAATTCTGAAAAATTCCGAAAATATCCGAAAATTTCCGATTCCGAAAATTTTCGAAAATTCCGAAAATTCTGAAAATTCGGAATCAGAAATGCTTTTTAGAATTCTGAAATTTCGGAATGGAATTCGGAAAGCATAAGTAGATTCTGAAAATTTTGGATTTTTTTTTTCCGAAATAGCCTATTCCGTTCCGTCCGAATGACACCCCTAGCTCCAGTGCAAAGCAAAAATGTCTTAAGGACAGAAAAGCCAATTCTCGACTTGATTTATTATGTAGGTATTTGCATTTATTCCAATATCATATTGGTTTACGATAATTGTTGTGCGTTTCAAATTTCCAAGTTATACAAATATACACATTGCTACATATTTTGGATAACACTCAATCCAACAAAGAAAATGCTATACCCATACTTTTCTACACACTTTTTCACATTCTATGCTTAAATGCGTGTACCTTGTGCTGTTTGAATTTTCACACTTTTCTGTGCACCACTTACAGAACACAGGTGTTGGGGTTATATAACATGTGGGATAATCCCATTAATTTAGGGATTGTGATTTGGGTACATTCCTATTATGATTTGGTTTCATTTATGATAGAGTTATATTATTTGTCCAATAAGTAATGGGATGCAAATTCTATATAAGGGGATGTTGTATAGGAAGTTAGGAAGCCCTTAGTATACCAAGTTGGGGGTCTCCCCTCATGGGGGTGCATGGTCTAGGGTGAGAGAGTGAGGGTTATTTGGGGTATTGAGTGCGGAGTGTACTTGTATTTGGGTTATGGGATTTAATTTATGTAACTTGTACCATGTTTTACTCAATAGTGAAAGAATGGATCTCTCAAGTGTGGACATAAGCAGGTGCTTGGCCGAACCACGTAGAAATCTCTGTGTCTTTTCTTTGGTGTGCATGTTTGATTATTATTCATGTGTGTGTGTGTGTGTGTGTGTTTATTTGGGGGAATTTGGTTTCGCGTGTTAAATTCCCAACAAGTGGTTTCAAAGCCAGGTTGGTCAGATCATGGTAACAGAGGCACACGGTGACAGTGGATATTAGTAGCACGGTGGTTAAAAGATAACACAGGACGAAGAAAAAAATAAGGAACAGGTGAACATGTTAGTAACATGGTGACGGTAGTCATGGTCGTGGTGCCGTGAATTATAGGCTTCAGATTTGTATTTTGAAGTTTGTCATGCTAAATAATTCCATGTGACATGGTGTAGCGAAACTTGAATCATGATTGATTGGAATTTCAAGGAGCTTGTGGGGATAAGCTATGTTGCTTGGAATTTGGGTAAGAGATGGTTCCTAAGGTTTTTTGGGTGCTACATATTCATCTGTTGGTGCGGATTTATAAAATCTTGCACGGATTGGAATTTAATTTTCTTGGTGATCAATCTATGTATACTCTCACATTCCACTCATATGGGCATTTCTCTTAGGATGTTAGATTCTGGATACAGTAAGTATGTGCTTCTGGAGAAAATAATTTGATGGGTTCCAAGAAGACGGGAGCAGACACAGACACATAGGTAATTGTTAGGATACTGCACGTAGGAATGTTGATCAAATATTTTTGGAGCAGGTTCACTATTTGGGTGGTATGATATTGATCCCCAAGTTGCAGAGGAATCTAATATTGTTTCTGAAATTACACACAGCGGTTGAGAGAAGTGTGGATGGTTTATGTCGTCTGGTTGGAAGAGTAGTACTCCCAAGTCCTCAATTAAAAATTCTTATATAAGTGAGTGCGTGGATGGTTTGTTCACGGTTCAGACGATGGTGAGGGGAAATCCTATTCGGGAGAAGGAGGTATTGAGGCTCTTCTCTGGTAGAGTTAATGCGTATAATTAATTCGGGGCAGCTGCACATGTATTGGCCGCAGTTTGACGAATCGGGAGTGTTGAGACCATATTGATTCGGGGTGTGCATGCTAGTGCGAAAGATGGTCAATGGAAAACGGTTACAAAGTCGTCAGCTTTGTGGGTGCTTCGATTGAGGGGTTGCTGAACATGTGTGATAGAATGATTAGGCAGTTTCCCACAAGTGATAGAGGGGGTGATTGTTGGGTTTATATAACATGTGGGATAATCCCATTAATTTAGGGATTGTGATTTGGCTAGATTCCTATTGTGATTTGGTTTTCTTTATGATAGAGTTGTATTACTTGTCCAATAAGTAATGGGATGCAAATTCTATATAAGGGGATATTGTATAGGAATTTATGAAGTCCTTGGTGTACCAAGTTGGGGGTCTCCTCTCATGGGGGTGTATGATTTAGGGTGAGAGAGTGAGGGTTCTTTGGGGTATTGAGTGAGGAGTATACAAGGATCTTGCATTTGGGTTATGAGATTTAATCCATGTAAATTGTACCATATTAATTTACTCAATAGTGAAAGAATGGATCTCTCAGGTGTGGACGTATGCAGGTATTTGACCGAACCACGTAAAAATCTGTGTGTCTTTTCCTTAGTGTGCATGTTTAATTATTGCTCATATGTGTGTGCTTATTTGGGAGAATTTGGTTCCGCGTGTTAAATTCCCAACAACAGAGTATCATATATTTAAAATTGGGTGTGAAAAAGTATGTGGGTGTAGTAGTACTCATCGAACAATATTCCAACTGATTATCTATGAACTCTTGACTAATTGTTTGCAAAATAGGGAAGCGATTGTGAGCCAGTAAATTGAATAGATGAGAACATATGATAGCGTTTGTACACATTGCATTAACTAATCCAATGGCTGTGGTTTGAGATACCTTTGGCCAAAAGAAGGTGTTAAAGTCATGTTTCTTTTTATTAGAGCATCAAGTGCACCCAATCATCATTCTCAAGACCAAGGAAAAAAGAAAGTGAGGAGTAGGAAGTGTAAAATCTTCATCCACACCAAAAGAAAAAAAAGAACCAAATCATAGAAAGGAAATGGGATTTGTGTGCCTTCTGCATTTGAAAACTATAGTCTAAGAGTAAAGTACTTTTGCAAAGCATACGCATCGGTGGCCAAGTGGTATATAAAAGAGGACATGTCTTGCAACATATCGTAAACTCAGACGACTGAAGTTCGACTCTGCACCCAAACTTGAATGATCCAGTGTTTGGCGATATGTAACCTTTTGTCGAGGAGCGATTTGGATGTGAGAGTTCCCTTCCTCCCAACAAAAGAGGTTCAATTACACTTCGTTACTCTCTAAATTTTAAAATTTTATTTTAGCCCTTCTATTATAAATTGTACCATCTAAGACTCCTATTTTTGAGTTGAAATCAACCGAGGACAATTGAGAAAAAGTAATTTTAATTAAGGACAATTATTTAGTGCCCGCAATCATCATATTTGGTAACGATTGCCTTCAATTAAGAGTAATTTTAAAAATTGAAGGCCTTAATGATGTAATTTACAGTAGAGGATCTTCAGTGAAATTTTCATTAGAAGGATACCAAATGTATTTGACCCGAAAAAATAATACTTGAAATCGTCCAATTTTCTTTAATGTAGCATTTGTTTGGGCAACCTTACTTTTTTTTCTTTTTTTTTTATTTCTTCTCTCCTGTGAATAAGATGGCATTAACCTAAATAAATAATAGTTTGCACTGGACAGTGCTCTTTCAATGCATCCACTCAATTTAGGATAGTCCTCTTAATTTCTTCAGAGAAAGAGATACAAAGCATAGAAAGCAATCCATTATTCAGTTTATTGTCTAGTTAATTAATTCAGTGCCAGGCTGTCAAAGTATTGCTTGCATTGTCATTTTCCACTTTTTTTTCTTTTATTTTTTAGGGGAGTCATTTTCCACTTATGATCAACCTTATTTTTTTGTCGAGTAATTTTTGGGACACAACTTTCATACAATTTTCACACAATCTTCTTAAAAGATGTGTCTATCTCTCTCTTGTGATGTCACTGGATCCCACAGTGACACAGGAGAGAGATAGACACATCTTTTAAGGGGTTGTGTGAAAGTTGTGCCTCAAGAATTACTTTTTTTTGTCAAACAAATTTGTTGCCTTTCACTTTGAAACTCTTTTTCACAAGAAAGTTGGGATGATGACCTTTTTCAAGAAGGTAATCAATCAACTCTTATCTATGGGAAGGACCTTTCTTTCCTCCTAAGAGTTAACTAAATTCAAACCTAATTACTAATAAATTTTGAGAAAATACTTTCATCTCCAATAAATTGGATAATAACTTCATGAGAGCCTAGATGATCTTAGATGAGACTTCAGAGGTAAAGCTTTTCAGAAAATACCTGTCACTGCCAACTTGCCAAGTTAATTCAATTGGAATGGAAATTACTTGAAACGAATTGTCAATTAAGTCTTTATGAGCTGAACTCCTACTTGAAAAAAAAAATTGTAAAGGAAAAAATAATGGTCACCTATTCATTTAGTATCTAATATTGGCTATTTAAAAAAAAAAAAAAACCAACCCAATATCTAAGGGCTCGTCTGGTAACGTTGTTTTTTTTTAATTAAAGAAAACCAAAACAGAAAACATGTTTGGTAGCCTTTTTGTTTTTTTTTTTTCACAATAAATATTTTCTGAATTTAAGAAAAAAAAATGAAAACACAACAAAGTTGTTTTGGAATTTCTAAAAACGGAAATCGTCCCTCGAGAAACAATAAGTGGTCAGGGATAAACAAGTCATGATCGACCTAAGATTCTCTCTCTCATCCCTTGACAGTGGCCAATGGGCATTTAATGTATCTTTCTCCGATTTTGAGATGACAAAATTTTAAGGCCTAAAGCAGCCGCTTGTGCCAAGCCCTCCCCCCCCCCCTCGCTCTCTCTCTCTCTCCATTTAATGGTTTCCAACATTTTCACATTTTATATAATAGACTACATATTGTAGTCTGTATGTATCTTCTTCTTTTTCTTTATCTTTTTCTTTTTCTTTTTCTTTATCTTTTTTTTTAAAAAAAAAAAAATTACATTTCTCTCTCCTCACTTTGTATTTTATGTATATTCATATATTACTTACACAACCAAAAGAGAAGTAACAACTTAGTCTAGTTGGTATAAAAAGAAAAAAAAACTCTCTATGTCACACTCATACCATAGTTCGAACATTGCCCACTTCCCCGAACCCTCGCACTTATGTCCTCGCACGAGACTACTATAGCAAATGATTAAAAAAAGTATTGTGGTGATGTATAATTTGAAAAATTATACGGAGAAAGATAACTCTGCCTGTGTTGTTTCAACACTGCCGGTCCCAAGCTCGAATTAAAGAGGAGGGTTAGTGCGTTAGGTATCTCGACAACCAGCAAGTAAAAACAATCGTCAGATCCTTATGATATGAATCCAAATATGAATACTCGTGTAAATGCTAGGGCTTTCCTTTTAAGCGACGCATTGCGCCTGCCTTTAAGTGTTTTGAAAAATGTGCAAGGGGCACCGCATCGATGCCCGGGTGCGGTGTTAAATAAGAAAGGGTTTGCGCGCTCATCTGGGCCACTGCGGCTAAAGAAGCTAGTCCAGAACTATAGGCTTAGATTAGCAACTTGGAATATAGGAACCTTAACAGGTAAAGCATGGAACTAGTAGACACTATAATTAGAAGGAATGTCAATGTAGTATGTTTACAAGAAACAAAGTGGGTTGGAGAGAAAGCTAAGAAGGTAGAAAACATTGGGTATAAGATATTCTATACGAGGAAAGATAGGCATAGAAATGGTGCTGGAATCGTGGTTGACAAGAAACTCAAGGATAAAGTTGTGACAGTTACGAGGGAAGGAGACAGAAAATTACTTATCAAACTGGTAGTTGGAGTGGATTTAATTAATGTGATTAGTGCATACGTGCCCCAAATAGGATTGGATGATACGCTAAAATACAATTTTGGGATGAGTTGGACGCTTTAATGCAAGAAATATTGGGAGGAGAGAAGATAATTGTAGGTGGAGAATTTAATGGCCACGTAGGCAAAGATAGAACTGGATATGAGAGGGTGCATGGGGGGTATGGTTTTGGAGATCAGAATGAGGCAGGTGTGAGTATTTTAGACTTCACCGTAGCATATGATCTTGCAGTAGCAAACACGTTTTTTAAAAAGAGGGAAGAACACTTGATAACCTTTAAGGGTGGATCTAATAGAAGCCAGATCAATTTGTTCCTTGTGAGAAATGCAGATCACTTAGCATGTATTTATAAGCTTGCTAAGTTGAGAGAAAGGAAAACAAGTGACATTGATTAGGTTAAGTGTGTAAAAAGCGAGGACTCTAGGGTTTTAGTGAACGATGAAGAGATTAAGGAAAGGTGGAAGAGCTATTTTGAGAAGTTGCTGAATGAAAACATATGGATAACACAATTGATGAAGAAATTAGAAGTTACGATGACACTTGAGAATACAGATTCTTTCAAAGAATAAGGAAGTTTGAGGTGGAATTTGCTTTGAAGAAGATGAAATCCAACAAGGCCTTAGGACCAGATGGGATCCCCATTGAGGTTTGGAAATGCTTGGAAGATGTGGGGGCATATTGGCTTACTAAAGTTTTTAGTAGGGTTTTAATGACTAGAAAAATACCTAATGAGTGGAGGAAGAGCATTCTAGTGCCTACGTATATAAGAATAATGGAGATGTATAACGATGCAACAACTGTAGAGGTATTAAGTTGATAAGCCATACTATGAAGCTGTGGAGAGAGTGATAGAGCATCGTTTAAGAGGCGTAACATCAGTGTCAGAAAATTAGTTTGGATTTATACCTGAGAGGTCAACTATGGAAGCAATTTATTTACTTAGGAGACTAATGGAAAATAATAGAGAGAGAAGAAAAAAAGATTTACATATGGTTTTTATTGATTAGAGAAGGCTTATGATAGGGTACCTAGAGATTTAATTTGGTTGGTGCTATAGAAGAAGGGAGTAAACAAGGGTTATATTGATGTGGTGAATGATATGTATGATGAAGTGGTTACTACAATTAGATCACCGGTCACAGAAACAAGTGAATTCCCAATTACCGTAGGCTTGCACCAAGGGTCGACCTTGAGCCCTTATTTTTTTACCCTAATTATGGATGAATTGACTAGACACATCCAAGATGAGGTCCCATGGTGCATGTTGCTCGCAGATGATATTGTCTTAGTTGATGAGACTAAAGGGAGACTCAATACTAAACTAGAAGCTTGGAGAGAAGCACTAGAGACTAAGGGGCTAAAGATAAGTAAGACAAAAATAAAATACATGGAATGTAGTTTAGTAATAGTGGAAGTAGAGACAACGAAGTAGTGAAGATCAAAGATCAGGAGATCCCAAAGAGGGAACACTGTTCAAAGATTATTAGGGATAGAGAAATTGGTGATGACGTGATCCATGGAATTAAAGTGGGCTAGCTTAAGTGGAGGAGCGCTTTTGGAGTATTATGTGACCAGATAATACCAATAAAACTGAAAGGGAAATTTTGGACAGCTATTAGGCCAACTATGCTCTACGGGATAGAAAATTGGGCAACTAAGAAATAACACATTAGCAAAGTGAGCGTAGCTAAGATGAGGATGCTAAGATGGATGTGTGGTAAGACTAGGAAAGATAGAATTAGAAATAAGTACATTCGAGAGACTGTAGGAGTGGGAATTAGAAATATGTACATTCAAAAGACTGTAGGAGTGGCACAGATTGAGGATAAGTTGAGGGAGAATAGACTTAGATGGTTTGGCCACGTGCAGCGAAGACCTATAGATGCACGTGAAAGAGTGATAAGATCGTAGTGCCTGGAATGGTTAGAAGAAGTGGCAGACCTAGACTGACAACAAGATATGAATATATGTAATTTAAATGAGCATATAGCTCTTGATCGTGTAGAATGCAGAAAAAAGATTCATACAGCCGACCTCAAATTGATTGGGACACAAGGCTTAGTTTGGTTTGGTTTGGTTTGGTTTATAATTTGAAAAATAGATTTGATATTGATACCGTCACCAAACGCGTTTTTTGTTTTTGTTATCATTTTTAAAAGAACATTAAAAAAAGAAATCAACAATGCTGCCAAACAAAGTTTTCTGTTTTTATTTTTAAAAAAAGAAACAGAAACTGATTTTCGATTTTAAAAAACTGAAAATTGAAAATAGAAAACGTTACTATACGAGCCCTAATATTTTCATATAAATAGTGTAATGTATTGTAACTTCTGAAAAACTCTCGGCTGAATCAATATTACTGTTATTATTATTTTGTACTTAAAACATAATACACGAGCGTGTTATATATATATATATATGTAAATCAGTATACATACATGCTAAAATGCTCGCATATTCAGAGTTTTTGGTGAAAAATCCTTCATATGGGATTATATGGGTATAAACACCAACAGATTTTTAATTTTTGTCTAAACTCCCTAATTTGACTAAATTACTTTGTCACACCCCCAACCCGCCTCGGGGGTTAGGACACGTGTAACAAGGCTATAAGCACCCCAAACTACACTAATAAAGAACCTTGCTATGACAAAACAACCCAAGAGAAAAAGGTCATTTGGAAAATATGGTTAAATTTAATATTAAAAGATAGCTCTTTGAGTCCTAGTTCTACTACAAAATATGGCGCACGAATCCGAGTTTTCTAGAAGGAATTATGTCCATTTTCGTAAAAGTCGACAAAAAATATTTTTAAAATTACAGTTTTGGGCAGAGGGGTGTTCAACCGGTTGAACTGCCCCTTTTGACCATTCCAAGTACCCTCTGGACCATACTTTCTCCCATTTAACATCCTTAAAAGTTACCAAACTCACAAGCCAATTGGGCTACCTCCCAACCATTTCAAAACCACCAAAAGGTGCTTGAAAGCATCGAAAACTCATTAAACAACGCAATCGTTGAAAGATTTCAAATCATGTACCCCAATTGAATCAAACTATGAAACCAAACCCAAGTTATTTCCTACAACTAGCATTCCATACAAAAACTTCCCAAGAAGGAGTTCAAAACTTGTAAACAACTTGGCTACAATCAAGACTTATCCAAAATAGTTGTAACACCATTCCAAATTTGCCGATAAGATTCAATATCAACCAACATACATAAACCATAGTTACCACCTAGGAATTACATGTAACCTCTCAATCTCCAACATAAACCACAACATCCCCATTAAATTTCAAAGCGTAAGTCCTAATCCCCAAACTAGAAGATCACAACATATTACAAGTTTATAACACAGAAAACACATCCGACGATTTCATCCCATTTCCAAGCCCAAGTCACCTCCTCTCTGAGCCTTGTTCCGAACCTGCGGTAGTTGTTATATACCATAATAGAAAATGGAAAAAACGGTTTTCTTAAGCGTTACGCCTAGTAATTAACTAACGTGCTTAATATGACATGAACATTTATAATGCCACAATTTAGGCACTAAGCATACATAATCGTAGAATAGTTGGGTTAATGGTTTACTCAGATCCGATGACCTTTCCCATGGCCCCTTTCTATTCCTTGGACAACCGTTCTTATAACAGATATCTTCCTCTTCTTATCCCTTATTTCACCATAATGAACCATTATTCCCAATCGTTCATTGACCACTTAACACATAAGCACATAGTCACATAATCATGATAATTTCTTCACCAAATTAGCATGTAATTCTAACTTTAACATGAATTCAACTACTAAGTCCAGAATTATAATTTTCTAAGCTAGCAATTGAAGCACATAACATGTACCACATCAAAGCTTTAGTTAGAAAACTCACCTCTTATGATTTCTACCCCGAATAAGCTAAGAAAAGTTGAATTTCCCCAATTTCCAACTCAAAACTCACTCCGAAGTAATTCCTACATGTTTTCAGCAAACCGCGTGCTACCGATTAGAAAGAGTCACAAAATTATGGCGATTAAAACATAAAAGAAAGGTGTTGGCCCGAAATGGAAACCTTAGAGGGGTTGAATAAGGTTTTAGCGGAAAATTAACCTTTTAAAACTTAATTGCAAATTAAACATAATCACAAATAATTATGTAAAGAGAGAAGGAAAGAGACACTTGCAAACCGAGTTTTCAAGTGGTTCGGCAATCCGCACACCGCGACCTATGTCCACCCCTCAAGAACACCTCTTGAGGATTCCTTTAATTGATCTACTTCACAGGTGTAGACCAAACCATTACAAGAGCCTTCAATCTCTTCCAAAGAAGAACAAATCTTCTTTGCACATAAGGGTTACTAACCCTCACTCTTTACAAATGATTTGAATTACAAATTGAACTCTCTCTCTCTCTCTCTCTCTCTCTCTCTCTCTCTAGAGTGGATAGATACAATAATAGCTCACACAACAACTCCTTAGTGAGTGGATGATACAAATGAAAGCTCACTACAATTTGCTCTCTCAAAGATATACAAATGAAGAACTAGAGCAAATTGATTAACTCACACAACTAGGCTCAAATATGAATGATTAAAGATCAACAAGTTGTGTGATTCAAATGATGTTTTCCAATTGAATGATCTATATAAAATGTTTTTAGAAAAATATGTATTTATAGGTCTTGAAAGATTATAGCCATTAGTAGTAAAATGGTAAATAAATGTCCTTTCAAAACTAGCCGTTACTGCTGTTCTACGCAGTAATCCAGTCGACTGACTTTTAAACTTAATGAAATATGCCATTAAACGAGTTAACTAGGGGAAGGGGTCGGTCGACTGAAGGCTGCAAAGCAGAACCCATGTTGTTAGAACATAAACCAGTCAACTGTTTTCACCTACGGTCGACTGAACTAATCTAAGGAGTCCAGTCGACTAGAGAAAAGGTCCGATCGACTGAAAACTTGAAGTAGAAACAATGTTTTCAAAACATAATCTAGTCGACTAGTTTCACTAACGGTTGACTAAACTTAGAAGCGTCCAGTCGACTGGAAAAATGATCCAGTCGACTGTTTTTCCAGTGAAAAATAGTTTTCTTGTTTTAAAAAGATTTAGCCAAGTTTTTAAACCTTTAAGCTCTTGTGAGTGACGATAAAATAGCTTTACAATAAAATTCAAGACTCAAACAAAGGATGAAAAGAACTTCAAGTCTTCAAGCTTGATCCTTGTTGAGCTGAATCACTCTTGAGCTTCACCATAAGCTATCTCATGAACTTAAACAAATTAGAATATTTAAGTGCATGATTCAAGAGATTAGCACAATGAAAATGACATGATAATTGATTGGAATAGAACCATTTAAGAACATGCAATTAATATAAGTAATGCCTTACAGAAATTCAAGGCTAGCAATTTCCCCCTTTTTGATGATGTCAAAACATGCAATAGAGATATAGCAATTTAAAGCACAATAAGTGTCATTTTCATGTTATCATTCAAAGTAGCAAGATATGCAATGTATGAATCCAAGAATAATAACTTTCTAAAAATTTTAATTTTTACTTTTCTCTATTATCAATCTCTATCATTTTTCCCCTTTTTGACAACAATAAAAAGATAAGGGGTTTGAACTAAAAGTTCCCCCTCAAGATAAGCGAACATGTCATAGAGGCAACAAGATACCAAATATAAGATCAAAATTATGCATTATCTCCTTAGGATGATGGAATTACTATGAACATCAAAACAACGTGTCATTCGAAAAGCAAGCATGAATTCACAAACAAAACAACTTAATGTGATAAACCAAACATGATTAGCATGCTATCAAAATCAAGAGAAATATCAAAACAAATTAATCTATCCAACTCCAACTAGGCTTAAGGTAAGAGATTTAACCATTGTCCAAGCATCTCTTGAGTAGCTCATTTGTTTAGATGGTAGGAGAGGATGCTTTCACAACTCAAATCATGTAAATTTTCTTACGAAATAAGCATTTGTAATTAACATGCCAATTTTTTCAAGCAATAATGACAAGTTATATGAGGGGGTATTCTCATTTTGGTTTGAAGCTTTAATGAAGAAGCTATCATGAGAATTTTGAGATTTTGAAGTAGAAGATGTGGACTTTACAAAGAAGTTATTGTACTTCTTTTCCTTGTATGTGAGATTAAATCTCAAACCGGCTTAGTCAAAACACATTTTTGCTTTCCCAAAAGCAAATTCAAATTTTGTTCACCTTGTATAAATTTTGCCAAAGTTTTTGTCAAATCATCCACCTTCTTTCTCAATTCAACCTTTTCTTTTTCAATAAATTCAGTTGAAGGTTGATTAGTTGAAACAAGTTATCTTTTCTCAAAATTTTATTTTGAGATTTTAAATCATCCAATTGCTTTTTCAACTCCAAATTTTCTTTTTAAAAAACATTTGAAGATTGTGCTCTTGAAACATTTTTTTTCATTTTAAATCTTCAAAGATTCATTTTGAGATTTCAAAATATTTTACTCATTTGAAAGTTTGGAAAAAATTCTTTTTAAGAGTTATACATTCAGATCCCAAATTCTCTAACTCCTCATATAACTCCTCAAAAGCAAATTGAAGGAAAAAAAAAAATTCTATTCACCTCTTCCAATTATCATACTTATGTAATGCAATAACTTTTTTCAAAAAATGTAGTTTCCATGGATCTTAACTCTAGATTGTAAAATCTTTTGAAAATAGAAGAGCCGAGGCTCTGATACTAATTGTTGGTCCGAAATGGAAACCTTAGAGGGGGGTGAATAAGGTTTTAGCAGAGAATTAACCTTTTAAAACTTAATTGCAAATTAAACACAATCACAAACACTTATGTAAAGAGAGAAGGGAAGAGATACTTACAAACCGAGTTTTCAAGTAGTTCGGCAATCCACACACCGTGGCCTACGTCCACCCCTCAACAACACCTCTTGAGGATTCCTTTTATCGATCTACTTCACGGGTGTAGACCAAACCGTTACAAGAGCCTTCAATCTCTTCCAAAGAAGAGCACCTCTTCTTTGCACACAAAGGTTACTAACCCTCATTCTTTATAAATGATTTGAATTACAAATTGAACTCTCTCTCTAGAATGGATGGATACAATAATAGCTCACACAACAACTACTTAGTGAGTGCATGATACAAATGAAAGCTCACTACAATTTGCTCTCTCAAAGATATATAAATGAAGAACTAGAACAAATTGATTAACTCACACCACTAGGGCTCAAATGTAAATGATTAAGATCAACAAGTTGTGTGATTCAAATGATGTTTTCCAATTGAATGGTCTACATAAAATGGTTTGGGAAAACATGCATTTATAGGCCTTGAAAGATTATAGCCGTTAGAGGCAAAATGGTAAATAAATGGTCTTTCAAAACCAGTTGTTACTGCTGTTTTGCATAGTAATTTTTTTTTTTGGTAATCGGGGGTGTCCGGGCCAGCTTGCGTGCACCTCGACTAATCCCTTGAGGCCTGGAGGCGCTGGGTGAATACTCCAGTGGCCAGGCTCCCCATGACTCGAACACTAAACCTCTTGGGTAGTACACCCAAGAAGCTTACCACTCGGCCAAAAGGGACTTGGTTATTTTGCATGGTAATTCAATCGTCTAATGCCGCGACTCAGTCAATTGACTTTTAAACTTAATGAAATATGCCATTAAACCAGTAGACTAAGGGAAGGGGTCAGTCGACTGAAGGCTGCAAAGCAGAACCCATATTTTCAAAACATAAACCAGTCGACTGTTTTCACCTACGATCGACTGAACTCTGAGGAGTCCAGTCGACTGGAGAAAGGGTTCGGTCGACTGAAAACTTGAAGCATAAATTATGTTTTCAAAAACAAAATCCGGTCAACTAGTTTCACTAACGGTCGACTGAACTTAGAAGTGTCCAGTCGACTGGAGAAATGATCCAATTGGCTGTTTTTCCAGTGAAAAACAGTTTTCTTGTTTTAAAAAGATTTTGCCAAGTTTTTAAACCTTTAAGCTCTTGTGAGTGATGATAAAAAAGTTTTACAATAAAATTCAAGACTCAAACAAAGGATGAAAAGAACTTCAAGTCTTCAAGCTTGATCCTTGTTGAGGTCAATCACTCTTGAGCTTCACCATAAGCTATCTCATGAACTCAAACAAGTTAGAATATTTAAGTGCATGATTCAAGAGATTAGCACAATGAAAATGATATGATAATTGATTGGAATAGAACCATTTAAGAACATGCAATTACCACTAGATTTATCATCATCAAAACAAATATAAGTAATGCCTTACAGAAATTCAAGGCTAACAAAAGGTATTGAAACGACTGTCTCACCTCCACGAGTCTAAATACAGCTTCGGTTAGCGAATTGAATGACTAAAGGCGACGAAACGATGAATTGATGATGTCAGAGATGTGTTCTTTTTCTTCCCTCTCGCTGGCTCTCTCTCCTTTTCTTATTTTCTATTTAATTTTGAGGGTTATCCCACTCTCTTGACACATGCACACTACATGCATTGATGTGTCACAAGTTTTTCACCTCTTTTCATTTATATCCTTCAAACTTCTTAGTTCTTATTATAAAATTCTCCAACATTCCATTAACTTCCTAATTATTTAAGTAGGTGTTTGTCTAAGTCCTGTATGGGTCCTAAACATGGTTCCAAATATTTTACGAAGTTGCTTTCGCCCTACTAATTATGAATCCTTTTTCATTTATACCCTTATCTGGGTATCCAAATTAATATTAAAAGCTAACATATATAAACAATATGATATGAAAGCTATAACCATATCTCCAATTACTCGTATAAATTCATCTAATCATTTAAATGCAAATTTAATTTATCCGGGCCCTTTTCTGGTTCCATACCTGTCCTAAATAATAAGGAACTTTTCCAACTGTCTTCTTTATTGAGTATTTTTTCCATGGCCGAGTCCAAAGCCTCCCCTTAATTCATAATACACACTAATCATAATAATTAATGAATACCAATATGATCGTTAATTAATCCCTTTTTCGGATATGGGAATTATATTTCTCCCTCCAAATGGAAGTTTGGACCCCAAACTTACTCTTACCTTAAGTATCGAATAGATGCGGCCATTTAGTTCAGATTTCATCCTCTCGCTCCCAAGTAGCTTCCTCGACTGAATGGCTACGCCGTTACACCATCACAAGAGGAATTTGGTTTTCAGTACCTGATCTTTTCTATAAAGGATTTGCATAGGATGCTCTACAAAGTCATAACTTCCCAAATCTCTAACGGTTCTAGAGTGATGACATGTCTCAAATCTGATACACAACACCGAAGCATCGACTCGTGGAACACATATGAACATCGCCAACTCTTGTGGCAATTCCAAGTGATAAGCTAGTGGTCCAACTTGATTCAAAATCATATAAGGCCCATCATACCTTGGACTAAGCTTACCAAATCGTGTTGTGCCTTTTAAAGGTAATATAGTAACAGATAAACATAAATATTCATTCTCGAACTTTTAACAGTTCACATATAATAACTCGATTCAAATCTGACTTCTGACCCTGCATCACATACTAAATTACATTGATTGATTCTGGCTCTAATTTCAATCAACAAACAACTGGTTCTCTTTCCCCCAGTATTTTAAATGGTCTAATCATTCTAAAAATTAAATCACTTACTAGAACTATGTTTCCCAATCCATCTTCATCTTGTAGTAAGACATTTTTCCATGGTTCAATTTCATTTCCATCGCCTCTTGCAATATTTAGAACTTTTGTACAATTCAAAAATAACATTTCAATGATAGGCTTCCATTTCCATATAACTTCACAACTCCTTTTCACATATAACTCGATTTATTTTAGCGAATTTGTAGTTCATAATCAATGACAATCGCCTATCTGGTTAACCTATCCTCAATCATTCATATATATGCCAACCTTTTATCTCGTCGACTTGGGTAATCCTACCATAAAATTCATCATAAGTGATAAATACCCATTCTCATTAATCATCAACATCAACTATAATAACCCTGCAAATCTTCAATGATTCTGTCTTTATTACCAGTTACCTCACATCTCAAAAAATGTTTTACAATTTCCAACTGAATACAATTTGGTCAACATCTCAACTTCAACTTTGAACTGGTAGTACTCAAACTCCAAATCAATCTTCAAAAAATGATGTCCCCTATAGTTGATTAATAAGACATCTCATATAATAAATGTGTGATTAGTATTATGAATTACCCAATAGCTAACATGCTACATTTCACAATCTCGTCAAAAATTTTAAGATTCCTTCTGAAATCCCTTCCATAAGCGATCTTCATTCAAATCATATACTTGGCTTCTAGATTTCAATACATCTTGTTGTACAATGGAGTTCAATTTATTTCCTTTTTGTAATCATTCTAAATTTCTTTCTCAAAACGAACAAAACCCAAACAACTCTTTAAGTCTATCCCCTTTGATCCATTACAATAATATCAATTGAACTCAAGTCACTGTCTTCGTTTCTTTCTTTTCTTTTCAAGATAATTTCAATTTTTAACAAATCTAAGTCTCAGTGTAGTTATTCTCAAATAATCAACATACAGATTTAATACTTCCATCAATCTCTGTCCTAAAATATTAACAATTACACCGACCTTACCCAATTAGCATTGGATATCATACCATGGCCTATCACACGTTCCAATTATCTTCTTTATTGTACATTCAATGTCTGTAATGCAACCAAATAGTTGAATCTCTACAATCCACATAATTTCTTGCTTGTAGGAATAATACCGCTAAATTTCAAATCTTATGTCTGGTAATTTATCTCGTGGAGTTCTACCTTTTTGTGAAGTATAAGCAATTTCTATACCAACACATAATTCAAGCCTATTACAAGGTTTTCCCATAATGGATAAATTCCTGATGCCAATATAAATTCCACACATATCCCTATTCAAATAACTGAATCTATAATACCAGTATAGTTACTACCAACCCACTATCGATAATAAATTTCCGATACTCAGCAAAGTAGTTAGTATACCCATACAATTATAAGTTTTGGTCATTGGCTCAAGTCTCACCAATTTCTTCACACCTAAAGTCTATTCAAGAGAAATGTTAATTCTAATTATTTGTATCATTAGGAATATCATCACAAATACTTATAATAAGTGTATTGGGTTCTTAACGACATCTTTGCAACATCTTTGCTCTAATCTCTCGTTTTGTTAATATCACCCAGATCTAAGTTTATATAAAGGAATACTTACATCTCTGGAGTTATTCAACAAATCATTTATTTGCAGTTCGGATACCTATTCTCGACTATAGCTTCATTCAACCCCAATCATTACCGTTGATTTCGATTACCCGGTCTCTTTGTTTCCCAACAACACTAATAATCTCTATCTTAACATGTTCAAATGAACAAATTCTCTATCATACAATTTCACAACATGTGTTTCCAATTCCTTTAACCCCCACAATTTCATTCAATAAGGTACCCTAGATATCAGTTATAATCCCATTGCTTCATCGTTTGTGACTTCGTTGTCTTCTTTCAATCAAACTAATTTAGCAAATCTGATGACACATTAGGAAATTCATTTTCTACCCAACATTTTCAAGTTCAAGTCGGTGCCTTTTATATTCCAAGCTAACAAATTCTAATGGTTATCACAATACAAAATGACGACATCATACCAACTCCTTTGGTAATAACCCCTGCTTAATTCAATACTTTATCAACATTCAATCAACTACAACAAACTTATTCAACAGTCATTTTATACCCTATAGTTTATCAAATTAACAACACTATACCCATCAAAACCAGCCCTATATTACCCTTAGCCACTTACCCCTGGCATACCATAACCAATCACAAAAACCTCAATTAATTATTAACAACAAAATCCCAGGTCTAATGATTTTCCAATGATATCTCTTATTACCCATCAACCGTTATGATATATTAAACCCGTATCTCTTTTGTAACTAGAAGTGCGTATATAAAGTACAATAAATAATAAGTTAACCTGTTACCTGAAGTCCATGATGGCTCAAGCATAAGTCAGGAGCTTTTATCTTCTTGTTATTCTTTCCTTTTTGACGACTAAACAGATCCTGGAGTGGTCTTAGGTATCAAAGAACTTGGACCTTCTTGTCTCTATTAGGACAGTCTGTACCAAGAGGCCCGATTTACCACATTCATAACACTTACCCTTAAACTTTGTACTCACGTTTAGACAATTCCTTGCGATATGCCTGCCTTGTCTAAAAACATAACAGACTATAACTTTGTGACATACACCACAGTGCTGCTTATTAAACATTGAACAACGTGGCTTTCTCTCCCTTGGTGTAATACTTGTTGATGAACTTCTTACATTTACTCTTTTACACTTACCCTGACTTTCACTTGTATCCTGATCTCCTACCTTCTTGATGTTGTCGGAACTCTGCTGGAAACTCCTATGTGGTCGGCTGCTCTGTTCTTACCTCAAAATTTGGGTTTTCATGTTCTACCTTAACCGATGACATTCTAATTTCCACCGTTTGTACTATTATTTCAACAACTTATTCTACTCTATCTACTCTTGATAGTGATGTTTGTCTTTTTTCCCGAATCCAAACATAACTCCCGTACCTGAAAAAAGGGTTAATCAATATGTTAATATACATTAACTCATGTGATTAGTGTATATAATGGATTAAGGGGAGGCTTTGGACTCGCCCGTGAAAAAGTCCGCAGTGTGGAGGGATAGGTAATGAAGTAGGACCTAGTGAAAGGCCCAGATAATAAAAAAATTGCATTTACATGTTAGATGTATTTTATATGATTAAATGAGTGTATGTTATGCTTTCATATTATATTGTTATACGTTAGCTTTTAGTACTAGTTTGGGTACCCATTTAAGGGTATAAATGAAAAGGATTCATAAGTAGTAGGGCGATAGCAACTTCACTAAATATTTGGGATCACGTGTGGGACCCATACGGGACTTAGAAAAACAATCATTTAGATAACTGGATAGTTAATAGAATGCTTGGGGGGTTTCATAATAAGAACTTAAGAAAGTCCGGGGGTGCAAATGAAAAGGAGGAAAAGTATGGTGATGACACCTCAATGCATGTAAATGCATGTGTGTCAAGAGAGAGAGTTGAATCTCTCAAGTTAAACAAAAGATTTATAGAAAATTAGAGAGGAAAAAGAGAACCGACGAGATTACGAGACGCCGATGTTCATTTTACGTCGTTCCGTCGTCATTTGTCGTCTAATTTGCGAACCAAAGTCGTATTCAGACTCGTGGAGGTGAGACAGTCATTTCTATACCTATCTTTTATATTTCAATCGTCGAATTTTGGTAGCTCATTCTAATCAGTGACACGCGGTTGCCGAAAACTTGTAGGAATTACTCCGGAGTAGGAATTAGGCAAGAATTGTTAAGGAATTCGCTTGTTTGGGGTAAAATCTATAAGAGGTAAGTGACTCTAATCCATGAGCTGAATGTAAAATTATGTTTAATATGTTAATTCTTATGTTGGTATGTCGAATTCTTGTAGGGTAATGTATGGATGTAGAATTGGGAATATTAACATGTGTATTCATATGGGTTTTGTTGGATTACTTTTAATTAGAAGCTAAGTATGTGATAAATTGTGTATGAATCACTATGTTGATATGATTATGTAATTACATGAATGTATGGGTTGAAGTAAACCTTATGTTCATCCACCGTGGATTTACTCCATAATAAGGAGTCGTGGAAAGCCCAATATGTGTAAGGGTACTCACCACTTAACTGTGTAAAGGTGCGTGGGTGACGACCCATCTGTAGAAGGGTATGTGAGATGGTGTAATTTAGAGGTGTTATACGCACATAAGGGAAAATGACAAGAATGATGTCACGGTGAATTGATATTTGGTCTTTTGGAGACTAAATGATATGTTGATTGTTGACTTGTGCATTGAATATGACTTTACACTCATGCATGTGATTAGCTTTACTCACTAAGCAAAAGCTTAAATAATTATTATTTTATGTGTGGTTATTGAATAGCCATTGCAGGTATAGAACGGGAACAGGAGATGAAATGATCTGCACGACGGGTTAGGCTTGGGAGTTGTGGATATGTAGATATGATCATACGCTTAGTGCTAACAATTTTTGTTTGTAACTTTGAACTTGGATGTGTGTTAGAGACAAACTCTTGTTGTAGAATTTGTAATATGTCGAGTTTTAACCGGAGTTGATTGTGTCAAATGTTGTGGATTATACCTTGTAATCCACTAGTTTTTTGTGTTGGGGAAAGACTTAATGGGTTGTAGTTGTGAACTTAACTTGAACTTTTGTTTGAGTAGTTGCACATATGTTGAGTTAAATGATCGAAGAAGATACAGGTTTAGGTCTATATTTAGAAATTATGTATTTTAAGGGACTAACTAACTACTTAAATGGTTGAAATTGGTTTTGGGGAAACTCTCATGTTGCTTGTGTTTCTATTTGGAATTCAGGAGTTTTAAAGGAGTAAGTAGCATTCAAATGCTTGAAATAGTTTTCTTTTGAAGTTCTTATGATGGTTGGGTATTTTGAATATGAGTTGGAGTGTTTTGATTGTTGCATCACACTTGGGTATGTTTTGAAATCGTTTTGAAAGTTTCCATCAAATTAAATTTGGTTTTGGAATCAATCCATACGGTTTGGGTGATGTTTTAAACTTGTAAAGTAGGGAAAACTGGTGTAAAAACACATTCTGCAGAATCCGGATTGATCCCGTTTCTGGGTGAATCGATCCCCTTTCTGGGCAGATCGATCCACACGTCAGTTTTCTGCCCGAGGACTTTTACGAAAACGTGCATAACTCTTTCTAGAAAATTTGGATTCGTGCACCGTTTTTTGCATTGAAACTGGGACTCAAAAATATATCTTTTGATGTAAATTTTGGATATAGTTGATTAATGACCATTTTTCCCTTGGGGCTATTTTGTGTAAAAGAAGTTCTTTTATGTCATCAAATTCATGCTTTTCTAGTAATTTGAGGTTGATTTGGTGTCCTGGCCTTGTTACAAGTTTCCTAATCTGCCCAAGCTAGGTTCAGGTGTAACACCATTACTAGAAGACAATTAAGCATGGAATCCACAAATTCATTCCCATGCATGTTACTATAAATAGCATACCATGCATGCTACACAATATTTTTTTAACCATGCTAAATAAACGTGTATGAATGCTCGTGCAACTACTTGTGGTTGTGTGCATACTATGCGTCGTATACATCATTCATCCCAAAGGATCTAGCCTATTGCTCTGATATCAAAAATTGTCACACCCCAACCCGTCTCGGGGTTTAGGACACGTGTAACAAGGCTACAAGCACCCAAACTACACTAATTAGCAAAGAATCATGATTTAGACATCATAAAGAACCTTGCTGTGACAAAATAGTCCAAGGGAAAAATGGTCATTTGGAAAATATGGTTAAATTATCTATCAAAATATAGCTCTTTGAGTCCTGGTTCCAATGCAAAAAATGGTGTACGAATTCGAGTTTTCTAGGAGTTATGTTCGTTTTCGTAAAAGTCGACGAAAAATGTATTCAAAATCACAATTTTGTGCAGAGGGGTGTTCGACTAGTCAAACACCCCTCTGCCCAAAATTGTGATTTTGAAAATATTTTTCGTCGACGAACTATCCTTTTCTACTGGTCCAAGTACCCTTTACACCATATTTTCCCCTATTTAACATCCTTAAAAGTTCCCAAACTCACAAGCCATTTAAAGCTACCTCCCAACTATTTTAGAAGCACCAAAAGGTGCTCGAAAGCAACTAAAACTCATCGAACCACGCAACCAAACCCAAGTTCTTGCCTAAAACTAGCAATCCATACAAAAACTTCCCAAGAAGGAGTTCAAAACTTGCAAACAACTTGGCTACAATCCAGACTTATCCAAAATATTTGTAACACCATTCCAGATTTGCTGGTAAGGTTCAACATCAACCAACATACACAAACCATAGTTACCACCTAGTAATTACATGTAACCTCTCAATCTCCAACATAAACCACAACATCCCCATTAAATTACAAAACATAAGTCCTAATAAACTAGAAGATCACAACATATTACAAGTTTATAACACAGAAAACACGTCCGACGATTTCATCCTATTTCCAAGCCCAAGTCACCTCCTTTCTGAGCCTTGTTCCGAACCTGCGGTTGTTGTTATATACCACAACAAAAAATGGAAAATGGTTTTTTAAGCATTATGCTTAGTGAATTAACTAACATGCTTAATATTACATGAACATGTATAATGCTACAATTTAGACAAATAAGCATACGTAATCTCATAATAGTTGGGTTAATGGTTCACTCAGACCCGATGACCTTTCCCATGGCCCCACGGTCCCTTTCATTCCTTGGACATCCATTCTTAGAATGGATTTCTTCCTCTTCTCCTCCCTTATTTCACCATAATGAATAATTATTCTCAATCATTCATTGACCACTTAACACATAAGGACATAGTCACATAATCGTGATAATTTCTTCACCAAATTAACATATAATGCTAACTTTAACATGAATTCAACTACTAAGTCTAGAATTTTAATTTTCCAAGCTAACAATTGAAGCACAAAACATGTACCTCATCAAATCTTTAGTTAGAAAACTCACCTCTTACGATTTCTACCCTAATAAAGCTAAAAAATCTAAATTTTACCCATTTCTAACTCAAAATTCACTCTGAATTAATTCCTACATATTTTCGGCAAACCGCATGTTACCGATTAGAAAGAGTCACAAAACTACGATGATTAAAACGTAAAAGAAATGTATAAAAATGACTGTCTTACTACCACGAGTCCTAATACAGCTTCGGTTCGCGAATTGAATGACGAACGATGACAAAACGGGGAATTGACGTCGGTGACGTTTTCTTTCTCTTCTCTCTCTCTGGCTCTCACTCCTTTCCCTATTTTCAGTTTAATTTTGAGAGTTCTCCCACTCTCTTGACACATGCACACTACATGCATTGATGTGTCACAAGTTTTTCACCTCTTTCATTTACACCCTCCAAACTTCTTAGTTCTTATTATGAAATCCCTCAAGATTCCATTACATACCCAATTATTTAAGTGGGTGTTTGTCTAAGTCCCGTATGGATCCCAAACGTGGTTCCAAATATTTTACAAAGTTACTATCGCCCTACTAATTATGAATCCTTTTTTAGTTATGCCCTTATCTGGGTATCCAAACTAATATTAAAAGCTAACATATGTAAACAATATGATATGAAAGCTATAGCCATATCTCCAATTACTCATATAAATGCATCTAATCATTTATATACAAATTTAATTTATTCTGGCCCTTTTTTGGGTCCCAGCTCCATACATGTCCTAATTAATAAGGAACTTTTTCAACTGTGTTCTTACTGAATATTTTTTTCCATGGGGGAGTCCAAAACCTCCCCTTAATCCATAATATACACTAATTATAATAATCAATACATACTAATATGATGGTTAATTAATCCCTTTTTTTCGGGTTCGGGTGTTACATACTCCTACCAAATCCTTTGACCAGTGTAAATGAATAATATGTGGACCAAAATACCCTTACCTATTTCTACATACTTCCAACAGAGAGTTGAATCGTGAAAGAGATGGGAAGAAGAAGGAAGCAATAAGCGATAACTGAAAGAGGAGACGATGAAAGCTCACACTCCGGTATCTGAATCGGTCAACACTGTTGTAGACACCCCAATTTTGACCGACCGTCGAATTCAAGGGATGGTTACCTCTAGACCGATGATGACAATGTCCGGCGGAAATTCGAAGGTTTTTTCTAAATGATTCAAGTCCTTCTGATGATTCTTCAGTTTCAATAAAAGTTTTCGAAAGGAAAAAAAAAAAAGAAAAAGAAGAGAAAAAAAACCGGGTGATTGGGAAAATTCGGGTTAATAGTGCGTATAAGAAAAACAGTTTGAAAAAAAATTTGTTTTAATATGAAGAATGGAAAATAATTTGAAAAGAAAATAAAAAAGGAAGAAAAGAATTTTAAAAGGAAAAAGATAAAAAAAAAAATAATAAAAGAGAATTTTGAAAAGAAAAGAAAAAGAAAAAGAAAAATATATGTGTTTATATAATCTAGATTAGTATATATTTGAAAAATAAATAAAGAAATTGGGAATTCTATTGGAAGCGGCACGCGGCGATGTCGGTGGCACTCAGTCACTCACTGAGTGTCGCACCAGCAACCAGTGAGTGCCACGCCGGCAGTCAGTGAGTGCCACAGACAACTCAGTGAGTGCCGCCCGTTGTAACAGACTGTTTTTCTTAAATACGTATGAAATACTCTTGCACATGAATTTTTCACCCGAATTTACCTAATTGCCCCTTTGAGAATGGTCTATATAAGGAGGCCTTCACCTCCATTATAGGCATCTTTTCTTCCATCCTTATCCTTTCTTGGAGAACAAGATATATATAGATTATACAATAGAGAGAGATTAAGAGGTTTTTTGAAGAAACACACATGAACTTTTGAAGAATTTGAAGAAGAAGTTGAAGAATGTGGAAGATCTTCTTCAAGAATTAAGAAGAATATTGAGGTTATTAGAGGTAACCTTCTAATTCTATTTAGATTTAGGTTATAGTTCAATCACAAATTCATAGATCTAGGACTTTTACACATTTTTAAAAACTCTCTTCTTACCTCATTTCATCACACACCACCTAGAATTTGTGATTAAATTTTTATATGTTCTTCTCATTGATTTGGATCTAAAAAAGTGCTTTGAGTTTAAGATTAAAAGAATTTTTGACTTGAATATTCAAATAAACTTTGATTTCATTCCTTTTGTTTAGATTTTTCTTTTAGGGTCTATGAGATCTTCAATATCTCATAAGGATCCCTATAAGTTTGATCTCTCAATCCCTTATGATCCTATGATTTATATAGGGGTTAAGATTGATCATAGTTATATCCACCCATGTTTGGATAGATCTAAGTCTTAGTCTATGGTTTGGACCCTCCTACTAGGAACCTCATAGAATCTACACTCCATATTCCATTGGGGTATATGTGGATTAGTTATGGTTAGTCTCCAATGATCATTAGTTTGGTAGGAGAACTAATAAAAATGGATCTACATTCCTCAAGGAACATGTATTTGGGAGAGGAATTAGGTGTAGTTATAAGTATGAATACTAATTCAACAAATGGTGCAGTGAATTCATGAATTCATTGTGATCAAAGATTTTTTATTAAATCATGGTCCATTGGAATTGGATGAGACCAATTGGAGGATGTTCATAACTCATATATGCATCACTAGAACTTTTGTCTTAATGAAATCTTATACTTAGGATGGTTTGGCCTTATGATTTGAGAGTAGGTTATTCTCTGTCCAAAATTTTAGAACAGTAAGTTCGTTTTAAAATGGGTAAATCAGAGGCTTAATCAAGATTTCTTGACCTCAAATAAATTTTTTCTAGGTATTTCAATGTGTTAAGAAAATACCCTAAAAAGATCAAAATATTTATGATTTTTCTACTATTTTTAGAAAATCATACAAGAACTCTGGACAGAGAGTTGAAAGTTTCTGAGTGATGCATGGTTATAACCCTATTCCCATATATCCAACCGTTGGATCTTTGATTTTCTTTTTGGATTAGAAACTAGACTCACAGAGGCATAACACACTAAAAAATCATTAAGTTCCAACTGTTACAAGTATTTTATTTCTATTTTTGAAAGTCTGGTATGCTCTCTACAATTTTTACAATTCTGTCACTACTTTGATAAAAGTTGAATAACTCTAATCTAATGGACTTCTAGTGCCTTAGGACTCAAACTATATCTTAAATGATGATAATCAAGCTTAAATCCATAGGCTAACTGATCCACGTTAATGAAAAGTTTATAGTTCATCCTTATTCATGTCTATGTAGCCATCTATATATGTTGATGTTTATGATTAGGATCAATCTTTAGCTTAAGGTTACATTCAAATTGAGCCTAGTTGAACATAACTATGGTTTCTTTATGATCATGTTGGGATTACACCATCTCCATATGGACATTGCATTGGCTCCTAGTTGAGACTTGCATATCTATGGAGGTGTTGTATTTCCAACTACTTATAAAGAATTCATGATTATGTCAACCCTTTGTATGATTGTTAGATTCAAGCTTGAAACTTGAATATGTTATTTAGGATTCAACATTATATTTTGTTCAAAGCATGTGAACTAACCCTTTGTTTTGTAGCAATATCGAGGTACGATTTCTCAACCTCTCTAGTTCATTTTATTCTTTGATTTTAATTGATTTTCGACTCCATGTGCAACACTTTAGAATTAGATCTTGCCTTATGTGTATATATGTGATTAGAGACCATTTTCTTAGGATTTCTATTTTGTGTGCATTGCACATTTCCAATTTTGCGGCCGGATCCCGGGTAAGATCTCTTGTTCTTATTGCATATCATTTTGCTTACTAATTGAAATATGTGATTTTGTATGCCTTTTATCGTTAGCAATTTTGCACCCTTTTGACATGCTTGTGCTATGTATACTTATATATATGTATTAGTTGAGGGTATGCTTAGATTAATAATTCGATTAAAAGGAATGTTGAGTAGAGGCCTATCGCGAGATAGGATGAGAGGGGGTGTTTTAGTCTGCCGGACTCCTTCCCCTTTCATTCCATAATCCCCGGACCCATTTTATTTTTGGTTTCGCAAAAGATCGGTTTGCTTTTAAAATGGTTTCTTAATTTTCCTTTTAAAAATTAAGTGGCGACTCTTTGTATTTCAATTTGAAAATTTAAAATTTTAAAAAGAGTGGGCCCAAACGCCGGTATCCACAATTGTACGATATATTGTTGAAATAGCCTCCACTATCTTAATCGGCATCTCTTACCAGGTCAGAGCAGTAAATCACACGACCTTCACCTTCAACATTAGAGTTACAGAGATGAAACTCGGAAGGTAGGTGTTGTTTGGTCTTCAGGTAAGGAGTTCTTTACCATTGAGATTAGATTGAGAGTTGGACTCCCCCTTTGAATCTTCACGGAGACAGGGGCAAATCTATAAAATCAATTCAGGGGGGTTTATTAGAGGCCAGTGTACAGAGGTTTGGGGGCAAGGTCCCAAATTATTATTTTTTGGACCAATTTATACATAATTTGTGTAGATGATATAAGTTGATGCTATAAAAATCATCACAGAAGCATAAGATGGAAGGGATTTATATAATTAACACAAAAATATAAGAGAAAAAGGGGCTTAATATGATAAATTTATAATGTCGGGGGGGACTTTTATAATTTTCAGAGGGGGCTTAGCTGTAATTTTTTTTTCTTTTATGATAAATCTAATATTTTTCAAAAACCTAAGGGGGACTTGAGCCCTCCTTGTCCTTGATCAGTCCACCCCCTACACGGAGGTGAGAGAGAAGGGGCAAAATTATTATACACAAGTACATATATAACAATATGTATATATTTGTTGGGTCATAACTCGTAAGGATATTTGGATGTGAATCTGGAGGATCTTATTTGTTGGATCATAAGATCACTATTTGAATGTGAATGCTACTCCTTATCATTGGTGTAAAATTGAAAAAAAAAAAATAGAAAGAAAGAAAGAAAGAAAGAATAAAAAAAAAGGGAAAAAAGGTGCATTTTGATATCTTTGTCATTATGTTTGTTATTTCTAGAAAAATAGTGGGCTCAATCTTACACTCTCTGTCTAGATTGAAATTTCATACAGAAAAAGGTAGTGTGAAATTTCACATAACAATTATGTATAACAAAAGTGAGTTAGTTTAGACTTTGCTTGAGAGGGGTTTTATGGCTCGCTCGTTGTGTGAAATTTCACACTGAAAAAAGTTGCATGAAAATTTCACCTAATTTATTATGGAGAAATAGTGAGATTACCAATCTCTCTCTCTCTCTCTCTCTCTCTCTCTCTCTCTCACTCTCTTTTTCTGAAATGAAATTTCACACTAAAAAAGGTTGTGTGAAATTTCACATACCATTATGTAGAACAAAAGTGAGTTAGTTTAGGCTTTGTTTGAAAGGGATTTTTGTGCTTTGCTCATTGTGTGAAATTTCACGGCCGAGTCCCCAAATCAACTTATCCATGCTTCATGTGCGGAAACTTGGACCCAACAAAAGGTTTCTCCAATGGTGGTGGCTCCACCTCCAAACGAATGACCTCGCAAGAAATACAAATTTTTTTCCATTACCCTTCCAAGCAAAACGAGAGCACCTCTTGAGACCTTCAAGCCTCCATCAACCAACGTGACTTTGAAACCCTTCGACTCCAAAGCCCCCAACAAAACCAAATTCATCTTCAAATTCAGAACATACCACATATCTGTCAACTTCTTGATGTTTCCATCATGCAAAACATCACCCACTCCCATCTTCTCACAAACAACACCATTGCCCATATGGATTGCTCCACCATTCAACAAATTCAATTTGGTGAAACTCTCCATATTGGGACACATAATGAGAGCAAGCCGAATCAAGAACCCATCTATCCAAGTGACCTTCTTCAACCATGGTAATTAACACAAATTCTGAATCATCATCTTCAACGTAAACCACATTGGCATACTTCTTCAAATCGCCCATCAATCTAGGACAGTCCTTCTTCCAACGACCAAGCCCGCGACAGTAAGCACACTCATCTTTGTCCAATCTTGACCCACCAATTGAAACTCCTCTCTCATAAGATTTATTTCCAAAGCGTATCTTCCTATCCATTGATCTTCCTCTTGTAACTAAAGCTTCGGATTTATCATTGTGGGCATCCTTATATCTCTTCCTAAACTCATTGTTCAGAGCGCATTCGATATATCCTCAAACTTGACTGAATCCTTTCCATAAATCAACGTGGTTGCCAAGTGTTCATACGAATCGAGTAGGGAATTCAAAAGAATAAGAGCCTTATCCTCATCCTTAACAACTTCATCCAAATTCAATAAATCAACAAGTAATTTATTGAAAGCATTCAAGCGACCTAACATAGACATACATTCAACAAATTGAAACCGGAAGAGCTTTTTCTTCAAATAGAGTCGATTCTCCATGATCTTGGTCATATACTTGTCTTCCAATTTCTTCAAAAGATTTTTTTCCACAATCTCCCTTATACAAAATACTTCACATCCTTAGCGAGACAAAGCCGAATGGATCCACATGCCAACTTATTCATCTTCAACTATTCCGTATCTTCCAGATTTGAAGGTTTGTCTTCCAACACAAAATCCAATCCTTGTTACACAAGGACATCCATCATCTCGCACTGCTAGATCCCAAAGTTGTTTGTTCCGTTGAACTTCTCAACTTCAAATCTTCATCCCAGAAGTGACATCTTCGTAACTTGTGTGCCCGAATTGGAAGTCGTTGACTTGTCACCTGTCTTCTTACCAAATCCTTATTCTTCCTCCATATGCCCTAGGTCTCAACCTTGAACTCTGATACCACTTTGTTGTGCAGAAGCGTTTATTTCAAACCACAAGAAAAGACAATAATCTAAACGAGAAAAGAGAAGCCAAAACAAACACACACAAAGACACAAGATTTTCACGAATGGTTCGGCCAACTATGCCTACGTCTACTCCCCAGAGCCAAGGAACAATCCACTATCAAACGAATAGGTGATTACAGTGCCAACGTGTGAAATCACTCCCTCACCAAATTTGAGCTATCCTATCCCTCTCTCTCAAAAGATATGGAGCTCCCAAAACCAAACCCTAGATCTCTCTTTTGCAAAAGATCTAAGAACAATGAACTATAGGTCTCCCTTTTTGAAAATCCCTAAAGTTCTCCAATGAACAATAAGCCCTAAATTCAATGACTTAAAGTTGATTCCAATTGACCCAAAGAGTCCTTATATAGGAATATACATATTCCATATTCCAATATGCTCAGGATTTGTTGCCATAATCGAATTAGGAATCCAAAACCAATTAGGAAAGATTATTCCTTCCAAAAGCCAAATTGCCTTAAATTCGTGTGTTCGCCAGGGCGGACCTGCTCGAGCGGGATACCTGGCGGGTGACACTTCAGAACCTTACAACAATTAACCTCACACCCTAGCTCGCTTGGGCGAGGCTCGACCGGGCGGACCGCTTGGGCGTTAAAGCTAATTTTTGAATTCTTTCTTCTTTTTCCAAATCGAGCCACAATTCCAACACTCATAACATCAGTCTTAGCTCTAATTATGGTGTCTATACAAGATGGGGGAACAAAAGAAAAAGAAATAGTACCCATCACCTTCAATACTCAACACCTATGCATCATAAATTTGTAGTTTTAACTATGACCAACCAAACATGTCAACTTTCCCAAAAATCATAGCACAACCATCAATATCTTTGACCACAACACTGAACAATCAGACCAATACCGAGGAAAAAAATGGACCTATTAACCTAGTAATTGTGTATAGAGATTAGATATTGAAAGCACATAATTTCTTTCCTTTTTAATTTTATGAAAAAGCATAAATTTCCAAGCAAAAAAAGTACTGAAGATAGAAACATCAACATTCCTAGTGCATTAAAATCCAAATTTCTAAAAGTTCACGGAGATTAGAAATTTAATATACTACAACCACACCTCATCAAACACATGTAAATATACGCATCTATGTAAAGGTTAAGTACCACATGAACTCCAAGTCTCTATCACAGGAAAACAACCTAGGACAAAAAAGAAACTGAAGAAAAAGAACACAAGGTCTTCTAAGATTTGGAAATGTTTTTTTGATTAGAAACTTCAGTTTGCTGAGAATGAGTCTCTCGCAAACTTAGCACATACTAAAGATTTATCTAGGTTGCATGAACCATCATAAATTTGGCCACATCATGAATGAGTAGTAATCAACACAAAATTTTATTTTAACAAACAAGTGACAAGTAATCAAACAAAAATTAAAGATCTATACTTTGATGCAAATATATAATCAAATAAGAACGACTATGCACTTTCTAGTAGAACCATGTTGCAAAAAAAATTTGAAGACAAGAACCCAGATAAAAAAACCCAGATCAAATCTTACAAGATCATAGCCAAAAAAACACTTAAACCCATCAAATTTGAAGACAGAAATCCATGAAAAAACCACTAGGTCAAGGAGATTTTCCCAAGAGAAGATAGATATGGATTGATGTAAACCCCAGATTCAGTGCAATTGATTAAACATTTTGCAATGAAACCTAACAAGAATGATATCAGATGGAAAGAACAATATGTGCTATTCCCAAAAGCTAAAACCACAACTGGTTGTTCTTTGGCACAAATAAAGCAAGGAATAAAAGGGGCAACTCCCAAAGCGAATAGAATTAAATAGATGGTAATATATCGGCACAATGGGAAGCTTCAATACTACATGATGTTGAGGCATTGAGGATCGTAATATTACATATTTAGTGCGGATCACGATCAAGAAATCAGGAATGTAAAAGGAAGAATAGGAAAGCACCAGAGGGGAGGAGGCACACCAAATTAAGCACGAATAGGCATCCATTGGTCAGAATCTCTTGATAACTCTTCTTGTAACCATCTAGTCCATGTTTTAGTGTCTCTAACCTCTCCATCAGCCTCAACATCAGCATTGATGTCCAACGTTCTCATCAAAGCCTCAGTATCATCTTTCTCGTCTATATCTCTTGCCTCAAGATCATCACTTAACTCCTCAACTGCTTCCTCATCAACTGCTATATTTTCAGGATTTCCACTAATTTTATTTTTTGATAATGGTTGTGTCCAACTACCCGCTTCATTGTTATGTGATTCCCCATGGATAACCTTTTGCCTCTATTCCTCCTCTTTTTCCAGCCAGGTTGACCAACCAAGTGTTAGCAAACTACATTCCCAGAATCCGTTTACAGTGCGTATAAGTTGGTATTGCAAAAATTTACGTGAAAGCTACAATAACCCTACAAGGGCGGAACTAGGGTTACCTTGAACTGCAAAAACGGATTGTTGCAGTAGACGAATCGAGAACACGGGCTCGATAACAGCTCATGATTTTCTATCGTATTCCTCTACTGCCTGAATATCGAACTGAGTGTGGGCTCTATCAAAATCCTTTTAGTTTTCTGCTCTCCCTTTTTACGCTCTCTTTTCTATTTCGAGCTATAATACTCTATATATAAAAAAGTAAACCGAGAGGAGAGCCAAAGCAGCATATATATAGGCTACGATAGGGACCATAAGAAGTCAACAAGGAATAGGTTTCCTTATGAAATTAGGAAACCCCAATTCGAACTGAATCAGATTCCAACTTCCATAAATTATAATTCATACCACTAAAGAATTATAATTGCACTCCTACCCTTATCTCAAAAAATATATTTCGAGCTCCATGTTATTAAATGCTTATTATCTCCCCACGTTAAGATTACAGATATCCATTAATCAAATATAATTACTGACAATCATATTTAATTAATCTCTTAAAATTCCTTGAGATTCTCTACTTAACTTATTTGATATGTCGAATACAAAATCCGCCTGAAGGGTTTGACATAATCAAAACTTATAAGCTTTCTTAAGGGGATAACATCAATCCCAAAAATTGAGACATGGATTCCATCATTAATTTATATCCACCACACAATCTATATTGTCACCCAATCCAATAAGATATTGACCCATTTAAGGATCTCACCCTTTTAGGGATCAAAGTATAAATATCAAATGTATGTGTCTATAAATTAACTTAGGATTTAGAGCATAAGCACTCATAATAGCCATGAGGTATTAATTATCTTATAAGTCAGTATAAAGATAATTACCCCAAGTCGGTCCTGTTTAATACACAAAGTGTACCAGCATAGTGAGTTGAAACTATACCGTTTCCTGTAGTTAAGACAAACCTACTACAATACTATGCTGCAGTCCTACCGATGGTGTGTCCAAACCCATCTAAGACTTTAAACCAAAATCTTACATTCTACAAGATCCGATGGTCTGATCTTCCGTGTATAAGCCAAACTCTACACACCAAACCACCTACTATGTAGAATGAGAGACACACGTGCATAATATTAAATAAATAATACAATTCAAACATTGCCCACACAAATTCTCATATAGAAATGGAATAACTGATTTTATTAAATGAATAATAAATTAACTACATAAAGCATGGCTTTTAGTATATATCCCTAACACCAAGTGCCCCATCTTTACCAAGTCTCGCACCATGACTATTCCAGAAGTGCTCAAACAATCTTCATTTACTCTACTCATTTAGATGCAACAGAGGACTGAACAAGGCATATTCAATCTCTGCATGAAATAAAGTAGTAGCCAACTCTTGGTAGCTAGCATGCCACTCAAATCTGCAAAGACTAAGAATACATCAACCAAACCAAGTTCTTGTTGAATAATAGCAGGATCTAGAGAAGGTGAATTAGCATTTTAGTGAACCTATATAAAGCCCACAACAAATGGAACAAGAATCAAAATTTGGTAACAGAAATTAAAGTGAATTGTCTACGCATGACACTGCGGTAATAACAAAGAAAAGAGAACATTTCTGTTTTTCCAAATCTATTTCACAGTTGCTGCCAATACTCCCCCTACCCATTTGTAATGCATTTCCTCTTCAGCTTTTTCATGCACAAAATGCAAGCCTTACTTTCCCTCAACCAGAAAACTCAAACTTTCTTATCCTATTCACAGCATGATTCAAATTGAATTTATTGACACAAATTCTTTATCATATTAAGAACAAAAAGGAACAGAAAAACATGCGAACAGATGTGTTGAAAATAACATTACCATTGAAGGATAACAATGGCACAATTGGTAGTTTATACATACTTCAACAATAGTCATTTAAAAAAAATAAAAAACAATTCTAATCAACAAAAGAAAACACAACAGAATCCATAAATTTGTCGATCATTCCATGTTGTGAACTAGAAAAGCAGAGAATCAGTATATATCTTGAAAGACTAAGCAAATGCTTAACTAAAACCAAAATTTCAGCATTGGTAGTCATCAGGAAATAATTTCTTAAATAGGGTAGATCTCATAAATAAATGAAAGGGGGTTCAAGCATTTCCGAGATCGTTACAGAATAACGAGGGCAAGGAAAACACCTTAAATATGGACAACAATGAATTAGTAGGGAGTGAAATGGAAAATAGAAGTACACAGCCGGACATCGCATTGTAAGTCATATTGTTACAAATTGTCATTTTGCACATTGTATTCAGTGGAAAAATAAATGTATGCAATTGCAGAAATCAAAACAAAGGCATAACAAAACACTTGGAAAATCATATACAAGTTGCACCCACATGATAATAATTCATTGCCAGACATGGATAGAAAATATGGCCATAAGTAGGGAAAACATCAATGAATTGCTAACACGAGTGATGTACCCCAATAAGAAGCTCAAAAAGAAGCAAAACGACAGAGAGCAAGATAGGTGCAATTGATTCCTCTTCAAGAATCAAGATTGGACCAACTTGGGACCTTGAATGCTTAAGTTCTAGTATTAGTAGTCAATTCTAGTCTATTTTTAGGAACTACAATGTTTATTTGCTGCTGGGTAATGTTCTATATGTTCTCTTTTCATTTTTGGACTCAAGGTTGTAAGTTCTAAATTTGTTGGACAGGGGCTATATTTTTATTCCATGGGTCATGGTCATCATAGCTATAGTTCTAAGATTTGGATCTTATTTGCATTTACTAGTTCAATAATATGAAGAACAAAAGGAACATGAATATCTCTAAGATCACAAATACACAACAACTACATATCGGTCGAATAATGGAGTCATACATAGCTTTGAAGGGCCAAAAATAGAAACGAAATATACAAGAGGAAACTAGCACTTGATGCCTTATTAATAAGAGATGATCATGCATTTAACATTTTATCAATAAACGATTAAATAAAAAATAAGTCCATACAGCCAAAACCAAATCATGAATAGGAAACTAGCACACCAACAAAAATAAATTTATTTGATATTACACAAAGAGAGTGTAATAGCACTATTGTCCAAACATATCGAAACAAATTGACATGGTTCAAAGATGAAAATAAGTTCCAGTACTCACCATCAAAAATGAAAAGTTCAAATGTCTCATACCAATTACCATTACCACAACAAACCATACAAATTCACCCTATCCAATTCAGATCAATTCAGATTGAAACAAACTCAAAACACTAACTCAATATGTATATATATATATTGAAATATGTATATACATATATGTATTTTGAAATTTGTATATACATATGTGTATGTCGATGTGTGTGTATGTGTATGATTCAGAGCCGAGAGAGAGAGAGAGAGAGAGAGAGAGAGAGAGAGAGAGAGAGAGATCACAATCTTGACCTTGGTGAGATCGTGAGTTGTTACCACTTTTGAAGAGTCGAGAGAGAGAGATCGAAATCTGATCGTGAAATAGAGCTCAAATTTTTTCCATGGAATTTGTTTCTTAGGGGGGTTGGAGGAAATTATTTTCCTAAAAAATGAGGAAAATGTAGTCACGTGACCAATTTTATGGAAAACAATTCTATGAAAAAGATGGGAAATCATACACCACATTAGCTGGAAAATTAACAAAGAGTTTTTTCCATAGAAAAAAAAGGCCTATCAAACGCACTCTTATTATTTTTAATGGATACGCCAGAGAGGCAAACCCTGGGAGCCTGCACCACTCCACAACACACGCGGCAGATAAATCAGGGAGGTGAGTGGACCCCATGGTTCAAACCTATGCCAGCTTTAGATATAATCCGTCCAACAACTTCAGGTTCGTTCTTCCAACCTACTCACACGACTTATAGGGGTTTCCAACAATTGGGAGGCCAATACCTATGGCCAACTAGGCTAGGAAGAGTTGGTTAATTTGTTTATTTTTCTGAGAAATGATAGGCACACATCCCAAACCACAACCTAAACTACACTCTTGTTTTAAATACATGTACCATGTGCTGTGTAAGTGGTGCACAGAAAAGTGTAAAAAATTCAAACAGCACAAGGTACATGTTTTAAAGCAAGGGGTGTGGTTTGGAGTGTGATTTGGGATGTGTGCCTAACATTTCTCTTATTTTTCTATAATTGTTGTTATTTCCAGCAAAAATGATATGGATACACACCAAACGGCACGCTAAATGACACACCTGTTTTAAATGCATGTACTCTGTGCTGTGTAAGTGATGTACAGAAAAGTGTGAAAAATTCAACCAGCACATGACACATGCATTTAAAGCACAATATGTTACTCCGTATTTGATGTATCGTTTAGTGTGTATCCCTATCATTGTTATATTTCCAGTTCTGCCTTCCTAGACCAAACAAGATTGCTTTTCCTTTAAAATGACGAAAGAGCCCCCACCACACACTACATATAATCTGCCAATTGCAAATATCTTGAGGATACACCATAACAAAACCCAAATAATATACTACTATAAATTGAGCAAACCGTCCACGAGCAGTGCACACGACCACCACCGAGCGCATCGATTTGTTCAATATCGGAGGCTGTCTCTCTCTAACGTACGCCACAGTAGCGCACAGATTCTACTCTCTCTCTCTCTGTCTCTCCTAACCGGACTCGCCGGAGTACAACAAAATCCGGCAATTACACGATGAGCGCTCCACCGCCGCCGGAGACCACAAACGCCGACGACAAGGACGAGGAAGCCGACCGTCTCTTGTCATCGGACGGCGAGTACGATGCGGAGGTCGCGTACGAATCCCGAGACAAGGTCCTGATCGCCGATTTCGATTCAATCGAGGCCGTCGATTACTCTGTGGTCCCACCTTTCTCGTGGAAGAAGCTATGGAGATTCACGGGTCCGGGTTTTCTAATGAGCATTGCGTTTTTGGATCCGGGTAATCTAGAAGGTGATTTACAGTCTGGTACTATTGCTGGGTATTCATTGCTTTGGTTGTTGATGTGGGCCACTGTTATGGGTCTTTTGATCCAGCTCTTGTCGGTTCGGGTCGGGGTTGCAACGGGTCGGCACTTGGCGGAGCTTTGTAGAGAGGAGTATCCGTATTGGGCTGGGTTGTTGTTGTGGTTCATGGCTGAGTTGGCTTTGATTGGGGCTGATATTCAGGAGGTGATTGGGAGTGCTATTGCTATTAAGATCCTCAGTAATGGGGTTTTGCCTCTTTGGGCTGGTGTTGTAATCACAGCTTCTGATTGGTTAGTTTTTTTTTTTTCCCTGTTTCTTTCTGGGTTTTTTTTTATCTTTTGCTTAAATTGTGTTTGTTTGAAAGGAAAAATGTGGGAAAATTGGAGATTTTGTCTGATTTTATTGATTGGTATAGAATTGTAAATTGGGAAAGAAGAGAATTTAAGAAGATGTTTTTAAGGTACTTTAGAGACTTGACTTGAATTCAAGCATGTAGTGGTAGAACCAACATGCTTTACTAGCTAAGCTAGCACCTTTCAGACTTCATTAGTTTGAAATCTAGGTGAATGCAACATGCTTTTAATGGTATTTGTTTGATAGGAAAAGGTAGGAAAATGAGAGATTTGTTTGATTTTGTTGTTTGAAATTGAATTGTCAAGTGGTGAAGAAGAGGATTTTACATGATTTTCAAGGTAGTCAAGGGACTTGGATTGAATTCAGGCATGTCGTGGGAGAACCCAAGTGCTAAGCTAGCTAGTAGCTACAACCTTTCATTTGTGAGTTTTTATTTTATTTTTTCTATTTTCCCTAATCATGTATGTTTGATAGGAAAAGGTTGGAAAATTAGTGATTTGTTTGATTTTGTTGTTTGGAATTGGATTGTCAAGTGATGAAGAAGACTATTTAAGAAGGTGTTCTAGGTACTTTAGAGACTTGACTTGAATTCAAGCATGTGGTGGGAGAACCCAACTGCTAAGCTAGCTACAACCTTTCATTTTGGGTTTTTTCTGTTTTCCCTAATTTTGTTTGTTTGATAGGAAAAGGTTGGAAAACTTGAGATTTGTATGATTTTGTTGTTTTGGGATTGAATTGTCAAGTGGTGAAGAAGAGGATTTAAGATGATGTCCAAGGTATTTTAGAGAATCAAACTGCTAAGCTAGCTAGAAGCTTTCATGCTATGGCAATCAGAATAGCAAGTATCAAAATATTTACTTTTTTCTTTTTCCTCTTCATTATCCTCTGTATTCTAAGCAACCAAATTGAGGGTCAGGGGTAGTTTAAGGAGAGACAACACTTGGTGGGTACGTGTCCCTCAGTATGGTCCATAATGTGATTGGCCCTGTTTATAAGTATTGTTTGTACACATCAAATGGATTGTATAATTCTAGTTGATGGAGGTCATGCACTCGAGTCTTGTCTGTATACAAACCTGTGTTGTGTCACTTGTGTGCATATATAACTCTACAGTTTGTATATTTGTTAGTATTACTTATTAGTTTCTCATGCCTATATCTTTATGAGTAATGTTACTATATCCAAATTTGGATCCCGACTCCCAAGTGATGTTGAAGTGTGGACATTCAGAACAACTTCCTATGAAATTCAGGTGGCCCCGCTAAAATTAGAGGTGACCCCACTTCCACTTCATTGGGATCCAAATTGGGACACAAATTTAAGAATCATGGAGTTATCTTTCTCTGTGATGCCAGTTTTTTCGTTCTCAATGAGTTTTCTAAAAGTTGTCGATTGAAAGTTGTTTACTTTGTTTTTTGTACTTGGAAAAAAAAAAGCATTTTGTTATTTATTTTCTTCTTTTTGTATTTTTTATTTATTTATTTAAGAATGATATCATTTTTTTACGCTCGTTTGTGATTATATGCCGTCTAAGATGATGAAGTTAATTGTTAGGTGAAAGTTCAGTGTGCTAATTAAGGCTATTTTGCTTTTATGTTTCCAAACAGTTTCGTATTTTTATTTCTTGAGAACTATGGAGTGAGGAAGTTGGAAGCTGTTTTTGCAGTTCTCATTGCAACTATGGCACTGTCATTTGCCTGGATGTTTGCTGACACAAAGCCTAGTGGAAAAGAACTTCTATTAGGTAAAGATTTTTTGCTGTTTTATGTCATTCTAAGGTTTAGAGAATAATTATTGTTTATTTCTAATGTCAAATCTTAATTTAATCGTTTTACAGGTCTTCTGGTTCCAAAACTAAGCTCAAGAACAATTAGGCAGGCAGTAGGAGTAGTAGGCTGTGTCATAATGCCCCACAATGTCTTTTTGCATTCTGCTTTGGTACAGTCGAGAAAGATCGATCCTAACAAGAAGGGTCACGTCAAAGAGGCACTCAATTACTACTCAATCGAGTCCTCGGTTGCTCTTATGGTCTCTTTTATGATCAATTTATTTGTCACAACGGTCTTTGCTAAGGGCTTCTATGGTACTAAACAAGCAAATAATATAGGTCTAGTAAATGCGGGACAGTATCTTCAAGAGAAGTTTGGTGGAGGTTTGCTTCCAATTCTCTATATTTGGGGTATTGGGTTGTTGGCAGCTGGGCAAAGTAGTACAATTACCGGGACCTACGCGGGACAGTTTATAATGGGAGGTTTTCTAAATCTTCGTTTGAAGAAATGGCTAAGGGCATTGATCACGCGAAGTTGTGCCATTGTGCCAACAATAATTGTGGCTCTTGTTTTCAATCAATCTGAAGCTTCATTGGATGTTTTCAATGAATGGCTCAATGTGCTTCAGTCTGTACAGATTCCTTTTGCGCTTATTCCGCTTCTTACATTGGTGTCGAACGAGCAGATAATGGGCGTCTTTAAGATTGGACCTACTTTGCAGGTAAGGTTAAAATTAACGTTCCGTCGTTTCAGTGCATGTGATTATTGTTTTGTTAGTTGTGGCCAAGGACTAAGGAAAGGCATGATTAACACGTAGCGTAAATTGTTATGGGTTTGAAGAATTACAAATTTACGACGATGACCGCCATAAGAGGGAAAAAGGAAAAAGCTTTGAAGGAATTCTTAAGCTAACGTAAATAAATAGGATAGCTCTAACGATGATTATTTCTCTTAAAAATGTAAACTTATCACGTATTGTTTTCAACTACAAATAGTTGAAAGCATATGGTTCCAATTCTTAAGGCTCTGTTTGGTTCATGGATTTCGTGAGGAAAAAGAAAGGGAAAGGAATACAAGAAGGAAAACTAATTCCCTCGTGTTTTCCCTTGCATTTTCCTTTATTCTTAAATAACATTAAGAATTAAAATTTTCTGAAATGCAGTTGTAATATATGAATAAAGAAAGGGAAATGACTCACAATATTCAAATTGTTTAATTTATTTCTCAACTTATTCTCTTTTCTTTCATAATGGTCAACTAAAGCCTTCTGAGAGTGACCACCCATCATTAAGATTTTAAGTTGGTAGCTTTGAGAATTCTAGATGCTGTCTTTGTAAATTAGTTTTCAAGTTGTTTGGTTATCCTAACTTGTTAGCTGTCAATTTTATTCTAGATGGTTGTCTTGTTCTTTTTGGTAGAACCATTTATCTTTTTGAACTGTGGTTGTAACCCCTAAACATTAAGATGCATAATTATATTATTTTCACGTTGCTGAAATTCAAGTTTTGCCCATTGCCTATTTCTTATAATGCTATTGGATTTGTATTGTATTTTATTTATTTGCAGAGGGTTGCGTGGACGGTGGCTGCTCTGGTAATAGTGATCAACGGGTATCTTTTGCTCGATTTTTTCATTTTGGAAGTTAATGGAGTGCTGTTTGGTGTCGCGGTCTGTGCTGGGACTGCCGCATATATAGCATTCATTATATATCTAATTTCACATGGTGGCGGCCTGCCTTCCAATTTCTTCAGCCTAAATTTCTATAAAGGATATACTTATACGGGGAACTAGCGAATACTCTTCATTAAAATAGTAGCTAAAGCTAGTCCACCAAAGCTTGGTTCCTCTTCCAGAGAAGTCTCATTTTTCTGCTGCAATAATTTCTAACTTAGAGTGCACACTAACAGTAAGTATAAAAGAGCATTCCTTTCGACTTCGAATCTACAGTTTTGACATTTATGCCTTGGCCATTGTCTCTCTGTTGGTGAAGGTGTAACTCCACAGCCATTGTAAAAGATTCATTGTACTGTATCTTTTTTCATGTACTTTTAGAATAATAATTCCGATTTTGGTAGACCGAGAATGAACTGCATATTGATTCATTTATGTACTGTAAATGGTAGATATTGTCAAGAGGTAAACCAATGCAAGTTGTAACACATTGTTAATAGCTAAAACGTGTACTTTTTTTCTTTCTTTCTTTATGTTTGGTGTTTTATCTCGAACCAGCTCAGTTATTGATGTCGCAAGCTCTACTCCGTAGACTCGTATCATAAGCTAGGTCTCGTAAGCTAACTCGACAATCCGAAAAGCTACTGCAAAAGCAAGAATTTATCTCACATTGCCGTTACATCCTGTCTAGCCGTTATATTATGATTTGATTATTTTTGTGGTTTTTACATTTACAGTAATGGAAAATAACATGAACCACAGTTATGGAAAAATAGCGCAGACAGTTGCACGCGGTGTGTGAAGCACAGGGGATTATTTTTCCTCAACAGCAAATTGAGCAAAGAAGCCAGAACAGAAAAGTTTTCAAGGTACAAAGGAATTGTCACCAGACTTCACCACTTTTAATAGCTTTTGTTTATGAATTGAAGGAAAAAATTTTAGAAGCGTGAACATATCACGTGGTATCCTGATGTGATATCTTCTAGCCAATAATAGTGGGTTATTTAGGTAGGACTCACGCTCTACATACAGGGGATTCCATTACTTGTGGGTCCCTAGACGTGAATTTCATCCAAATAAGTCACTCTCGTTGGCTGAAGGGTACCACATGGTATGCCACGTAGTACCTTTAAAAACACCTAAAAGCTTCTCGAATTAAAGACATACAATTGAGTTCTTATTTTTATTTTTATTTTTTTTTAGAGTTAAAACAAGCTAGGCATGTGGTCCAGACTACAATTAAGATGGTTCCATGTTCCCACCAAATCTTCCATGAAAACAACTGGAGTTTGGAATCACATTTGTATTCATATTTGAGAAGCCTAGCACAACCCATTTGATCATTAAATTCTCTTAAATTCAAGCATGAGCTAACAGAAAATGGACATCACGAAATGCGTTGTATTTACTATTTACTAGACATCCATATCCATGCTTCATATGAAAGTGAAACTTTGGATTCTCGTCCCATTAGACTGGCTTTCATAAAATTAGGATTCTTTATAAAAGGGTTAATTATATTTTATCCCGTAGTTATGTTCATTTTTATTTTACCCTCATGTACTTTAACAGTGAGCAGTTATTCCCTGTGATGTTTGATTAAAGTGAAGCTAGTAAGATTTCTCTCAAAATAGCCCCCCACGGGAATTAAATGTTAAAATTAGCCCCACAAAGGAGAGTTTAGTGTCAAAATTAATCTTACATAGGCAGTTAACTCTAAAATTAGCGCCATAAAGGGGTTGGGTGTTAAAAATTAGCCCCATATAGCTGGGTTAAAAGGTAGCATTTAAACTCACAAAGGTGTTTAAGTGTTAATATTTTTTGCCAATTTTAGAATTTTTATCAGAATTGAGAGAAATTTTTATAGTTTCACTTTAGTCCGAAATCACAGGGGCGGGGTTATGTGTCCACTTCTGAAAGACAAAGGAATAAAGTGAAAATGGGACTAGCCACAAGGGTAAAATATAATTAACCCTTTATAAAATTGTTAGAATGCTTTTAGGAGTATTGCAATTTTTAAAAAGGACATTCTGATCTAAAATGGGATGAGAATTAGAATAACTAGAAAAGGAAAATCTATGCGGGGTACCAAAAATGATTTTTTTTTCACTGCCATATTTACAAATAAATCTTACTCCGTAGCATTTTTCTGTACATAATAATAAATCAACTCACTTGGTTCCCAAATATTTTATAAGTTGTATCATATACAGTGGTATGTGATATTACTAATTACTATCATAGTATATAATGCAACTATTAAGCCATTTGAGACTTAAACTTGAAAAGCATAGCAATACTGAATATTACCCAAACAAAAATTAACTCACTTTCTCGATATTTCGGAAAAATCTGTGAGTAATACTTGGGGCACAATCAAACACACAACTTTTGGGACACAATTTTATTAATGTGTCTATCCCTCTCCTGTCATTGTATGGTTCAGTGACATCACAGGAAAAAGATAAGCACATTAATTGAGTTGTGTTCCCAAAATTATGTATTTAATTGTGTCCCAAATTTTACTCATATGTGAAACGCATATGAGAGAGAAGGGAATGGGCGATTGTTAGACAGTCACGTGCGCATTAAATGCTAATCAGTTAACAACTGGTTATGACCAAATATATATATATATATATATATTTACAACTTGATGGTAAGAATTACAACTACCAAAAATGATATACACACCCACTAAAACACCCTCAGGCTCTTCTAAGCAAATTTTTTAAAATTCGTGTGGGACCCACACCCAAAATCCCTAAAACCCATTCTTTTCCCTCCATTGAACCCAAATCAGAGAGACGATCACCAGCGCCCACCCCACCCCGCGACCCCCTGTCCCCCTTCCCTCACGGCCGTCGACGCCATTCCCGGACCGGACCGTCACCGGAGCGGCCGCCACTGCAGGTCGCCGTCGTCCACTGCTTCTTGGTAAGTCCTCTCTCTCTCTCTCTCTCTCTCTCTCTCTCTCTCTCTTTGTGTCTAAGATCTGTTTCAATTATTTTTTTTGTCTATATGAACTAAATGTTTTGTGGGTATCTAAGATCTGTTTTTGTTTATTTGTTGCTATATAGTCATTTTTCATCATATGGGTTCACTTGGAATTTTTAGTATTTTCAAGGGTTTTTCTCTAGATTTAATGTTCTGATTTTGGATGGGTTTTATTATTGATTGGTTCAAAATCAATTTAATGTTTGTTTTTCACTATGATTAATATTCAGTCAGCAATACTTACAACTTCTTCAAAAAGGGACTGACTGGGTTTTAAGTATTTTGAATTAGCAATGACTAAAGAAAAAGATGATTCAAAAGGGTTACCCAAGAAAGTATAGCCATCTCTCTCTAAGTAGTGTGGGTTACTGAGATTTGAATTCAAGAAACTTTGCCTGTATTGGTGAGACAGTGGTACCCTTTGGGGTTGGTGATTAGACTCATTTGAAGCTCCAAGTAAATCCATTAAGTGTGTACTATGGTAGATAGATTTGGAGGAGAGTCTTGTGAAACCATAGTAACCAAACAAGTCTTTAAATACACAATCTGAGCTTAGACAACTATAAATAAGTTGGTGGCCCCTCCTCTCATTTTGGGTAACAAGATTAAGCTTAGACCACAGTTAGCTGTGACCACGTTTGCTAATACTATTAGCTGTGACACAAACAGATAATATTATCTGTTTACACTAACAGATAATATTATTTGTCAACTTTAAACCATTATAACTTTATCAATTCTTGGGATTTTTGGGTGATTTTTTTTTTTTTTTTGAATTCATGTATTTATTTGAGATCTACGCATTAGACTTGAAAGTTGTACAAAAAAAAGTAATTTGGAACTTCATTTTTCATTTTTATCTTAGCTGTGACACAAACAGATAATATTATCTGTTTACACTAACAGATAATATTATTTGTCAACTTTAAACCACTATAACTTTATCAATTCTTGGGCTTTTTGGGTGATTTTTTTTTCATTTCATGTATTTCTTTAAGAACTACGCATCAGACTTGAAAGTTATACAAAAAAAAAAGCAATTTATAGTGGTTTAAAGTTGACAAGAAAATGAAAAACGAAGCTCCAAATTGCTTTTTTTTGTACAACTTTCAAGTCCGATGCGTAGATCTTAAAGAAATACATGAAATGAAAAAAAAAAATCACCCAAAAAGCCCAAGAATTGATAAACTTATAGTGGTTTAAAGTTGACAAATAATATTATCTGTTAGTGTAAACTGATAATATTATCTGTTTGTGTCACAGCTAAGATAAAAATGAAAAATGAAATTACAAATTGCTTTTTTTTGTACAACTTTCAAGTCCAATGCGTAGATCTCAAATAAATACATGAATTCAAAAAAAAAAAAAAAATCACCCAAAAAGTCCAAGAATTGATAAAGTTATAGTGGTTTAAAGTTGACAAATAATATTATCTGTTAGTGTAAATAGATAATATTATCTGTTTGTGTCACAGCTAATAGTATTAGCAAAAGTGGTCACAGCTAACTGTGGTCTAAGCTTAATCTTGTTACCCAAAATGAGAGGAGGGGCCACCAACTTATTTATAGTTGTCTAAGCTCAGATTGTGTATTTAAAGACTTGTTTGGTTACTATGGTTTCACAAGACTCTCCTCCAAATCTATCTACCATAGTACACACTTAATGGATTTACTTGGAGCTTCAAATGAGTCTAATCACCAACCCCAAAGGGTACCACTGTCTCACCAATACAGGCAAAGTTTCTTGAATTCAAATCTCAGTAACCCACACTACTTAGAGAGAGATGACTATACTTTCTTGGGTAACCCTTTTGAATCATCTTTTTCTTTAGCCATTGCCAATTCAAAATACTTAAAACCCAGTCAGTCCCTTCTTGAAGAAATTGTAAGTATTGCTGACTGAATATTAATCACAGTGAAAAACAAACATTAAATTGATTTTGAGCCAATCAATAATAAAACCCATCCAAAATCACAACATTAAATCTAGAGAAAAACCCTTGAAAATACTAAAAATTCCAAATGAACCCATATGATGAAAAATGATTATATAGCAACAAATAAACAAAAACAGATCTTAGATACCCACAATACATTTAGTTCATATAGACAAAAAAATAATTGAAACAGATCTTAGACACAAAGAATGAGAGATAGAGAGGGAGAGAGAGAGCGAGAGAGAGAAGACTTACCAAGAAGTAGTGGACGGCGGCGGCTCAGCCGGTCCGGTCCGGGAATGGCGTCGACGGCCGTGAGGGGAGGGGGACAGGGGGTCGCGGGGTGGGGTGGGCGTTGGGGATCGTCTCTCTGATTTGGGTTCAATGGAGGGAAAAGAATGGGTTTTAGGGATTTTGGGTGTGTGTCCCACACAAATTTTAAAAAAATTTCTTAGAAGGGCCTAAGGGTGTTTTAGTGGGTGTTTTAGTGGGTGTGTGTATCATTTTTGTTACAACTACTTCACAAAAACCTCTAACATGCATCACACATAAATTGTAACTATTGTGACGAAAACTATAGTAAATTTTTTTTTAATAATCAGGGCGACAAAAAAGTGTAACCAGTGTGACAAAACCACTGTGATTTTTGTCCAAGGTTGAAATTTGTTTGCCTGCAAATATTTATTTACACCAACTGTTGAGACCTATGTAGCATGAATACAGGCACACGACACGTCGAAAAATGAAAAATCCTAAAAATGCAAGATACGGATGCGGTTAGAATACGACGAGTAAATAATTATATCTTTAAATTAAATATATAATTTGCAGTTCCGTATCCACTCCTGTTTCCATAATTTTCAAATAAACCAATTCCTTATCTCCAATTATACTACTCCATATTAAGATCAGGGCTGGCCCTGCCTTTGGGAAAAGCTGCCCACCGCCTAAGGCCCTTAAATTATTGGATAATTTAACGGCCCCAAATCCTAAGCACTATATTATTAATAGTATTTGTATTTAAGCCCAAAGGCCTCCAAACACACCCTTATTGTTTTTCCTTTAGTCCGAATTTTATAAATTACAATTAACAATCAACCATTTTTAGGCTTTGTTTGGTTCACTGGTTTAGTGAGAGAAGTGAGGGGAGGAGGGAACAAAAAAAAATGTTATTCCTCTTGTATTTTCCTCGATTCTAAGTAGGGCTGCTCAAAATCCACTCGCCCACCCGACTCACCAGTAGCCTTTTTATTGGTTTTTAAACAATGTGGGTGGAGTCACGGGTCTTGGGGGTGGAAACCTGACAGTTTCAGGTGGAGTCATGGATCTAGGAGGGTGAAAACCCGATTCACTTGACCCGACTCGAAAAACACTTAATTTTTTAAAAAATATACACGTAATATGCTTATATCAATAGATGTATTATGTATTATATAGTCTTTAATATATATCAGTATATGTATTATGTATTACATAGTCTTTAAATATATATATGTTATATTCTTTTATCAGTAAAAATATATATGTCACTAGCAGAGATATAAAAACATTAAAATCATCAAATTAGCATATGACTATGTTTTTTATTTTTTGTCTGGTCAAAGTTTTGGTTAGCCCATGACTATGTAGACAAAAACATTCAACGCAAAAAAAAATTTTAATAAAATAAAAAAAAAAAGTCATGCGTAAAGCAAATGCTTGATTGAGACAAATGAGACAATCGGGTTTCACTCGACTCGACCCGACTCAGCCGACCACCCGATGCTGAGTGGGTGCACCTGATAAAGCGAGTGGATGACGGGTGGAAGGAGGGCAAACCCGACTATGTTCGGATGGATGAGCGAATGAGGGCCAAATCCGACTCACCTAACTCGTTAGCACCCCTAATTCTAAGATATTTTTTTCCCATGTGTTTCCAAATTTATTTTTCATTATATATATTCTGACGATTTGTCTTTCTTACTTTCTTTACTTTTCTTAACAAACAAAGAAAAACATTTTTCCTACAAACACAAAAACCTCACAACTCTCAAAATGTCTACAAAAACTTCATTGAAAAAAGTAGAATATTTTTTATATAAAAAAGTTTTACCTGAAAAAAATATATAAATGGACCAAAAAAATTACATCGGTGTCGCTGCCCCGTACTCTCTCATGGCTACATTACACAGGACCTCGTTTGAAGAATTCGCCTAAGGTCCTCAAATGTTCAGGGTCGGCCCTTATTAAGATAATTGCCTCAAAATTTTAAAAGCATTATAGTAAGAGGCCACCATACCGCATTCACTCGTGTGTCCGACCATGTCGGCTACTTGTTGACACGTGCTCAAGGTGTGTCTGATATTAAAACGTTTTTTAGCATGTCAGACACGTAATGACGTGTGTCTAATGAGTGTCATTGTCTAACACAGACACAATACAGAAACGACACCTAAAGTGAAGTGTCTGTGCTTTATAGGTAGAGACCCCTCTCTCACTACTTGAACTACCAAGAGATAGTGATATATAATTTATATGAACAATAATGCTAGGTATACATACTTTTTTATACACTTTTTGACACAATATGCTTTAAATGCATATACTTTGTGCTGTTTGAATTTTTCACACTTTTCAGTGCACTATTCACACAAAGCAAGGTACATGTGGTCAAAAAGTGTGTCAAAAATTGTATGAGTGTAATAGTGCTCTTATAGCAATAGACTCCCTAGCCTTCTTTGCGGTTAACTCATTCTAAAAAAAGGTAAAAAGAATGTGGCCTAGCATTATTCATGCATTTTGCAAAACTAACACCAAAAACATTTACAATCAACCTGAAAATCAGTTTTACAAAACCAAAAAAATCCAAACAAAATGAAAAAAGAAATCAAAAACCAAAAAAAGACAAAAACCAGTACTAAAAAACAACCACCCTCTGAAGTTATACCATGAGTGCTCCTCCATCAGAAGACAATACACACGCACCCACAACCAAAGATGAAGAAGCTGATCATCTCTTATCCCTTAACAAAATCGGATCCCTCGATGTGGAATCAATCCAGGCCGTTGATCATTCCCTGGTCCCACCTTTCTCTTGGAAGAAGCTATGGAAATTCACGGGTCCGGGTTTTTTAATGAGCATTGCTTTTCTGGATCCGGGTAATCTAGAAGGTGATTTACAAGCTGGGGCTATTGCTGGGTATTCATTGTTGTGGTTACTTATGTGGGCCACTTTAATGGGTCTTTTGATCCAGATCTTGTCTGCCCGGGTCGGGGTTGCAACGGGTCGGCACTTGGCGGAGATTTGTAGAGAGGAGTATCCATATTGGGCTGGGCTATTGTTGTGGTTCATGGCTGAGTTGGCTTTGATTGGGGCTGATATTCAGGAGGTGATTGGGAGTGCTATTGCTATTAAGATCCTTAGCCGTGGTGTTTTGCCACTTTGGGCTGGGGTTGTGATCACAGCTTCTGATTGGTTAGTTTTCTTTGCTTCTAACCTGTTTGGGAATATCAAAAATAGAATATGGTTCAATCCAAGTCCACTTTTTTATATTATATTATATGTTCTTGTGACTATCAAATGTAGATTGGTTTGATAAAGAGCTTGTTTTAAGACTATATAAGAAACAAACATTCACCAAATAATTGGACTTAAAAATTGGACTTGGAATGAACTAAGTGTTTGTTATACAGGCTTAAAGTGGAGATAGGGAGGGATTAGTCTATTAGTCCATTTTAATTGAAGTACCCCGACTTTTGAGACGCCTATCTCGCGCGGCCTTTTAATCTATTATAACTAAATAGTCGTTGGTTGAGCTACTAATTATCCCGGGAAGTAGGTTTTAGTGATGTTGAGTTTAGTCCAAATAAACTGGGGGCATCAAGAGTTTCACTAAACAACAATATTAGGGGTGCTAATCTCACTAACACTCACACTCACACTCTAGTGAGATTTGTTAGTACCCCAAATATTACTCTTCACTAAATTCCTGGGCTTGTTAGGTTGCCGAGAAGGGTTGGGGTGGGGGGAATTCCCAAATATTCAGCACTTATTTTTTCAAGGTGTTTGATAATTTATAAGGGCATACCTCTTAGCACTGAAAAAGTAGCCAAAAATACTGAAAAAAAAAAAAAAAATCATTGAATGAAATATGTTTCCCATAGAAAATTACTACGTGTTAACTATTGCACCTTCACTTGAATCTTCCAGCACATAAAATCCAATACTTTAATTTTCAGTTTTATCAAACAAAGTTTGTCACTTAATGCATTATTTAATGTTTGGTTGCTGAGAAATTGTAGGGAAAGGGAAAGAACAAAAAATTTCTTGTGGCTTAAGGTGAACTTTTTTCTATATTGATACCCAAATAAAGTTTGTCACTTGACACATTGTTCAATTTCCCCTTCTTTGTTTATTGCTAGAAAGGTTGGGAAAAGTAAAAGGAAAAAAAAAACTACTTGGCTTTCGTTAAGGTGATATTTCTTTAGTCTAATATCCAAATTGTTTGTCACTTTGTACATGATTAAAATCTTGTTTTGATTTATAACTATCTTGGCCATTCTTGCTTCTTTTAATTGTTTGTATGAAATGAAAGTGAATCTTTTTAGAACTTACTGTTTGGTGTGCCAGTGCAATGTTAAAAGCTTGGGCTGCTAAGCTAATTTCAGAGCTTCTTATGTTAAGTTCTATATCACCCTGCATAGATAAGGACTTGCAATGTTCAAAAAATTCCTTTTTGTTTTGTTTATTTATTTATTTGTTTTCTTTCTCCAAATGGAAACTTAATCCTATCTTTTTAGTCTTTTACATGAATACAGAAATTTTTTAAAAGTGAAGGATCATTATGTTAACAAAGAATTTTATTTATTTATTTATTTTTATTTTTTTTGCTGAATTGGACAGTTTAATCTTTTTATTTCTTGAGAACTATGGAGTGCGAAAACTAGAAGCTGTTTTTGCTGTTTTCATTTCAACTATGGCACTCTCATTTGCCTGGATGTTTGCTGAGACAAAACCAAGTGGAACCGAACTTCTAGTAGGTCAGACTCTCTTCATTTTCCTTTTTCTTTTCAACTCATTCTATACTTATGCACTCAAGTATCATTTAAAAAAAAAAACCGTCTAATTTGCTCAACAAAATATAAATTGGTGATTTTGGAATTGAATGCAACTTGGCTTCTGAGTTCTGATCAACGATTTAAGAAAAAGTTGAAGCGGGATTCAAATTTCGTGTCTTAAAATGAAATGATTGGATTCCAATTTCCTAAGCATTTAATAGACTTCTTTCTACCATACTGTGTTAGTGTTATTGTAGTGTATAAAGTTGTACTCTATGGTACAGATAGGGGATTAGTATAAATCTATCTACAATCTTCTCTTCATATTCATCCATATGTGGAACGTACATAGGACCCGATTCTATTTCTTTTCTACACTTACTTGTTCCAATCATTCTGAAACAATCAAAAGGGAACTCTTACTCATGTGGTTGTAGTTCCTAAATTTATTGTTATTTGTAATAGATTTGATCATTGTCGCAGGTCTCTTAATTCCAAAACTTAGCTCAAAAACGATCAGAAAGGCCGTTGGAGTAGTGGGTTGTGTCATAACGCCTCACAATGTGTATTTGTATTCTGCTTTGGTGCAATCAAGAAAGGTTGATCCTAAAAAGAAAGGTCTAGTCCAAGAGGCTCTCAATTACTACTTAATCGAGTCCTATTTTGCCCTTCTTGTCACTTTCACGATCAACTTGTTCGTTACGAGTGTCTTTGCTAAGGTATTTTATGGAACCAAACAAGCCACTAGTATAGGCCTAGTAAATGCAGGCCATTATCTTCAAGAAAAGTATGGAGGAGGACTTTTCCCAATTTTGTATATTTGGGGCATCGGGCTTTTGGCAGCAGGGCAAAGTAGTACTATCACGGGGACTTATTCGGGGCAATTTATAATGGGTGGTTTTTTGAATCTTCAATTGAGGAAGTGGTTGAGGGCTTTGATCACGCGAAGTTGTGCCATTGTTCCAACAATTATTGTTGCGATTGTGTTTAACAGATCGGAAGCTTCGTTGGATATTTTGAACGAATGGCTTAACGTTCTTCAGGGTCTGGTGATTCCTTTTGCGGTGATCCCACTTCTTAAAATGGTGTCGAATGAGAAAGTTATGGGAGTCTTTAAAATCGGATCTACTTTGGAGGTAAGGTTTTACGTTGGTTTCAACTAATAGTAGTGTAAATGTGTCTCACTTGTTCTTTTGTTTGCTCATCATCATCATCATCATACTAGTTGCCTTAACATAAATTTTTGAGATCATGTTTTTGTCTAGGAAACGATGGCTTTGTTTGGTTCACGGATTTTGGTAGGAAAAGGAAAAGAAAATACTTGGGAATATACTTTTCTCTGTTTGGTTAATAAATAAAATAACGATGAAAATCGGAAGGAGCAGAAAATAGGGTAAAAATAAATAAATTTTTTTGAATTTTATGATTCATTTCCTTTTATGTTTTCAAAAGTTCTAATTTTGAATGTTTTTTAAGCATGGATGAAATTATTCGGGAAATCATTGAGAAATAGTTTTCCTTCTTGTTTTACGGTCCCTTTTCTTTTCCTTTCTCTAATTCTGCAAAAACCAACCAGATCCTAGTCTTCAAGAAATTTTTCAACGTATATCAATTGCGTATCTATCATCAACATTACAAGGACCTTTACTTCTGTTAAGGAAATTATAGAAATTGATCGACAAAGCAATACATACCCATCCATGTCAGCAATCCACTACCTGAGAGATCAGCCAATACGAGTTATTGGCCACGTGTGCCAAGCTGTCATGCATATTCCCTCTCTGATCTTATCTCTATTCTAGGATTCTCTTTAAGAATACTCTAGAAGGAAATGGGTACCAGCATATACAAAATGTATACCCTAGAATTGTTTAATGAACATATTTGGAAAAAAAGGTAATATATCAGTGTAGACACCCCATTTTGTCAGCTATCAGATTTAGGAGACCCATAGCTTGGTGGTTCACAATGATCAAAAAAGACTCAGAAAGACTCCTGGAAGTTAGTTCTATCTTTCGAAATACTCAGAAAGTGGTACAAATGACAAAAATGTCCCTGAAAGCCCAAACACTCCCAGATTTGGACCGAAAGTTCTGGAAACATGTTGTGTCGTAAGGAAAGTCATAAAATGAGTTTTGAAGCAAAATCAGTTGAAATCGTCAACAGACCTTTTCCTTTCCTTTTCAAAACAATCTCAATCAAAACAAGAGGTGGAATTCCGCGTTTCCACAATCAGCCTCACAGTGGTATCAGGGCCACTCTAGCCGCCATTTCTTTCTCCTTTTCATCATCTTCTCCTCTCTTCCTCTTTCTCAATCATGGCAACTCCACTACCTCAACCTCGAATCTTGGTTGCTCTTAATACCTTCATGAATACCTTTCAAAATGTGATTTCTTCAAAACTTGAACAGGGAAACTATCCCTTATGGAGAATGCAAGTACTCAATGCTCTTCAACCTGGAGGTTTGATAAATTACATTAATGGCAGAACACCATGTCCAGTAGCCAGAATCACTAATACTGATGCTCAAGAGACAGAGACAGAAAACCCACAGCATCAAGAATGGTTGTTCATTGATGGTCATCTTCTTAGCTACATCTCTGCCAAAGTAACTCCCTCTATTCTTCCCTTTATTGTAAACTGTGAGCATGCTTGTGAAGCTTGGTATATCTTAGAAGAAAGGTTTGCATCCTTGTCAAGGACACATATTTATGAACTGAAGGAAGGACTCTACAATAATAGGTTTGAGCACTCAATGGATGAGTATCTCACAAAGATTTAAGGGCTTTGTTGATAAATTTGCTGCAGCAGGGTCCCCACTACTTGAGGGTGATATAATTTGGCATACTTTGAAAGGGCTTGAGAAAGAGACTGATTATGATAACTTTTGCATCACCATGAGAGTCAGAAGTGAAAAAAATCACTTTTCTTGAACTTGGTAATCTTCTCAGAATAGAGGAAATTCATGTCAAGGCAAAAAGGATGGCGCTAGGATCCACACACCACAAAAACATGCACTATATGCCACTGGACCTCCAAATCAATACAGACAAACTGGAAGTTATAATCAGACAGGAAGAAATGGTGGAAATGGTCAGAATTACTCTAATTATAGGGTAATCAAAGAGGCAGTGGAGGAAGAGGAAACAGAGGAAGAGGTGCTGGAAGATTCAGAAACAATGCTGGCTATCAAATTTGTCACAGGACAAACCATATAGCACCAAATTGTTATTATAGGATGGATCCCTCTTTTCAGCCTAGGCAACAACAAAATCATGCAATGATGGCACACAATGCTGCACAGTCAGAAACTCCCTCACAGTCCACGTTCGTGAATTCCTTCCAAGAGTCACGGTTCACACCAAATCCTTACTGGTACTTGGATACTGGAGCAACTGTTCATATGACCAATGATGCAAATTGCATAACATCAGGCTCTAGCTATCATGGAGAAGATACAGTCACAATAGGAGATGGATCAACTCTTCCAGTCCATCAAATTGGAAATGGTTTGCTTCCCTTACCTTCAAAGTCACTCTTGTTGAAAAACATGTTACATGTTCCAACAATCTCTCAAAAACTTATTTCTGTTTCAAAACTTGATCACGATAACAATTGCAAGCTTATATTTGATTCTAATGGCTGTGTCATTCAGGACAAGGTGACCAACCAACCCCTTTTTCAAGGGCCATGTAGGAATGGACTATACTCAGTCCAATCTTCATCTCCTGTCAATCCTAGGACCCTCTACATCCACTCTTCAGCTTTGTCATCAGTGTCAGAATCCAACAATAAACCAGTCCAAGCTGCATATGGTGTCAACTCAAACTCAGCATCAGAATGGCACAACAAGCTTGGTCACCCATCCAACAAGATATTACGTCATCTAGCTAGGAAAAATAGGATCCCTGTACTAGGTGCAGTTTCAGTAGATTGTTCTGTTTGTAGTGTTGCAAAGAGTCACAAACTTCCTTTTTCATCTTCCAATACTCTTGTATCCAATCCTTTAGAATTAATCCACAGTGATCTTTGGGGATCATCACCATGTCTTTCCATTTCTAGCTTCAAATATTATGCTCTTTTCATTGATCATTATAGCAGATTTACTTGGTTAATCCCTTTAAAGAACAAATCTGATTTGTTTACCCATTTTGTTGAGTTCAAAACTCAAATTGAAATCAGTTTGCACAAAATGACAAGCATTTTACTATCAAAATTTTCAGAACAGACAATGGAGGTGAATTTGTGAATCACCCAATGGATGAATTTCTCATCAAAAGTAGAATTTTACACCAGAAATCTTGCCCACACACACCAGAGCAAAATGGTGTGGCAGAGAGGAAGCATAGACACATCCTAGAAATCACAAAAGCTCTTCTAACTCAAGCCAAAATGCCACCTGAATATTGGTTAGAAATAGCCCTCACAGCAGTGTACCATATCAATAGGCTTCCCTCATCTACTTTAGGATACAAAATTCCCTTTGAAATCCTGTTCAAAATCCCAGTAACCTACTCTGAGATGAAACCTTTTGGTTGTGCTTGCTTTCCATGGCTCAAGCAATACAACTCACATAAGCTTCAACCTCCTTCCAGACCTTGTGTCTTCTTAGGTTACTACCACAACACAAAGGGTTTTAGGTGTCTTGAACCTATGTCTGGTAAGGTATTTGTGTCTAGGCATGTAACTTTTCATGATCAAGTTTTTCCTTTCCAAAGCCTCAAAGCCTCTCTTCTTAATCCAGTTTTACTTGGCTATTCATCTTGTCCTCCCTCCTATATTCCTTTTCCTTTACCCCCTTATCCTTTCCAAATAACCCAAATACCAACAGGACCTCCTTAGGACCATAATCAACCTCCCTTTCCTCATCACCACCATAGTCCACCCCCATCTCCTCCTCCCAGTCCCAATTTTTCCCACAATTCCACAGCCCATATCCCAGCCAATCCAGAACCTTCGCCTGCCCCACCTCAACCATATATTCTACCAACCCATCCTATGACTACAAAAGCAAGGGCAGGAATTCATAAACCCAATCCTAGATATGCTCTTGTCGTCTCTTCATCCTATCCTGAACCAATCTCGTATAAGCAAGCCTATTACCAACTTGAATGGCAATCAGATATGGAAGAAGAATATAAAGCCTTGATGAAGCAACAACTTGAACTCTTGTACCATTTCCTAAACATGGACTGGTCATTGGATTCAAATAGGTTTATAAGGTTAAGAAAAATACTGATGGGACTATGGCAAGACATAAGGTAAGACTGGTGGCCAAGGGCTACCATCAAGCAGAAGGAGTTGATTATAATGAGACATTTAGTCCAGTTATCAAACTTTCAACAGTCAGAATAATAATCACATTGACTCTTCACTATAATTGGGACATTAGACAACTAGATGTCTCTAATGCTTTCTTGCATGGAAACCTAGAAGAAGTGGTCTACATGCAGTAACCTGAGGGCTTCATAGATCCTGTCTCACCCAACTTTGTTTGCAGATTATATAAAGCCCTATATGGACTCAAACAAGCTCCTAGAGCTTGGTTATCTACTTTGTCACATTTTTTGACTCAACTAGGATTCAAGCAAAGTGGTTCAAACAACTCTCTATTTTTCCTCACAGAAGTGACATATCAAATCATAATCCTGGTCTATGTTGATGATATTCTCATTACTAGAAGTAATCTAAGAAAGATAGCAGCCTTGGTGGATCAGATGAGTCAAAGGTTTGCCATGAGAGATTTGGGATTGTTGCACTTCTTCCTGGGAATAGAAGCTCACAGAACTTCCAGCTGCATGATATTAACACAGAGCAAATATGCATTAGATCTACTAAGGAAAGCTGGAATGCTTGATTGCAAGCCTTATAACTCACCAACAGCTGCAAAGACTTATCAACTATAAGATGATACTCCTTTCAGGGATCCCACCTTCTACAGAAGTATTGTAGATTCACTTCAATACTTGACCATCACAAGGCCAGACATAGCCTTTGCTGTGAACCAAGCCTATCAATCTATGCAGCACCCTACAAACTCAAATTGGGATTCGGTCAATAGGATTCTTAGGTATGTAAAAGGGACAAGATTTCTTGGGTTAAACTTCCAGCTAGGTCCTCTCAATCTTATGGCCTACTCAGACTCAGATTGGGCAGGTGATCATGAAGATAGAAAGTCCACAACTGGATACTGTGTTTTTCTAGGCTCCAATTTAATAAACTGGTCAGCGAAGAAGAAAACCACAGTCTCAAGGTCCTCCATAGAGGCAGAATATAGGGCACTGGCTCAAACAACTGCAGAAGTTATGTGGATAAAAATGTTACTCAAGGATCTTTCAGTAAGCTTCACTTGTCATCCCATCATATGGTGTGATAATGTATCAGCCATCTCAATGTCCCATAATTGAGTGTCCCACTCACGAACCAAGCATATAGAAGTTGACTGCCATTTTGTTAGAGAAAAGGTTCTTGCGAGACAGCTAAAGGTTCAGCATATTCCAACTTTAGATCAGAGTGCAGATATATTCACCAAGGGTCTAACTGTAGCAAGGTTCAAATATTTAAGACCCAAATTGATGCTCACAGAACTTCCCATCAATTTGAGGGAAGGTGTTAAGGAAATTATAGAAATTGATCAACAAAGCATTACCCATCCATGTCAACAATCCACTACCTGAGAGATCAACCAATAAGAGTTATTGGCCACGTGTGCCAAGCTGTCATGCATATTCCCTATCTGATCTTATCTCTATTCTAGGATTCTCCTTAAGAATACTCTAGAAGGAAATGGGTACCAGCATATATAAAATGTATACCCTAGAATTGTTTACTGGACAAATTTGGAAAAGGTAATATATCAGCCTCACAACTTCTTCATATTAACAAAATTAATCTACTGGTTTTTTGGCCTAACAACTCCAACACCAACTATACACTAAATTTTGACTTTCATATTTTTAGGTTCTTTGAAGTTGTGCTTTTCGCTTGTAGGACTCACTGTTCTCCAAAGAATGTTTGGTTGTTAAATGATTGGAAAACAAAGCATTCCTCTATAGCTATAGTTTTGTTAAAAGTTATTTTATTTATTTATTTGTAGAGGATTGTTTGGATAGTGGCTGCCCTGGTAATAGTAATCAATGGGTATGTTCTGCTGGATTTTTTCCTCTCTGAAGTTAATGGATTACTATTCGGATTCGTGATCTGCACCAGTACTTCTGCATATGTGGCATTTCTTATATATCTAATCTCATACAGTGGTAGCTATCTTCCTCTTGGTTCAGCTCAATAGTCTCTCATGGTCATACTTCTACCAGGACCTTATGTAAGGCATGTCTATGTGATTACTATTGAATTTAAGTTCAAAATATCATATTGAAGTGAAGCTTCTCGAACTTCATTGCACACAAAAGGCTCCATTTGGATCATAGATTTCGCGACGGAAAAGAAAAAAGAAAAAAAATATATATTTCTTTGTTTAATTAGTGAGGAAAACAGGAAGAAAAAGAAAATAGAGTGAGAACAAAATTAGAACTTTCAAATTTTGTGAGACAATTTCCTTCTTATTTACTTGATATACTATTATATTTTGAAAAATAATCATTTCCGGGGTCATTTCACCAAACGTTACGGAAAATACTATGGAAATAGCTTTCCCTCTTGTTTTCTTTTTCTTTTTCTTTTTTCTTTTTCCTCCCTAAATCCGCAAACCAAGCAGAGCCTAAGAGTTTGTACATGAATTCAAAGAGTTTTGGAGTATTCTTATGCTTGACAGAGCTATATACAGTCATAATATATGTATTGACTCTGCAGAATGCTCTTAAATCCTTCATATATATAGATCAGGATCAAAGCTTCTTTCACATTGGAGGAATGTGTTTCTCCATTTTTTTTTTGTTGTATAAGAGTAAGGTATAGTATTTATTTCCCAAGTAGATTTAGAAAGAAATACTTGTTCATATGCTGTAACTAGATATATTTCTATTGAGTAACCAAACTGACAATTTTGGGTATTAAGAAGAAACTCAAGTTAATATAAGATCATATGTTTCTTTTCTTTTTTTTTTTTTTTTTCCTTGTTATTTCTTTTTGTCATCTATGTGGCCTAAAAGTTTCTCATTTTTCATTTCCTTGGAATGGGTCAGTTTGTGAATGGATATGACTTTGACAAATATTTTATGTATTGCAGTGTATTTTGTATATGGGGCTTTAAATGATAGAGTTGTTTTATCTAATATATTACATTATCTATTGTCAAGAGACTATATAGACTTCCAAGGAAGTGAGAATCTGAAGTTTTTGCAGAGATGGCTGTAAGGCTTTGGTTTTGAGGATGTTGGTTCTGCTGAAGAGAGAACTGGTAATTGTTATCAAATTAGAAAGGGACCATTAGGGCATATTTATAATAATAAAAGGGTGTATACGGTGTCATTGAGTAATGCTAGACCCACAACCAAATCTCACACCCATTTATCTACACCCTGATGTGGACCAATGAGGAGAGAAGAGAGATTGTAAAGTGGTGTGGACCACAAAGGATTCCACAGTCTCTCTCCTCTCCCCATTGGTCCATATCAGGGTGTGGATGAATGGGTGTGAGATTTGGGTGTAGGTCTAACATTACCCAGTGTTGTTCAAGGATTTGAGTGGTCAACATTGCTCCACATTGGCAATAGTCCCTAGCTCAATTTTTTTGAAAACTCCATACTTTATTAGTATATGAGATACCATCTACACAAATATTTATATACATATGTATATATATATATATATATAGAGAGAGAGAGAGAGAGAGAAAGTGTTTGTGTGTGTATGTGTGTGTCCCGCAACAGTGCGCACTCCACGGGTGAGCCTAAAAAAATTGCGGATCAACGAGTCACTTCACGGTTTTTTTAGGTTTACACCATTTGGTAGATAGGAATGAACCTTGGAATAGAATAATCATTCATAAGTTCATTTCATATTTTTTAGGCTTACACCGTTTGGTAGATAGGAATAAAATAGTATACATAGAGAGAGAGAGAGAGAGAGAGAGAGAGAAAGAGAGAGATCAAATGCTTTAAAAACTAAGTAGTGTGGGCTGGGTAAATAGTAGAAAATGAAGGATCCCTTTGAGTGCAACTTGAGCAAATATACTTAGGTGAGGGAGGGCATACATACCCAGGGTCGGCCCAAAGGTCGGGTAAAAGGGGCAACCGTCCTTGGCCACTAACGTTCACAAAATTTTGAGGGTCTCTGTGAAATTTTCATAATTACATTTTTACCTTGAAATGTTTTAGTATTTTACATTGAGGCCTCCCTAAGGCCCAATTTAGTGTCATTATCTACATATATATTGATTCATGTATATTAAACTCAAAAATGGCTCCTAGAATTTTGAAAATTACACTTTTAGTGTAAGAAGTTTTTGAGTTTTAGAAATAGGCCCCTCTAAAATTTTGAAAGACACCATATAATGTTTAAGTTTCACAAATAGACTCATATTATAAGTCGACCCCAAAAAAATTGTCAATTACGTATAAGTAAACCCTAAAAAAATTGTTAATTATGTAATGAGTAGACCCCCAAAAAATTGTCTCGGATGCACTGCCCCCGAACCTCTGTATAAGGGCCTCCCTTTTAGTAATTCATCCCAACCTCTAAATACTGGGACCGGCCCTGTACATACCTTTCCTTTTTCCTTTTTCATTTTATGTTGGTGTGTGTATATATGTATATATATATATACGTGGTTATAGAAGTGCCTTCCAACTTCTATTTTTATTATGTTTTCATTGTTTTTGTGATAGCCATTTAACACAGCCATGGAAGCTATATCTTTTTCAGTCAAAATTTTCTTTTAGATAGACTAGGAATTGAGATTGCTCACTGAAATTTTTGAATTTTTCTCAGAGAGATACAAATTTGGCTTAAGAATCACTTAAATTGGTAAATAAATGAGTTAGAATTTATAAATTTAAAAATCTACTGTAAATATGGATTTTTCGGCGACCGTCACCGAAGACGTCATCAGAACTTTTACTGACTTGCTGGGAGTCGGTTTGGAAGTATTAAATATGGGGCACTCAGCCATAGCACCATATAGTGCAAACTATAGTAGCTAAAACCCAAGGGCCAACATTTTAACTCAATAAGCCCTTTCCCTACAAAAAAAGACCAAAATGACCTAATTTCCTACTAGAATCCGAAAATACCCAGTAAAATTAACAACAAAGACAGTGTTTGATTCAAATTTCTTTTATAGAGCAAACAATGGTGGTGGTGGTGATGGTGATGGCGGTGGCAGTGGTGGTGGTGGTGGTGGCGGAAATACACACACACACATATATATATATATATACACGCACACGTACATACATATATACTCACAAACAAATGATAATATCTGTGTGTGTATATATATATATGCATATATATATATCATCTTATTCTTCATGATGGTGATGATGGCGGTGACGATGGTGGTGGTGGTACTGCGATGGTGATAGTGGTGCTGATGATGATGGTGATGTCATTGGTGATGGTGAGGAGGATGGTGATGGTGATGGAAATGGTGTTGGTGGTGCTGCGATGGTGGTGGTGGTGGTGGTGATGATGACGATGGTGATGGTGATAACAAATAATATTATATATTGGGTAACAGAACTCTGTTATAAAATAGATAATATTATATGTTTCCTATAGTGGTGATGACAATGGTGGTAGTGGTGCTGCGATGGTGGTGGTGGTGATGACAATGGTAATGTCAGTGGTAGTGGTAACGACGATGGTGATGGTGATGGTGATAACAGATAATATTATTGGGTAACATAATTCTGTTATGAAACAGATAATATTATCTGTTTTGAACCAGATAACCAAGGAAAAAGAACGGCTATGGTGGTGATGGCAATGGTGCTGGTGGTGCTGCGATGGTGGTGCTAGTGGTGGTGATGACAATGGTGATGTCAGTGGTAGTGGTAACGACGATGGGTGTGGTGATAACAGATAATCTTATCTATTGGGTAGCAGAACTCTGTTATGAAACAGACAATATTATCTGTTTTAAACTAGATAACCAAGGAAAAAGAATTGCTCATCACGAAGATGACGAGGAAGAAGAAAATGATGATGAAAATGAAGAAGAATAATATGAAGATGGTGAAAATAGAATGTAAAAAAAAAACATAATTGTTGTTGAAAAACACATACCATTCCTATTTTGTTCTCTGATTTACTCTATATCAAATGAGGTTGTCTCTATAGGAAAACAGATAATATAATCTATTGTGTACAACTTTTACATAACATACAATTGTTTTATCTCTTACACATTATTGATAGCTTTATCTGTTCTACATCATAAAATTTTTACTTTTGCAATGCTAATTATATGTACAGCTTATGTTTTCTGTAATTTGTTGACAAAGTTTAGTAGCAGATAATATTATCTGTTTGGCAACAGAACTCTGTTGTAAAATAGATAATATTATCTGTTTTGAACTAGATAATATTATACATATAATATTATTTGTGAACCAGATAATTTATTTGATGTACATTATAGATAAATATATGTTCTAATTAGCAACTGAAGCTCTTGTTCTACGAAGACGACGGGGAATAAGAAAATGATGATGAAAATGAAAAAGAATAACAGGAAGATGATCATGAAGATGAAGGGGCAGAGCAATTAAAAGAAAGTGATGAAAAAGAAGCAGCCAACAAGGAAGATAGTGAAGAAAAAAAAAGAAGTCAACAAGGAATTAAGAGAGTGAAAAAGAAGAAGAAGAAGAAGACCGAAGAAGAAAAATGATTGAAAAAAAGAGAAACCAAAAATGAAGAGAGTTATGAACAATAAGAAGAAGATAAGGATGAAGAAAAAAAGGAAGAGAGTAAAGAAGAAGAAGAAGTTTATAACAGATATTGTCAAAAACAGATAATATTATCTGTTTTCAAAAACAGATAATATTGTTGTGCTACTGGTGATGGTCATGGTGGTGCTCTGATGGTGGTGATTTTGGACTGTACTGTTATGGTGGTGGTGGTGGTGGTGGTGGTAGTGGTGCTCCGATGGTGGTGGTGGTGGTGGTGCAGCAAAATTCTCTGTTTTTTAAAACAGATAATATTATCTATTTTCAAAAACAGCTAATATTGTGGTGTTGCTGCTGGTGGTCGTGGTAGTGACGTGATGGAGGTGGTTGTGAACTGTGCTATTATGGGGTGGGGGTGGTGCTCCAATAGTGGTGGTGGTGCTGCAAAATTATCTGTTTTCGAAAACAAATAATATTTTTTTGTTTTGAAAACAGATAATATTGTGGTGCTGCTGCTGGTGGTCGTGCTGTGATGGCGGTGGTTGTGAACTATTTGTCAACTGTTTTAACTGATAATAATCTGTTTTAATATCATGACCACCATATACCATAAACTTGTCATTGGTTGCAAAACATACAATAATATGTGTTATAATACTATCTCTTGAAACCAAAAAGATCAGCAATCTGAACAGAAAAGGTGAAATATTAGGGTTTAATCGCATATTATAGGATTTCCAGGGTTTAATGGCATGTTATCTATTTTGTTGATCTATAATAATATCATAATGATTAGTATCTATTACCAAACAGATAATATTATCTGTTGAGCATGACAGTATTATTTATCTGTGAAATTATCTGTTTTGATAATATAATCTATTGAGCATGACAGATAATAACATCACAGTGGTGTTGTTATGGGGAGGGGGGTGCTAGTGGTGTTACTGCTGCTGCTGTGGTGGTGGTGGTGTTGCAAAATTATCTATTTTTGAAAACATATAATATTGTCAAAATAGATAATCTTATCTGTTTTTGAAAACAGATAATATTGTGGTGCTGGTGGTGGTTATGGTGGTTGTGATGCGATGGTGGTGATTACGGTGGTGGTGGTGATGGCAGTGACGATGGTGGTGGTGGTGGTGGTGATGACGATGGAGATGGCGATGGTAGTGGTGGTGCTGCGATGATGGTGATGGTGGTCATGATGATGGTGGTGGTGATGACAGTGACGATGGTGGTGGTGGTGGTGGTGGTGGTGATGACGATGGTGATGGTGACAACAATGGAGACGGCGATGGTGCTACAATGGTGCTGGTGCTAGTGCTACGATGGTAGACGTGATGGCGATGGTGGTGGTGCTGCAATGGTGGGCACGGTAGTGAGGGTAGTGGTGCTACGATGGTGGCAATGGTGGTGCTGCTATAGTGGTGGTGCTGTGATGGTGGCAATAGTGGTGCTATGATGGTAGTGGTGGTGGCACGGTGGCAATGGGATGGCGTGGTGGCGATGCTGGTGGTGGCGGCGACGAGGGCGATCGTGCTAGTGGTGAAGATGACAATTTGGTAGTGGTAGGGGTAGATTTGTCATAAAAAGATAAAAATTTAAAAAGAAGGGGTTTAGTTTAAAAACAAATGAGCACTTTTAATTTATATTGAAAAATAAGCATAATTGGGTTTTACAAACTGTAGACCAATTTTAAGGGGTTTTTCTCAAAATTTCCCATTAAATATTAATTCTGGAGAATAATTTAGGGATCAAAGACTATATATTTTTTTTACAACCCAGCCATGAATCAGGCCCTTGAGTTTGGTTTTAGGCTGGCCAACTACTAATTGGGCCAACTATAGGCTACATTAATAATTAGGGAATGAACAAAATGATTTAATCAACAATAAATTAGCCCGGTTAGGGACTGTTTGGTTAAGGTAGTACTGATACTTTGAATTTGAAAACTTCACATCAGTAATTGGGCCAAAGTAATTATATGCATATATATATAATAATATATGTATATGTATATTTTTATATGAACAATTAAGCACTTACTTATATTTTTAACAAATTTTATCCTTATTTATCAATCATCTTCGTATATTAAATTGCAGAAAATCTAGTTCATTGTGTAAGCCTATTTTGACCCAAAAAAATATGTTGACTCCACAAGTGCACCAACATCCTTGCTTGAAGTTAGTTAATTGCAAACTTTACTTTGTCTTAAAAAGCCGAGATTAATGAAAATTCTTAAAAATAGAAATTTTGAAATTTGCCTCGTTTTAATAAATTTTGATATTTATCTGTGTTTGATTAATTATAACGAACCCCCTTTAACATTCAATTGATCTTGGTAAACTGCATTAGATTATAAATGACTAACTAGAATTAGAATAAGGCATTCATAATCATTATTAGATATTTTTGAATGTACAATGTTTTGATATTAAATAAAATCGTGGGATTGTTAGCTAATTATGTCTGACCTTATCGACAAAATCATGCTCTCGTTTAATATTAATGGTAATGAGACAGGGTAGATAGTTGAGACTTTTGTCAAGAGACTTGAACCTGATAGGACTAAGATAGTTCATAAGTGACAAAGACGGAGAATGTCCTACAGTGAGTACTCATATACCCTTGATTTCGAGCAAGTAGGCTGGCAAATGTTATACACATTCTGAGCAAAGTAAGCTAGGGTGCTGTAGTCGTTATTTTTACTACTCAGTTGAATTAAAAACATGAAAGTCTTTAAATATATGCAAGTGTATCACCTCTTATGCAAGTAGCTAGTGAGAGGCTTAGGTATAAATTGCATTCGTTATTAATAAACCAAGTACTAGTTAGCATAAGAAGAAAAGGAAAAAGAGAAGCTTATATGTGTCACTCACCAGTATTCATTACTAACCCTCGTTAAAAATTTCATAGTTGTGTTGTATTTCAGGAATTAATGAGCAAAAATAAATAGCATAGAATGGAATAGTCCTTGTTCTGGATAATGAACACTTTAGTTTCAAATTACTTTGTATAATTACGAATGAATTCTTGGGTTGTAATACTACTATTTTAGATGCTTTGGACGGGAACGAGACTTTTATATTAAGCTTATGTAATTATGTGAATGCTACTTTTCTGACAAATCTTAATCATTTCACTACCTATGATCTAATAATAAATGAATAGCTACTATTTTCTAATTATTTGGTAAATCGCAGTGTGACACTATCCCCACTAAAGTATGAATATGCATTCTTTGCCAAAACTTAAAGAATGATCATTTCATTCCCGTAGCAATGACTACAATTGTAATATATAAAACTTTTTGGCTTGAAATATTAAACATTTGGGTTAAAAATTATTAATACTTAAAAAATCATGAGAAATTAAATTTACTAAACAATTTTTTTTTTTGAAAAATATTAAATATTTAACTGTATTTAATGAAAATATTAAACATTTAGAAGAAATTTAGTAAATAGATTAAATAATAAGTTGGATTAGAAATGACAAACATATCAATGTAAAGTATTTTTTTCATTCAAACTAATTGTTAAATATGGAGGCTCAGAAAAATTAAGAAAATTACATACTCAGAAAATATTTCATTAGAATATTCAATATGAATTTTTGGACTTAGAAAATCCATAAGAATATTGAATATTCGAACACAATATTTGAAAAAGTTATAAAAAAAAAATCAGATATTAAACAATTAAAAAAATAAGTATTTCAGTAAAAGAAATTTTTGTAAAGTATTTGGTCATTATTTACAAAAATGCTAAATGTATTATAAGCAAATATTTGTACTAGTATAAAATTTTTGTATAAACATTAAATATTTAACTTAAATTTAATTTTACCTGAATTGTTCAATCCAAAAGTGAAATGTAATTGTTGCATATTAGTCAAATGATTGACTGGAATGACTTTTCTTGTTCCATTAACTTTATAGGGGAGACTTGACCCCACAAAATTTTTCCAAACTTCATTTATGTATAGTATAATTTATAAAATTTTAAAAGTAATATACATACTGGTCTCTCCAAATTTTTAACTCTAATAGTTCATGCTTTATATACAATTGTAAGACACGTTGTCATAAACCAAATACTAAAGATAACATCACACAGAGGATTACTAACACCTAACCTTCAAACTCTCAAAACGGGTACAAAACCTTTTATATATATATATATATTAGTCATAACCCGTGCCCAATGGCACGAAGTGAAAAAAAAAAAAGGCGTTTTCTAAGCTTTTGGAAAGAAACAGAAAAGTAAAGCAAAACTTTTGTGATTATTTAGCCCATATTTGAGAAGCAGCATTACTCATTTCACTAATTGGCCCTATGAACTATATCAAACTGATAGAACTAATCAAATGACCTATAAAAAGGGTGGAACTAATCAAACTGATAGCAAAATTTACAACCATAGTGATGAAAAAACTCATTTTCTAGATAGACAATAGAATATAACAATACATGTCCCAAAATTTGAGTTATTTAAAAAATATTGATAAGAGAAAGTATTGTCAATATATGTCCCAAAATTTGAGTTATTTAAATTGTACATATTGCTAATGCCAACGTTTCTTTATTTTATTTTTTTTTTTTTAAATTGTACCTATTGCATAAAACATCTTAAGTTATAGTAACTAAAAATGTAAAATAAAAGGAAAAAAAATATCTACACTCACGGTTTTCTTCAGGTCTCCATCCATCTGCAAAATGTTAAAAGAATCAATACAGATAGCTCAGCTAAAAAATTAACATAAATGACAAATTAAAAATGAAATAGATGAATTAAAAATGAAATAGAATTAAAAATGAATAGCAAGATTAGCAATGGTGTGGGGCATTACTATTCCATAGATAACCAAATAGTTGAATTAAAAATGGAATAAAAAGTGTAAAATGAAAGGATATCTATGACAATGGATAGTCACAAAAAAGAAGGACACAAACAAAAAAGAACCAAACTATAGTAAAAGTTAGTTCTACTTACATGATATCTCTTTTATGTTTATAAAATTGATTATGAAGGTTCTAGATATATGATACTCTTTTAGGTAAAAAAAAAAATTCAAAACTACTTAACCTGAGAAAAAAGAAAAAGTAAAATACAATTGGATCTGATTACTAAGATTTTAACGCAAATAAAATCGACGTTATTTTTTAACCTGAGAAAAAAGAAAAAGTAAAATACAATTGGATCTGATTACTAATATTTTAACGCAGATAAAATCGACGGTATTTTTTAACCCTAGAAGAAAGAGATAAGGTATCAAATAGAAAAAGTAAAATATAAACCCAAGAAGAAAGAGATAAGGAACCGAAGAGAACTTGAGTAATTCAAAAAAGACAAATAAAACCCATGCTTTAGTACCTATGAACCTGACCCATAAAGAAAAAGCTTGAAAAAGATCAAACAAAACAAATGAAACATAATAACACAAAGTGAAAATAAAGTCAGTACTATTACCAATTTTTTAATGAGTCTAACACGTACCCAAGTGGTTCCCAATTGATTCTCAAACATATGTGCTTAGATTTAAAAGGTGTCTGTGCCTTTTTATCAATAAAAACTATAATACGGGACTACCTTTAAAAAAAATAAAAATAAACATATGTAGAACCGGACCACCTTCAACAAAAACAAAAAAATAATAATAAAATTAAAGTTAGCAAATACAGAACTTGACAGAAAAAAAAAAAAGTTAGCAATTACTTCAAAGGGGTTTGTTTCCTAGAGAATAAAAAAAATTACCTTTGCAAGAAGGATGTATAAGAAAAAAGAAAAGGGAAAAAAGAGAGAGAGAGAGAAGGTATTCAATTCACTATGCTTAATATTAATGATGGTTGCTAAGAGGCCCAATACTGAGATGTGAAAACCTGTAAGAAAAAAATAGAGAGAGAACAAATCAGTCTATGACTAATATCTATGCAGAGTGTTAAGGGGGCAGTGTGAACACTTACATGCGCGCACAGCCAGAAACACCCCCACACACAGCTAGACGCACACATGCACAGTTCCACGCACATAGTCGCGCGCGCGCACACACACACACACACACAAAAACACCCCCATACACAGAGACGCACACATGCACTGTTCAACGTACATAGTCGCACACACATAAACACACACATGCACGCACACACAAAAATACCCCCACACACAGAAACGCACACATGCACAATTCAACTAGGGGTGGGCAAACAGTTCGATTAATCGAACAAACCGAACCAACCGAACCGAATTTTCAATTTCAGTTAAAAATTTCAATTCAGTTAAAAACCGAACCGAATTAAAAATTTCAATTCAGTTATCAGTTGCCTATAGGCAAAACCGAACCGAACCGAACCGAAAACTGAAATTTTATTTTTTATTTTCATTTTCTATATTATTAATATACTTATACATAACTATAGATAATAAAACATAAGTATTTTTACAATTAAAAACAAAGAAAAGTATGCGTTCTTTGTAATATGAAAGAAAAAGGAAAAAAAAACATAAAAAAAAGTTGTGAAAAATGAAAAAAAAAAATTAAAATAAAAATTGGGTTTTTTACATTTCGGTTAACCGAATAACCAAACCGAACCGAATTTGTAATTCAGTTAACTGAACCGAACCAACCGAATTAAATTTCAGTCAGTTAACAGTTGACAATCTTCCAAACCGAACCGAACCCAAACCGAACCGAATAGTGCCAAACCGAACCGAACCGACCGAATGCCCACCCCTAAATTCAACGCACATAGTCGAACACACATAAACACCCACACATTCATGCACACACAGAAATACCCTCACACCCAAACACACAAACACCCGCACACATATAAGAGAGAGAGAGAGAGTACCTTGAAAGTGACTGGCAATGGTGGTCCGGCGAGTGGAGGAGGCAGTGAGTTGAAAATGAGAGGAGAGAGAGAGAAAGAGAGAGAAATCAATGGTGGAGTAGTAAAAGAAACTGACCATATCCTTCAAATCTATCTTCTTTGAATTTGGAAAGATTATTGGGACACTGCACACATTACGCCCAGTCATTGAAAAAGGATTGGATTCTAAAAAAGCCATTCTTTGATTACAAATTAATAATAACTGCAAAGTTACCACTCATGACACAAATGCAAAGAATTCTTAAGAATAAAAAAATAATGCCAAGGAGACTCACCACTACAGAAAAATAGTGCCAAAAAGATGATTTTTCATGGCTAAAATATTGTGAATTTTTTTTTTTTTTTTTTTCATGATAGAATTTACCTAAATTTGGTACTTAGTATTATGGACCATTTTCTTTTTCTTATATAACCTACACATTTTAAAAATGGATTGAAATTTTTTTTGTTTTTTCTTTTTTGTGTATTATAATATTCAAGTGCTAACATTTTAGGAACTATTAACTATATATGTGTTATGTGTGTGACAGACAGTCATAATGTATACTTTGCTATTATACTCCTTCCAATCTCCTTAATAAAATAACTACAAAGAATTTAAATTTTAGTCAATATTCACATATACCATATATATATAGCTTGTGGTGATTCTCTATGATATGACAACTCAAAAAGAGATTGAGTTAGGTGAGAGGGACTATTGTGAGGGTGAGATTTTTAGACATTTGGTGAGAATTGGTGGACCAACAATCCTAGGGTTGAAAATATCTAAACTTGTATCAATGGATAGGATTGTAAGTTGCTAAAATAGGAGGGACACACACCGCTCTAACTTATTATATAGATATATATATATATATATATATGTCCTATATATATAGTATAACTGTAACCTCTTTAATACCAAAATCCATGCTCGAATATGTCCTATATTAAGAGTACCTTTTGAGAATTCCACTTTTCTAAGGGTTCTCTTTGATTGTGGTGAAAATTTTCAACTTTTCAAATTTTAGAATTTTAGTGGCATACCAAAAAAAAAAAGTGGAAAGTTTCATATCAAGGGTAAAGTTGAAAATGTGTAGTTAAAATACATTGACCACTCAAAGAAGACTAATAAAATGGATGACAAAAAAATGGAATTAAGCACTCTTATGCTATGTTGGTACGAGGGAAGAGGGGAAGGGAGGAGAACTAGGATGGAGCGAGGAGGGTACAATCCGTCAATCCCTTGTTTGGTAGGATGAAGAGACGAAGGATGCCTCTTCTCTCTGGCTCACAAATTTCAATCCGTCCAAAAGTGAATGGATTGGGAGAGAGAAATTGCTAGCTCCCATATCTTTTGATATTCTTGTCATTCAATGAAAATAATACTTTACTAGTTTAAGGGCATAATTGTAAAATACTCCAAAATTCTACTCTTTCCTATGTACTTCCTTCTTATGTAACCAAACACACTGAGGGAAGACACAATTCCTCTTCCACCCCTCATCCCTTCCATTTCATTCATATTTTCATCCCTCGTACCATACATAGTGTTAATTTGAGACAGAGTAAGAATAAACAAATAAAAATAAAAATAAATAAAAATAAAAATAAATTAATAATATATATATATATATATCTGAAAGCTACACCTAAACCCCCACACAACCGTGTTAGATAGCCTAAGTAACAATGTGAACTCCAAAGTCAAAACACAAAATCCTGATTTTGTCCGTGCTTCCATTGTCTTGCCAAAAAATTTGGACTTCCATTCAGGGTTATTCATGAGTCATATGACTTCTTTTTAACTTCATATTATTATTAGTCTTTACAAGTCAAAATTTCTATGCATTGGAAAAGAAATGTACTTAGCTTACCCAATTTTATCTCGTTGCTAATTTTAAGGCTATTCAAAGCTTTAAGCCGTTTTAAATAGCTTTCCTTGTCTTGGCAGACGTACTTGAGATAATTTGAGAAGTCTTTCCATATATTTGAGTGATGAAAATTGTGTTTTGGCCCCTAATCAACGTAATTACCATAAATGGAAAGAGACTCTCTAGTCTCTATATGGATCATGCCAACTCTTGACAAATTGGAGTTGCAACTGGTTATAGGTGACGTCATCAACTTTCAACCCATATGTTCAAATAATCTAAATCTTTGACTCAATCTCATCCTCTATCCTCTCCCGCTATTTGGTCATAGATTTAATGAGAGAAAAGAAAATATACATAAAACACATTTCTTACTTTAGTTCGTTCGAAAAATAGGAAGAAAAGTAGATGTTAACAATTTCTTAAAATTTTATAACTTTTTAGTCACATCCCTTCGGCTTCTCATAAATCTAGTTGTATTTGGAAATTTTGAAAATTTCAATGTGAATTAAACATGAGAATAACACAAGGGAAATCACTTTCGTTTTTCTTTTTCTTTTCTTTCTCTGAATCTTTGAAACGAAATAAAATTAAGAAGTTAATAACAGTTTGTTTGAATTGAGAAATTGAAATAAGATAAGAGAAATTCAATAAAGGAAGAAAAGAGAAAAGAAAAGAACCGAAAGTGAAGGCAAAGAAGAGAAGAGATTAAAAAAAAAAAAAAAATTCTCTCATTTGATTAGCTTTAATAAGACGGAAGAAAAGAAAATATTTAAAACCAATTATTCTTTTATCCTTGTTGAATCTACAAGTATTATTACATATACAGGAATATATTTGTTATTTAAAAGAATGTTATATTTCTCGTCCCTTCTGTCCTCTCTAATTTGGAGAGAAATAAAGATCGTTCAATTTCTCTTTTATCCAAACAGATCCAAAGAGAAAAGAAACAAAAAACTTGTAATTTACAAGTAGAATTTACTTCTACTAGGGGGAAAGTTCCTAGGAATGTGTCTCATGGCAATGAAATTTTTAATCAAACGCGGCATTAGCATTAATGATTGAACTAAATATTCTCAATTTAACCCAAAACTAAACTTTGTTAAACTTGATAAGAAGAAAACTACAAAAGGACAAATCAACGTCAACCGTCTAACTCTCGTGGAAAATAAAGAGTTTAGAATAGACCAATGTAGGATTATTGGCTTGTTCATGATGGTAGAAATAAAATCCTCCAACCATATTACCTCAAATTTCTCTAATTTTTAGTCAAAATAGGTAAAAAAAAAAAAAAAAAAAACTATTTTAGCTAATCACTTTTAAGTCCCCTACTCCAACCATGTTCCCCATTATAGGGAGGTTTCTTTTAGGAAATTGCTATGTACACCCTTGTATTTGCTATGTACACCTAAATTCTTTTATTCTACTCATTTTTCTTCTAAAAATTCACTTTTATAAAGTTGAGGGGTGTACATAGCAAAAGTAGCGGTGTACATAGGAATTTCCTTGTTTTATTATATTATCTTTTTATACAAAAGTCGAACATTTTAATGCACTCTCTCTCCTTAAATGAATATGATATATATTATTTTTTATTATTTTACTTATGGATAATTATCCATATTCACACTCTATCTCCTCAAATGTGGAGAACCAAAAAGGGATTCTCTAAAATAGAGAACCATTTGGGGAACCTGTTAGAGCTCAAAAAATGCAATTTGATTCCCCAAAATAGCTAGAAAATGACTATAAGTAATGTAGTTAGAGTTGCTCTAAGGCCCTATTTGTATTTTGGGTCCATAAATCTGAATGGAATCATTCATGATTTTCAAAGCATTTGATTATAGAATTCAATATCTTGAATGAGGTCATGTTGGGTAATGGTAGCCATGTTAAAAAGTTATACAAAAACTCATAAATTATATCATCGTAAGATAATCTTGAAATGACTGCATATGAAGAAATGCAGTAAAGTTCTCTATTTTTCAACAAACAAATTCAAGATGATGGGTTTTTATATTTTTATCTATCTGGATAGATAATATTGTTTGTTTACAAATAGGTAATATTCAGCTGTTTCAATTAAACGACCACAACTTTCTAATTTTTTGGTGATTTTTTTATTTTATGTATTTTTTTTTAGATCTACGCAGTTTTACAAAATGAGTATATTTTTGTTAGATTCATGCAACAAAATATGCTTTCACGCTTTAGTTAATAAAAAAAAATGAAAAAATTCTCCCATGATTTCATAGTCAACATAATCTCGTTTGATAAATTTCATTTTTCTGATTCCAAAACATGAATATTTAAAAATAAAATAAAAAATAGAAAGAAAAAAAAATCAAACTTTAATTTAAAGTTTTTTAGCCATAAAAAGGTGTTTTTGACCAAATCAAGTGCAAATGACTTAATGGGTTAAGAAACAGCAGCATGGGTTTTGCTAGGCCATGTTTGGAAAAATGGTGACAGAAACAGTAGTAATAAATCAAAAAGTTCAAAATTTGTAAGTCATGTCCTTCCTCTTTTCCCAAATTTCTATTGTATTTTGAAAATTTTCTATTTTTTTTGTTGTTTAAGTATGAAGGATACACAAAAGGACTCATAGCTCAAGTTGCAAAGTGCTGACACTTAGTACCTTCCTGTGTTATTGTGTATCCAGATTCTATGTTCGAACATTCTTCCTCCATATGTAATTTATATTTATATATATATAAAGGCATAAAAGAAACACAAGAAAAATCATTAGAAAATTATTTCCTTTCCTTTTTTTTTCTCTTTAATTTCTTTTCTAAATCAACAAACCAAACAAAACCTTAGTGATTTGAAAAGTGCTTTCCTATACTTCTTATTTGTAACAAGAAGTACCAAAGAAATAAAAACAAACTCAAAGTACTAATAAAATAAGGAATTTTTTAATTTTGGGGTGGAAATTTCTTTAAAGGGTACATCAACAAAAAAAATTAAAAATTCAGGGACTGGTAGCTAGATCCCCCAATGCGTGCCACTGCTCTATGAAAACCAATTTTCTGCATGGAATATCCAAGCGGAATATGGTGGTAGGCTAGGCTAAGCTGTAGCCCCCAAAATTTGAAATCGCCACACCTCCCCCCCACCCCTTTCCCAAATTTTCAAATTTAACTCAAATATAATCTAGCACACCCCAATTAAGTACTCAATTTAACACCATACATTGTTGATAAAAGACCCAAAATGTATAATTAATATTACCCAAAAAGATAATATTGTTCATTTTTTTTAGGGTAAGATAACATAGAAATATAAGAAATAGTCTCTCTCCAGCTATTTAATTAGAAGTTAATCCATCGGAAGAGCTAGATTAGAAATAGACCCTTAATTAGGCATGTTAATTAGAAATAGGTCCTTTCCTCCAATTTAATAAAATTTTAATGTCTAAACTACCCTTACTCATATGGCTAGTGTTATATATATATATATATATATTCATGTATCTATATGGACATATATAGATTTGAAGTTAATGTCATTAATTGATAATGAGATTATGTTCCCTTAATTCAAGGGATATCCTTATCAGCTCACCATGATCTTTTAGTTGAAATTCAAATTATTTCATACGTTTTTCACACAGAGTGAGAATTTCTCAGTCTCTTGTGAGAATTTCTCAGTCTATACACAGTCCATTTTTTATGGTCCGCTTAAGATCCGTACTATATATTCGTGTATCTATATATGGACATATAGATATAGATTTGAAGTTAATGTCATTAACTGATAATGGGATTATGTTCCCTTAATTCAAGGGATCCCCTTATCTGCTCACCATGATCTTTTGGTTGAAATTCAAATTATTTAATATGTTTTCCAAATAGTGAGGATTTTGCAGTCTTTTGTGGGTATTTCTTAGTCTTTACACAGTTCGTTTTTTAAGGCCCTCTTAAGATCCAGACTGTATATTCGTGTATCTATATATGGACATATAGATATAGATTTGAAGTTAATGTCATTAACTGATAATGGGATCATGTTCCCTTAATTCAAGGGATCTCCTTATCTGTTCACCATGATCTTTTGGTTGAAATTTAAATTATTTAATACGTTTTTTTTTTTTTTTTTTTTTTTTTTTTTTGTGAAATCCCTGATTAAAATACTGATAAATTCCCTAATCCTGGGAAAGTTCTCATTAAAACTGAGAAATTCCTACTCTTTTGTGAAATCGCTGATTAAAACACTGAGAAATTAATTCCCACTCTTTTGTGAAATTCCTGATTAAAATACTGAGGATTTCCCACTCCTTTGTGAAATTTCTGATCCAATAAACTAGAAAATTGCGCATAAACAATATCATTAGTTCTAGCAAGAATCACACAAATGAATAACAGGTCTATCCATCAAGATGTGAGAAATAGATACTTTACCATGTAAAATTGCAAAACAATTGTGAAATATCACTATTATCATGTTTTTTCGCTAATTTTTTTCGAGTAATTTCCAGTAATGGATTTTCTATTGACATGAACTTTCTCAATTGCTCAATCAAAAATAAGATATAAAACACTGAGAAATTATAAACAATTTCAAATATGATCAATATTTTGCGAACGTTTCTCGAAGCTCGTTGTTGTCTCCGCCGGCCGATCCTCCGAAGTGAAACTCCTTGACTCCTTCAGATCGATGTAACTGTCACCGTCGATGTCGATCTCTGACATTATGCGCTTGAGTTCATCCGGCGACGTCTCGGTGCCAAGCGCTTTGAGTATGGCCTTGAGCTCTGAGACGGAGATCTTTCCGTCGCCATTGGCATCAAACTTCTTGAACACCTTTTCCATCTCGTCCATGCCGCCTAAAACACAGTCAATTTGTTTCGAGTTTGTTGATTTATCCGCCATTATAGACTGTAGAGAGAGAGAGAGAGAGAGAGAGAGAGAGAGAGGTTATTATCCTTATATATATATATATATAGAGAGAGAGAGAGAGAGAGAGGATAATATAGAGGTATTTATGTATTTAGCAACACAAGGGAACTAATTTCTAGATTCAGATATAGGAAGGATCTATTTCTAGAAAAAAAGCTAGGATTATGGGCTAAATCCTACTTTACCCAAGATAATATTGTTCGTAAATATACCAAATTTGACACCATTTCTCTTTATCAAATACGTATAAATCGACCTCAAAAAAAAAAAAATTCAGAGGCTCTGTTGGACAAAAGCATTTTGAATTCAAGTAAGAAATTATAGAGAAGCAAAATTTGATCTCAAATTTTATTTTTGATCAAATTTAAATGTAAATAATAACTCTTACTATTAGCACTCCAAAAATCAACTAATGTAATACATGGTACCAATTTGACAACCTGTCGTACCATGCACTCAATGTAGTCTATGGAATGCATTTAGTAATCAATGAAGTGCGAATAGCATTGCCCTTTAACAATGAAACCCAATTATTGCAATATTCCATATAATTATGTAAGGTGTTTTATGTTATGTACAATTTTTATTTATTTATTTCATGTATAATTATTATTTCAAAATTTTTTCATCTCGTCGTTTAATATATGTGAGTATACAAAGTTTTGTCATCTTAATCATGTTTCTCTTAGCGCATCTTTTTATCTTCAAATTTTTTGGTCACCATTCTCTGCCATGTCTCACAATTATGAGTTTGGCATATACACACCATCACAAACATTATTCTTTATGTAATTTTCGTGGGATATAGCTAATTAATAGGCTAAATGTTACACTCTATACCAAATCAATTTATCAATGCGGTTTGATATATGGAGTTTTTCATTTTGCCACGTATATTTAAAGCATTACTATTAATTTAAAATTTTACATTTGTTGGATAAGTTAGAGGATAAATATGATGTAGATTAGATATCTTATAGTACGTCTAATCTTATCCACCATCTTCTAATTAAATTTTAAAAAATTATTCAAATTAAGTATTTATTTATACACACACACACACACATATATATATATATATATATGGTTGTATGTAGCTAACTATTTCGAATAGTTTTCTATGACCATCACATGCATTTAATTAACATAATTTATAAAACAAATATAATAAAGTTTGTAGCTAATTTTGAAAAAGGGTCAATAAGTGAAAATGACATTATAATAAGATTTTTCAGTGTTCAGAATATTAAGTGAAATTTCACTTAACTCGACCTTGAAGATATTTTTTAACATATTATGAATCAAATTGGAATTTAAACTCTTGACAATTAATTTTAGATTTCGCCAAAATTTCCATTTGTGGGATATTAGATTCTATATATACATTGACGGAGTTCACCTCTTGTTAACTTGATGATCATCCTTCTTTGACCAAAAAAAAACACACTTGATCATCCTTATTCCTTAATGAGGATAACAAGATCAACTTTAAAAAAAAAAAAAAAAAAAAAAAAAAAGAAGAAGAAGAAGAAGAGAGAGAGATCCAAAATCAAAATTTTAGAAGATGCAGAAATTTAGCTAAACACTTCAAGAAGTCCAAATGAGATCATTTTCATTTATAAATAGCTCTTATTTTAAGCACAAAGTGATTTTTTTTTCCCATTCGGAAAAGCTTTGTATTTATATTTTTCAATCATTTACTTTCTTTTTCTTAAATTGTTTTTAGCAAAATTCAATCATTTACTTGAGGCTGGTCATTTCAGTCTTGAGGACCATCTACGATAAGAGAAAATATTCATTGCAACGGTTATTTTACTGACGTAGTATACTGACGTAGTATAACAATTAAATTTGAATCCTTTATTTAATTATCCATCTACACCCCCCTATTTATAGGGAAAATCTCACCCATATAAGCACAAATCACAAATCTGTAAGTGTGTTATTTTGTTGACGTGGTATTCCCGTTGTATTGAATATTTACTCCAAGTTGTACTGCAACTTCTTGCAATTTAGCTTTATATTATCTCCTCTGCTTCATATGAGAATGGCATTGTCTCTATCACTCCCTTAATTTGAATACTATGCCAACATTGTTCAATGGAAAATTTACTAGACAAATTCATTTAAGTTATTTATTTTGATTTTTTTTTAAATGTAAATGACAAAGAGGGCCTATTTTTCAATCTTATTGCGTAGATTAATATTATTTCTCAAATAGTTTCCAAACACATATGGTACTGGATTTACTGGATTGTGATTAGAGGATATTGAAGTGGTCCCACCATTATCAAAGGTGGAAGCATATCATTACTCCATTGGGTAACCCAAGGACGTTATTTTCTAAGAAAGCTTATTTCATATGGAGCTACAAGTCCAGTGGGTTGAGCTCGATTTCAACCTTTGTTTTAGTAGTCTACTCGAGCACGTCTTGAACCCGATTAAAATCCATGATTTAGCAGAGCCCACCCGTACACGACTTGAGTTTGATTAACCCAGTCCAAGCCTGGCCCTAGTCTGAGTTCATAGTGTTTGCCTGTAGGGGCGGAGCCGCCAAGGGACGAGGATGGGCCCAGCCCCCCCCCCCCCCCCCCCCCCCCCGAATTTTTGAAAATTATACTTTCAACTTTAGAATTTCATGAGTTTTATACAGAGAAAGAAAGAGAGAGAAGAAGAAAGGGGAGACAGAGAGTCAACTCGACAGCGACGGGACCCATAGATGGAAATGGTGATGGGTCGGGGCTGACAGAAGGAGGGGCACTGGGGGCTAGGTTCAGAAGAGATTCGGGGAGAAATTGTTGGCCCAAAAGTAATCCTTAGAAGGGGGGGGGGGGGGGGGGGGGGGGGGGGGGGTGAATAAGATTACTAATAAATAATGGCAAAATAAAAACTGAAAGCAAGCACAATACTTAATTAAAACAATAATTAAAGAAAGAAGGGAAAGAGACACTTGCAAACCAAATTTTCAAGTGGTTCGGCAGTCCGCAACCCGCGGCCTACGTCCACTCCTCAAGAGCACCTCTTGAGGAATCCACTAATCAATCTTCTTTGGGTGAAGATCAAACCACTCTTTACAAGTTCTTCTTGAACTCCTTTTACACCTCCAATGAATGATACCTTCACTTGGAGCAAGGGTTACACAAACCCTCTTACAACTTCAAGAATTTAATAAATATTGGGTTACAACTGAATGATACTCTCTTTGTAGAGTAGATAGAAACAATAAATGCTCACAATAAAAGCTCTCAAGGTTTTACAAATAAAATCTAGAGCTAGAAGATTAAATCTCAAGATTTAGAGCTTGAATCTTTGATTGCAACAAGTGAGTATTGAATGAGAGTAATGGATAATCCAACAACCAAATATAAACTGAGAATTTATACTCTTTCAAAGATCTTTGAACGTTTAAGGTAGGTGGGAGCATTTAATGCTAATGCAAAAACAGAGGAAAAAGAGTCGTTACTGTTCTGTGCAGTAATCCAGTCGACTGGGCTCGCGGTTCAGTCGACTGAACATTTGAATTGAAGGTTTGCGCCATAAAAACAGTCGACGAAAAAAGGTCAGTCGACTGAAATGTTTCAAGCAGAATGCTTGATTTTGATGCAGAAACCAGTCGACTGAAGGTCAATTTCGGTCGACTGAAATAAACAAGGTCCAGTTGTGGATACCGGGCTTCGGACCACTTCTCTCTGGTTGAGATTGTTTAGAAATTGATTTGAATCAAGGAAAGAAAACGAAAGGTCTGTTGAAAACAGATACAGAGTCGCCACTTGGTCTTTAAGGAACCAAGAAACCTAATTTTGACTCACCCAAGCGGATAAGGGCACCGGCCCTTCATAACCAAAGAACTTGGTCCGGGGTTTTGGTACGAGAGAGGAAGGAGCCTTTGTCGCGACTAAAACACCCTCTACTCGCCCCGTCTTTCGACGGGCCTCAATTAGCATCCAAATAATCATCTTATACTAGGTTTGGTTCGGCAATTAATACTATGATAGTATACTACATCACATAAGAATCTTGAAATTGAAAATCAAAAGATAAGATATCATTCATAAAATCTAAGTCAAATATCATACAATGTAAAGTGAAAATCACACAAATAAACCTAGGAAAAAATCGTCTAATCATATATCAATTAATCAAGTTTTCCTAATCTAAAGGGGACATGAATTGTTCTTGAAGCAATTAATTAAAGAAATCAAAATATGCTTAGCAAACTAGAATGATGCATGTTATTTTTTTGAGAAAAGAAGATCTCTCAATCCCCGGGACGGATGAGAAAGGATGATTAGATCGAGGGGAAGCACGAACGTGTGATCAAGTTCATTCCTTATAATCTTCTTGGATTAAGAGTTACAAAAACCCCAAATCTTGCATGAATGTATTGTATGAACCTAAAAATGTGCAAAGGTTGTAGTGTGTTTTGTGTTCATGGATTTCTAAAATGACTTAGAAGTCTAAAATGTGCATGAATGAATGGATTAAATCAACATGGGATATATACAAATGTAGTATGAACTACTTCCTAAGATGTGAGCTAATTTGGAATGCATATGAGCATCAAATCAAAGAATAAAAGTTGAAATGTGCTTGCTGTGAATAGTGGACAGACTGCATATGGCACTTTGCAACATTATAATGGGAGGTCAAACGTGCCTAGAAAAATGTGAGAAAATTCTGAGATCATTCTTATTGTGTCTAGAAAATAACCCAAAAAGCCAAACATCAATAGCTATCACATATTAAAAGAAAAAAATCAGAATATACACATGACTCAGAAACAAAAGCTGCACTGTTGACTGATTTTGTATGATTTTTCATAAATCAAAGAAAAGGTTTATGATGACCCATTATGTACCAAAAGTTTCCTAAGACACCCAAGTTTTATAAAAAAAATAGAAAAGGTATATGTACAGTGATGAAAATGTCCAGAATAAGTGCAAGAAGTTGGGTGAACATTCTGTGAGAACAGAGGCAGATTATGAATGTGAACTTCTCACATCCAAAACAAATACTCTCATATTTCTATAATTGATGGGAAAAATTAGGGACAAACTATGCTGTATTAGGAAGGTTTTCCAAGTGGTTTCATCATCATAACTTGAGTATTTAATTCAAAACAAATCTCTGAATCTGAACAGCTCACTGTTTTGGGTCATTGTTTTAGAGATATTGAAGAAAACAAAGTTTTGTTTCTTGAAATCAAATGAGAGGGATTGAGAGGGGGTTTTGAAATAGATGTTTTGAAAACATATTTCCAACACTCAATAAGGATTATGACCACTTAGAATACTAACACCAAACTCATCATTAAGAATCTCCAAGATTGTTGGAGAGATTTATTTTATTTTTGGGCATAACTTCAATACATTCCAAAAATGCCTTGGAAGTATTGAGGTTATGATCATCATCTATCAAACATGTTTTTGAGGTCAAGAGCTACTATCCATAAGGATTCACTCACCCCAAACTTCATGTCATCACTTAGATGATGATGAACTAGTAAGTAAATAAAGAAAATAAAAAGAAATGAGATGAGGAGAGATGAACATATATATAATCAAGCAAGTAGATGATAATCAATAGATGATATTCATGAAGCATGAGACTTGTAGATTGGTGTATCACTCATATGTAATGACACTAGACATGGAAGAAGCTTCCACACTCTTGAATGCTCACTAAAATGGTGGTTGGGAGTATTGAATGTTGAAATAAATGGAAGTAATGAAGTAAAAACAAAGTTAGAAACTCACTTTTGTTTTGAAAAATCAAAGAAGAAAGCTTCTTTTCTCTCCACTCTAACCTTATCTCTACACTTTCTCTCCCAAACTTTCTCTAAACTTGCATTTGACTCCCCCTAAAATGAGGAGTAATGGGGTGTTTATATAGGCCAACTTGGGGTGGTTTTGGGGTTTTAAAAGTGTTTCCATTGGCTCCAAACATCTGAAATCATAAAACTATGTCGTTTTGGCTTTTAATTAATCAAAATGGGACCACAAAAATAATTACAAAAACTCACTGTTCTGGGGGAGAGTGCCGCGGCGGCACTGCTCCTCCCTTCGTCTGGATAATGCTGTTTAGGCCCCCTGATGTTCCGGTATTCGCGAAAAGGCCCTATTTCGTCCGAAATTCACAGAAAATGCGTATGAACTCCAAATTGAGGTTGTGATATACCGTTGGAAAGGTAATGGAGTCTACTTTACATAAAAAATAGTTCGGGGATAGGTCACTTTGAAAAGTTTTGCGGTATTCGCGATAAAAGCCGATTTGATCGCCTTTTTCGCCTTTGGAAATTCATAATAAATTCGTTTTAAATCCAGAAATTATGTGCGATATACCGTTGGAAAGCTATTGACCTCTAGTATCCATGAAAAATATTTGAGAATTGTTTCGGCACCCCGGTTCCAAAGTCAAATTCTGGTCAAACCTTGGTCAAACCTGGTCAAACCTTGGTCAAACCGGTCAACGGGGACTTTCGGGGAACTTCCGGGACTTCCGGGGGTCTCTGGGAGCTGACGATTTCTTCTGGTTTTATTTAAAAACTCATTTTATCACTTTTCTTACGACGTAGTATGTTTTCAGAACTTTGGGACCAAATCTGGGAATTTTCGGATTTTCAAGGGCATTTTGGTCATTCTGAGCATTCTGAGAGATAGAGCTGACTTCCGAGAGTCCTTTTGAATCTTTTACGATCATTGTGATCCACCAAGCTATGGGTCTCCTAAATCTGATAGCCGACAAAATGGGGTGTCTACAGTTTGCCCCTCTTTGGCAGGAACTTGCGAGGCAACGCATGTCGCAAGCGAGTGCCAAAGTTTTGAAGAGACAGGACTTTTTGGAGGCTATAGATTTAGGACAAACAGCGTTGCAAAAGATGGAAGGATGATGCTGGTCGTGCTTCGCGTGAGCTGCCTACGTATCCCAAGGGGAATCAGACCAGGACGTAGTTCAGGACACAAAAGGGATAAATCACATATGCACATACACAACAATCAGGCGGATGCTATGCTATATGAGGATGATATGCAATGTGTGGATGCGATATGATCTCATACATGAGTCCTATCATGCCTAGTTCTCCGATCCTAGAATGAGCAGGTGCCAAGGGGTGTGCCACTCCGAGTGGGCTAGTGTTGTGCTAGTGTTTGTGATTGTGACGTGGTGGGTGACTCAGATAAGGGCGTTGAAGTCTAGAAGACTCCGGGTTATAGGGGCAAACTTCTGGAAGTACGCTTTGCGAGCGAATGCAATTGGGTGTGGGGTCTCAGAGGACTATGATCGAAGACGTCTTTTGGCAAATAACCGACGGACACAGGGGCTCCGGAAATTAAGAGACTGACATAGAAGTCACGGGACGAATGTGAAATCCTGGGACGTCCTGTGATGAACATGGAGGCACCGACGGTGTGATGAGAGCGATGGACCGACGATGTTTGCATTGAGATGACGAGTCGACAATGGACTAACTGACGGTGTAATAAACCTGCTGAGGATTAATTTGAATCTGCTGGGGATGAAGCGATACCTTCTAGGATCTCCTTTTGATCGAATCTTTCGGGCTTGCCGGGGTCTCTGGGAGCCGGTATCTGTCTGCTTTTGTCCTCGGAGGATGATGCAGGGTTCACGGGGAATCTCTTTTGGTGCTCAATCCAAGAGAGCCTGTCAGGGCCTCTGGGAGCTGGTATCTGCCTGCTTTTGTCCTCGGAGGATGATGCAGGGTTCACGGGGAATCTCTTTTCTTGATCGGGAACCAGGATCCATCTCTGAACCTCTCACGGTTGATCAAATCTTTCGGCGCTCAATCCGAGAGAGCCGGTCAGGGCCTCCGGGAGCTGGTATCTGTCTGCTGTTGTCCTCGGAGGATGATGCAGGGTTCTCGGGGAATCTCTTTTCTTGATCGGGAACCAGGATCCATCTCTGAACCTCTCACGGTTGATCAAATCTTTCGGCGCGAGAGAGCCGGTCAGGGCCTCCGGGAGCTGGTATCTGTCTGCCGTTGTCCTCGGAGGATGATGCAGGGTTCTCGGGGAATCTCTTTTCTTGTTTATTTGGTGCCTTGGCTAGAAATCAGGATCCGTTACAGGAATTCTCGCATCTGATCGAATCTTGCGACGGTTGTCCTGAAACGACCGATTCGGGTCTTCGGGAGCCGATTTTTCCCAGTTTTTGCCTGCTGGAGGTAGTTCTGACAACTTTTAGTCTGCTTGGGGTAAAACCTCATAAATCTTGACTGGAACGGGCCATCGGGGCTGATCGGGGCCAAAAACGGGCTGAAAAAGGCCAAAACGGGGCGAAACGGAGCAAAACGGAGCGACGCGGGGCCCACGGGGAGCAGTGCCGCGGCGGCACTGGGCCACTGCCGCGGCGGCAGTTGGCCAGTGCTGCGGCGGCACTGGGTGGCCGGACTTTATCTTCTTATATTGCGGGTTTTTGAGCTCTCCAAGCTCATTTTTGGCCATTTTGAGGTGTTTTTGAAGCCAAAATTCACCAAAACGCAGCTTGTGCGTGCTCAGGTGAGTAATCTTTCCCCGTAGTCGGATTTTTGATTGGTGTTTTGGTTTGCCCAAATTTTTAAGAAGAAAGTTTGAATGTGACTTCCATTTTTTCTTGTAGATCCATGGCTTCGAGTTCAAGGAGACCTTCTAAGAAGGCCAAGGGACGGATGAAGGCTGAAATGCAAACCCCGGACTTGATTCTACGGGACCCCCAACGCCATCTTTCGGCCGCGGCTCTAGCGAGCTTGGTATGTGAAACTTTCGACATTTTAGGACCACTTTCATGTATTGCGCTAGTTTTGTGAGCCGTAGTGTGCACCTAGAAATTGTTAGGAACCCGATTTGTGCTCAAATGTTGATTTTTGTGAAATTTTGCTCTCGGGCCGTGAATAGTGATTTTGTGCATTTTTGTTGTTTTTGTTGTGTGCAGGTGCCGGAAGTGGCCTTGAAAGGCCATGGTAGCCTTGCCCACGCCTTCTTGTGGTATACACAGCTTTCGCCCACTGTTAAGAGGATGGTTGATGATGCCGGGTTCGGAGGCTTCGTCCGTCTGGTTTCGAAAAGCAGCAATGATTTGGCCCATTTCTATGCCTTGGCTGAGAGGTGGTGGGATACCACCAATACTTTCCACCTTCCGTTCGGAGAGATGACAATGACGCCCTTTGACTTCTCCATGATTACAGGCTTGAGGGTCGGCGGGAAGCGCCTGATTCTGGATTACTTTTACGAGATCGACCCGGAGGCGGTGGAGATGCTGATTGGGGCTGTTCCCCCTAACCTGGAGAGGCATTGGTTTCCTTGCGGCTGGCTTTACCGGGCCTATGGCAGAGGTAATCACAATCTGAACAACTCCCAACTTTTGAGGGTTTATCTTCTGTATGTCCTCGGGTGCTCAATCTTTGCGACAAGGAACGACCGAGTGAGCTTGAGGCTACTTTCTTGCCTGGCGACCATTGGTGAGATCCCCTCCTACAACTGGGGCGGTGCTGCCCTGGCTCATCTCTACAAGCATATGGGGGAGGTCTCTCGGGGGGATGTTAAATCTACTGGGGGATTCTGGCGAGCTTGGGAGGTACGGATTATTTCTTCCTTTATTTTCCATCTCTTTGATCTCCATACTTGTTCTGATTTCTCCTTTGTCCGTGCAGCTTTGGAGTTTTGAATACTTGAAGATGTTGGCTCCTTCCCCGGCGGATGAATCAGGCGAGGATGAGGATGGCATGGCTCCTGTGCCTTTATTCCCACGAGGTTTGAGGTGGCGGAGGGACGTTGTTGGGGTGAAGAGTGGGGCCCATCGGATTGTTTTGCTTAGAAACTTCCTGACTGAGCTGACGGCCTCTGATGTTGATTGGACGCCTTGGGAGGGCGTTGTTTACGCCGCCCCAGAGGAGATACAAGCGGTTAAATCTCTTACCTCTTGCCGCCTTTTGCTGGAGAGTACCGAGTGTAGGTAGTGGTTCCTTGGGGAACGGGTGTCTCGGCAGGTGGTTGGTGGCTCCCGGTATCGCGTTCCCCATAATCCTCCTGTGATGGATGCTAGTGACCTCTCTGGTGATGCTCTGTCGGCGGCCTTGGCTGGCACCGACGTCTGGGATCATTTCCTCTCTGAGACCGGGTATGAGGCTTACCGTGGCGGCTCCTTGATGCCCAACTTCCCACTCCTGGAGGTGAGTTTCTTGTTATATTTTCGCTTTTCATTCATTGCCTATGTTTTTGACTTGCCTTTAACTTATTCTGTGCCTACAGCTTCGCGAGATGTACAGGAGACAGGCTCCTCAGGCTCCCGACCCTATCCCTCCTTGGGATTGGACTGTCAATGTTCTAGGCGCTGATGGCACTCCCCAAATGATGGAGGTGCCGCGAGTCACATGTGGGTACCCTACTCAGCCAGCGGGCGTCCTCAATGTCCCTTGGAGTTACGCTGAGGAGGGTCACGCCTTGGCAGCTAGCTTAAGGTCCTTGGTCCTCACACGAGATCACCGGGTACGTCTTTAATTTTGCACTTTCTTTTGGTTATGAGGTTCTAACCCTAGATTTTACCCTTGACAGATGGACGGTATGCGGCAATTTGCCGCCAACCAGATGGCATCCTTGGTAAGTCTCTGACTCGACTCTGTTTTTGGCTTTTCTTTCTTTTTGTTATTTTCTCTACTGATTGCCTTCATTTTCTTGTGTGTGCAGTATCGTGGAGGCGGGGCCGGCTCATCGAGGACTGGTCCAAGATGCAGAGGTGGCAGGAGGAGGCCGTCGCCGACATACACTCCGGGCGGTCCGACAGAGGACGAAGAAGAGGAAGACTGATGCCAAGCGGGCAATATTATTTTATTTTCTGTTTTCGATTGGGTTGTACTGGGAACATGATTATTTGGACAGTGTAGGACGAAGTATGGAACAATTTGTAACCTTTTGACAGAGTATTATGATGTTTTGCCTCCTAGGCCGGATATCTTCCGGTTTAGAGGCGCAGTGGTGTGCTTGTTTTAGCTGATATATGTACACTGTGACTGTTGAATGCTACTGCGATGGGCAGTTTTGTGATGGTGAGTGCTTTTTGCCTTGCAGGTGGGATAGTCCGTGAAACGGGGAGGTGCTGCCGAAATTTCGAATTTTGCTAGAGCCGCGACAGAAAGATATGGCTTTGTATGATCCCGCTCAACTCACAGCCTGGCTGAACATTACGGATGGCGTGGAGCGGATCAACCTCTTCAGCTATGGCTTGACCGAGCTGTTTTCTCTTCGCCAAATGACCCTGAATACGGAGTTCTTGCGTGCTGCCATTGCTTACTGGGACCCAGTGAACCATGTCTTCAACTTCAACGGCCTGGAAATATGCCCCATGCTTGAGGAGTTCTGCGCTATTCTCGGCTATGATTCTGACTCGGACTTGATTCTCCCTTCTGTTGATACCCTCAGCCCTACGCGAGCCTTGGCTGAATACCTGAATTGCTCTGTCACTATTTCCCGCCGGCTGATTCAAGGTGAGGTTCTCAACATTGCTTCCATTATTGCCCGGTATGCCAGTCCTGGGAATCCCAGCATGTATGATGCTTCCCGTGGGGCCGCTTTGATATTGTGCATGACTTCGCACTTCCTGTTCTCGAGCACTTCCGTTGACTTGGTGCATGTGTGCCTCGGGCTGAAACTTAGCAGGAATCCCATGGCCATGGTTCTAGCTGAAACTCTGAACGGTTTGGATAATGCCTTCAATCAAGGGACTCCTCTTCTTTCTGGGGCGCCTTTGGTGTTACAGGCTTGGCTTTACGAGCGCCTTCAGCTGTGGACGGGCCATATACCACCAGTTTATTTTCGTCGGGCCGTGCTTCATTCTCACTATACCTTTGCCGATTGGGTGGGCATGATGAGCACCTTATCTGAGGCTGACATTTGCTGGATCGTGAGGCGTTGGGGCCTCTATGCTATCACCACGAGCCTCAGGGGTCACCAGAGAGTGTGGTTGATGGGTCTGAGAGAGACTTCTTTCTATCATCCTCGCCGTTTGGCCCGACAGTATGGACAGGTTCAGGAGGTTCCCCGGGGGTTTACTGAGAGGGTCTTTGCTTCCAGGATCAGAGCTACCACTATTGCTGCTTTTATTGATGGTTGGACTGACCGAGTAAAGGCCTACTTCTAAAGACCTTTGAAGAAATAAAAGACACTAAGACGAGACTAGTCCTGACTGATTTTGCTCATTCCTCCAAGTGTCTTTGAACATGTGGTTGCTTTTTGAAAGACTCTTATTTCTTTGATTATTCCTGCTTATGTAATATTCAAAGTTTGTTTATCGGTGAACCTTGGTTATTTCGGGAATCTCATTTTATGCATTTTAGCTTCCTGAAAACATGTTGTAACTTGAGATTTCAATTAGTTGTTGCTTTTGGTACTTGCTTGAGCATGCTGGGGTTGTTAGAGGCAAACGAGGCGGGTAGCCGAAGTTTGCCCCTAGTTTGGGATATATATGGTTGTGAGGCAAACGAGGTAGATGACCGACGTTTGCCCCTAGTTCAGAAGAGGTTCAGGCAAACGAGGCGAGTGGCCGAAGTTTGCCCCTAGTGTGGAGGGTGGTTTGTGGGTTATGGTAAGGACCGCGACTTTATTTCTCTCATGCTCATAATTTTTGCCTAGGCACCAAGGAGGTGGCCTAGCGAGCTATTTTCTCTCTTTTGTTATTGCTCACCTCGGATTTAGCTCTAATTTTTGCCTAGGCGTCCTTTCGGATTTTCATCCTAGCGAGCCATCCTTTTTTTTTTTTTTTTTTTTTTTGAAAGTCTGCCTACGTACCCCCGAGCGGGGATCAGGTCCAACGTAGTTCGGGCCAAAGTTTCGAAAGAAAAGGGTTATTTTTTGTGGGATGAAGCGACCGAACCGTCGCGGTTGCCTACGTATCCCCGAGTGGGAATCAGGTCAAGCGTAGTTCAAGGCAAGGCTTGAAAGAAATGGTTATTTTGGTGAAGTGACCGAACCGATGTGGTTGCCTACGTATCCCCGAGTGGGAATCAGGTCAAGCGTAGTTCAAGGCAAGGCTTGAAAGAAATGGTTATTTGTCAAGCATAGTACTTTTTGAGGCGATCCATGTTGATTGGTTCTTTGAATTCGACACCATCGAGGTCCATGAGGTAAGTTGCTCCTTCAGAAAGGATTGTTTTGACGATGTAAGGGCCTACCCATTTAGGTTTGAACTTCCCACGGGGATCAAAGATCGGAGCTCGCAACTCCTTAAGGACAAGGTCGCCCTTGACAATCTTCCTTGGGCGAACCCTTTTGTTGAAGGCACGGGCTATCCTCTTCTGATAGATTCGGACATGGTCGACTGCCGCCAGACGCTTTTCATCTATGAGGGCCAATTCTTCATACCTTTCTCTCAACCAATCTGATTCAGAAATTTCACACTCTGCCATCACGCGTAGGGATGGTAATTCTATCTCCACCGGCAGTACCGCTTCCATCCCATACACTAGCGAGTAAGGAGTCGCTCCTGTGGACGTTCTTATCGATGTTCTGTATCCCCAAAGTGCAAATGGTAGCTTTTCATGCCAGTCTTTGTAGGTATCCGCTGATTTTTGCAGTATGGCCTTGACATTCTTGTTTGCAGCTTCGACTGCCCCATTGGTCTGTGGTCGGTACGGCGATGACTTGTGATAGGTGATTTTGTATTCCTCGAACAGGTCCCTGACTTCTGCCTTGAAATGACTTCCGTTATCCGAAATAATCTCATGAGGAACTCCATAACGGCAGATGAGATTTCTCTTGATGAATTTGGCCACTTCCTTGGCCCCCAACTTGGTGTAAGATGCAGCTTCTACCCATTTTGTGAAGTAGTCTATGGCCACCAGAATATACCGATTTCCATTTGAGGCTTTCGGAACGATCTCGCCAATGATGTCGATTCCCCAGGTTGAGAATGGCCAAGGCGAAGTCATGCTGTACAGAAGGGATGGTGGTGTATGCATCATGTTTGCATGAATCTGGCACTTGTGACACCTCCTCACGTACTCACAACAATCTTTCTCCAATGTTGTCCAGTAGTACCCTTGTCTTATGATTTTCTTAGCCAGCATGTGACCGTTCATGTGTGGACCACATACCCCCTCGTGTATTTCTTCCATCATTCTTTTGGAACCCTTTCCGAACAAGCAGGTTAGGTTGTGACCATTATATCCTTTCTTCAGCAATTTCCCACCGCAAATGACGAATTGTGCGGCGAATCTTCTAATGGCCCTTTTGTCTTTCTCGGTGGACTCTTGGGGGTATATCCCCTTTTCTATGAAATCCCAAACATCCCGATACCACGGCATTTCATTCTCTTCTTCTTCGATTGCGGCGATCATATTGAACGAAGGCTCGTACCTCTGCTCTATTACCAAAGGCATCATCTTGACCCCCACAGGAATCTTGATCATGGAGGCTAAGGTAGCCAACGAATCTGCCAACTGGTTCTCTTCCCTGGGCAAGTAGAGGAATGTGATATCCTTGAACTGTCTCTTGAGCTGGTCGAGACGATCATGATAGGGCTTCAACCTTTCTTCTTTTACTTTCCATTCCCCTCTGGCTTGCGATATGATGAGGTTTGAGTCCCCGAAGACGTCTAACTTCTGAACCCTCAGTTCTAAGGCTGCTTCCATTCCCAGAATGCACGCTTTATATTCGGCGGTGTTGTTGGTGGAGTTGTAGTTGAGCTTGACCGCTAACGGGGTATGATCCCCGCTTGGTGATACGAGAATCATCCCTACTCCGTATCCTTTCATGTTGGCCGCTCCATCGAAGTACAACTTCCACTGTTCTTCCTTGATTTCCATGATATTCTCGTCCGGAAACGGAAAGTCCCCACTTTCTTCGGAGTCAACGGCATGCTCTGCGAGATGCTCAGCTACGGTCCTCCCTTTTACCGACTTGCTTGTAACATACTTGATATCGAATTCGGATAGTAGAAGTAACCAACGGGATATGCGACCGGTCAGGGCGGGTTTTTCAAGGAGGTATTTTAGAGGATCCATGCGGGATATGAGCACAACTGGGAAGGCCAGCATGTAGTGCCTCAGTCGGCGAGTACACCAAACCAAGGCCCAACATGTTTTTTCAAGGGTAGAGTAGTTGAGCTCATACCCAGTCATCCTCTTGCTAAGGTAGTATATGGCTTTTTCGGAGTGGCTTTCTTCTCCTTCTTGGGCTAGCATGCAACCCATGGCATTTTCGGAGACAGACAGGTAAAGGGATAAGGGCTTACGAGGAGTAGGTGGCGAAAGGACAGGTGAATTTTGAAGGTAGGCTTTTATTTTATCGAAAGCGGCTTGGCATTGGTCATCCCATTGGAACTTCTCCCCTTTTCTCAACAATCGGAACAGAGGATCGCATGTAGCTGTGAGTTTAGAAATGAAGCGGCTGATGAACTGGATTCTTCCGAGGAACCCCCGTACTTCTTTTTCATTCCGTGGTGACGTCATTTCGAGGATTGCCTTGATCTTAGAGGGGTCCACCTCTATTCCCCTTTGTGTGATGAGAAAACCCAGGAGTTTACCGGAGGTTACGCCGAAAGTGCATTTCTTTGGATTCAGCCTCATCTTGTATTTGCGCAACCTTTCGAAGAACTTTTCCAGCGCTACCAGGTGCCCTTCTCTATCCTTGGATTTTACAATCATGTCGTCTACATATACTTCTACCTCTTTGTGAATCATATCATGCAGCAGAGTGGTGGCAGCTCTTTGGTACGTTGCCCCCGCGTTCTTGAGCCCAAAGGGCATTACTCTATAACAGTAGGTTCCCCAAGGGGTGGTGAACGTCGTCTTTTCCCGATCTTCTGGCGCCATTAGAATCTGATTATACCCTGAGAAGCCATCCATGAAAGACAGTAGCTCATGTCCTGCGGTGTTGTCTACCAAAACGTCAATGTGGGGAAGCGGGAAATCATCCTTGGGACTGGCCTTGTTTAGATCACGAAAGTCGACGCACACACGAACTTTCCCATCCTTCTTCGGGACTGGCACGATGTTGGCAACCCATTCCGGGTATTCGGTGACAATGATGAACCCTGCCTTGAACTGCTTTTCCACCTCTTCTTTAACCTTGAGTGCCCATTCCGGTCTCATGCGCCTCAGTTTCTGCTTGACAGGTTTAGAATTAGGGAGGAGAGGAATATGATGTTGGACAATGTCGGGATCGACCCCAGGCATGTCTTCGTAAGACCAAGCAAAAACATCTTTGAATTCTTTTAGCAAGAGAGTTAATTTTTCTTTTTCTTCTTTATTAAGGGTTGAGCCAATTTGCACAATCTGTGGATTATCTATTTCACCTAAGTTAACTGATAAGGTATCTTCGATTATTTCATAAGCAGGTGGTTTTTCAATTAGTTGCTTTAGTTCGATTGGGAGATCCTCGGAGGGATCTGTGCATTCACAAGTGTCAGACACAGAGGAGTAAGCAGAATCGTCTTTCATTTCATTCATGACAGGTGGAGTGATTACATTGGATAGTGGTGGGCTTACAGCAGCCGACTCCAGTACAGACTCGATAACTGGTAGTACAGACTTTGGGGGGATAGGGGATTGGGAGACACAGACAGATGACTCTACAGCCTGGTTGCTCAGACCCTCCTCAGCAGGCTTGATCTGATCATCTTGGCTCTTGGCCCTCTTCTTCTCTTCCTCTTCAGCGGATTCTTCCCACATCTTCTTGATCGCATCAGTGTCAAGGTATTTTAACCAGTCTTCCTCTGGGGTCTTTCCAACTTCTTCGGGGTAGAACGGGTCTTGATATGGGGGTCTCTCGCAGTCAGCGAAGATTTCAAGCCCAGGGTGCCTTCTCCCGGTGGTTCGATGGATCCATGGTTCAGGGAACCCGAAGTAAGGAAAATCATCCCCTTCCTTGACGAATTGTCCATTTAAAGTCTTGCGGTATGGCGGGAGACCCTTCACCCTCTTCTTCCATGGCCTTTGTAGCTCGACGTCCTCATCAGTGGGCTTGTACCCCAACCCGAAAGTGCCTTGTTGTCCTTTGATCTGCGGGAATTCCCGAATTCCTTGCTGGCGTCGACCCAATCCCATCCCGGGGAAGTAGTTCATCTTGCGAACAATGTTGACAACTGCAGAGTGGACCTCAGGGAATCGATCTTCATCATTGATCACATGGACTTCTTCCATGAAGAATCCTCCGATTTCTCCTTCTTCCAGCTCAGGTATTTGGACTTCGAAAATGGGAGCGTAGTTTGGGAAAGCTTCGTTACCCCAACTATTACCGAGGATGATCTTTACTTCCTTTTCATGAATGTACTTGATCATTTGATGCACAGTGGATGATACAGCTTTGTTGGCATGAAGCCAGGGCCTTCCAATCAGCAGATTGAACGAGGCAGGTATCTCCATGACTTGAAAGATCTTAGTACTCGCCAAAGACCCTACCCGGATTTGTAGAGAGACAGTCCCCATTACATTTCTTCTAGTGTTATCATAGGCCCTCACGGATTGCACAGATGGCGTAATGTCGAGGATACTAACCCCCAAAGCAGTGGCAGTTCTTAAGGCACAAACATTCAAAGCAGAACCTGTATCGACTAGACAAAACGGCACCTGTTGCTCCTTACATCCCACAGTAATGTATAACGCCTTGTTGTGCGCGGATCCCTCTGGCGGCAAGTCCTCGTCGGAGAATGTAATGATGGGGTCGGGGGTAAGTGCACCCAAGAAAGTTACCATGTCCTCTGGCGCGGCGTCGATGGGGACTTCAATCCCAGCCAAGGCATTTAACACGGCTTGCCTGTGCTTATAAGATGTCACCATAATATCCCACATTGAGAGATGAGCTTGGGTTTTCTTTAGCTGCTTGATCAGCTCATTGTCTTCTTCGATGACCTCATCCATCTTGCCCTTCCCTTTGTCTTTAACTGGACCTTTTTCGATGGCTTCGGTGGCAGGCTGTGGAGGCTGGTAATGGCGGCCTGACCTGGTTAGGTGATCAATCTCAGCAGGAGTAGGCCCTTCTACAGTCCCATCCTTTTTAAACCAATCACAATCCGTTCCCACAAATGGCTTTTCTGGCTCGTTCCAGATGGAAGCGTCACTCTCGTCGTTAGGATCATACCATTTGAGGTCTACCGCCCCTAGGTCATGCTCTTCCAGGAAAAACAAGTCTTGCTCGTCGTCAAGCTGCTGCTGCCACTCGTCATTCTCCCCTCCGATCAGATGAATCCCCTCAGAATCCGGGATGTCAATGTAAAGCAAGGGTTGTCCTAGGGGGGTGATATAAGTAGCAGGGTTGAAGGGTACGGGACTGGACTCAATGAGGTTGACATTTTGGTGGTTTGGTAGAGGATTTTGGGTGATATGAGGCTGCTTTGGTGGCGGCTCGATGATATTCTGGTCGATGAGGTCTTGGATGTCGTGGCGGAGGCGCACGCAATCATCAGTGTTATGGCCGGGGGCTTGGTGGTAAGTACATCGCTTGGATATATCGCAGTTGGGCGGGAGCGGGGTATTTCGAGGCTGGAGTAATTGGAGATGGCCTTTTTTTAGGAGGCGATCTAGGGCTGAGGAGAGAGAGATTTCTAGCTTGGCAAAACTGCGAAGGGGCTTTTTCTGGAAAGGGCGGTTGGAGGAATTTGCCTGGTTGGAGGGTTGGTATGGCCTTGGAGGATATGCCATGGGTTGGCCGCTAAGGGCATTGACATCCGGGGGATTCCGGGGGTAGTTGGGCCTTCTTGGCTGACTCGGAGGGTCTTCCTTTTTGATCTTCCCCTCCCTGATGGCATCTTCGATTCGGGTTCCGACTTCAAACAACTCCTCAAAGGTGGAGATGGACTGGTAGAATAATTTCTCATGATAGAGCGGCTGCAGATTTCGGATGAGCATCCTTACCTGTTCTTTCTCGATTGGCCGGTGGGTCATTTGGGCTACCTTGTTCCTCCATCTGCTCAGAAATGCAGCGAAGGATTCATTGTTGTTTTGCCGGGTTGTTTCCAAATCCCTGACGGTGACGTCCAGCTCTTGATTGTAAGAGTAATGATCGACAAAAACTCGGACAATGTCCTCCCAGGCCCGGGTTTTGGAGGCTTCCAAGGTTAGGAACCACGATAGTGCAGATTTTGCCAGAGTTTGCGGGAATAGCATCGCAATGTGCTCGTGGGTGCAACCCATGGACTGGAAGATACTCATACATAGCTTCACGTGGCTTTTCGGGTTTCCCGTTCCATCAAAGCGATCGATGGCAGGCATTTTGAAATTCTCTGGCAGTTTCAGCTTGACAGGCTCGAAGAGGCCTTCCAGATCCAACATGTAATCGTCGATACCCTTGCTTTTTCTGAGTACGCTTTCCAGTTTATCGACCTTGTCCAACTTTTCTTGGAGCTTTTTCTCATACGTAAGCGGTGGGACCCCTTGAAACCAGTTTTCCTCCCCATTATTCTCGTGTAGAGGAGGCTCAAACCCTGGTGGCGGAAACTCGGGCGGAGGTCGCGGCTGTTGCTGCTTCAGTTCTTCCATGAATTTTAGGACTTGGGCTAGACTGTCTGATTGTTGGCTTATAGTCGCTCCCAATTCAGTAACCTTGTTTTCCAACTCTTCCCTATTCATGCTGACGTAAGCTGTCGGACTGATTCTGATTAACCGATTATCCGCACTTCTGACCCACGAATAAGACCCTGACTGCTGACCTTGGGAATCTATACTGACCTGACAGATTTTGAAAGGGCTAGATTAGATCTTTGACAGTGGTGACTTTAGGCAGACAAAGATAGTGATGTGGACCGACTCGAAACAGTGCGTGCAAATTGATGGGGAATGGTGCATGCAAATGGGACAAACATGCGGATGTAAGCCCTAATCTATATGATGCTCCTATTTCTAACAGATAGCAGCTAAACAAATAAGGTCCTAGCCATACAGAGTGTGCTAACCTTACTTTCTAGTATGATCACCAAGGGATAACACGGATTTCCAAGATACCCCGGAAATTCGGACAGAGTTTCTGGGAGAAACTGGTTAATGTGGTTATATCTGGGATATTCGGGCAGAGTTTCTGGGAGAAACTGGTCAATGTAGTTGTATCTGGGATATTTGGACAGAGTTTCTGGGAGAAACTGGTCAATGTGGTTGTATCTGGGATATCCGGGCAGAGTTTCTGGGAGAAACTGGTCAATATGGTCATATCTGGGATATTCGGACAGAGCTTCTGGGAGAAACTGGTCAATATGGTCATATCTGGGATATTCGAACAGAGTTTCTGGGAGAAACTGGTCAATATGGTCATATCTGGGATATTCGGACAGAGTTTCTGGGAGAAACTGGTAAGTGCGGTTATAGTGATCATACTTTCTAGCAGGTTTTCATACTCCTATGTCTCAAGACCGACAAACAAGGTGTGCGGTGTATATCTTTGCGAGCATGGAGCAGACATCCTTGTCATGATGCTTAGGCAGGTCAACTCAATGTGACCACATATGAGTGATTGCCTTGGGAATCATAAGAAAGAGGTTCTGTTCTATGTCACACAAGCGTCTACATCGCTCAGGTAATCCCATCAGGGCATACAGCAGTTATATCATGTTGTCCTATCTGAAAAGATAAATGAACAGTCCTATGAAAGGTTCTACAGGAATCTATATGCAAAGGCTGGGTTTAGTCAAAGAGGGTCCGTTGACGAGAGTTCCAATATACCGTCAGGGAGACAGTACAGAGGTTTTTACTCTTTTTGATATACCTTGGAAGGTACAGTATCAACGGTGACTTGTGCCCTGGCACAGCAAGACCTGAACAATGTCAGCGCCGCGTTTCAGACACAGTCGAAGGGGGGGAATGCAAGAGTGCAATGCGGTGAACCAAACACAGTAAAAAGATGATTTTAAGGATGCTTCTTATGAGTCAAACCTCTGTATTATTTTGTTTTTAAAATAAAATCCCCAGTGGAGTCGCCAGATTGTGGATACCGGGCTTCGGACCACTTCTCTCTGGTTGAGATTGTTTAGAAATTGATTTGAATCAAGGAAAGAAAACGAAAGGTCTGTTGAAAACAGATACAGAGTCGCCACTTGGTCTTTAAGGAACCAAGAAACCTAATTTTGACTCACCCAAGCGGATAAGGGCACCGGCCCTTCATAACCAAAGAACTTGGTCCGGGGTTTTGGTACGAGAGAGGAAGGAGCCTTTGTCGCGACTAAAACACCCTCTACTCGCCCCGTCTTTCGACGGGCCTCAATTAGCATCCAAATAATCATCTTATACTAGGTTTGGTTCGGCAATTAATACTATGATAGTATACTACATCACATAAGAATCTTGAAATTGAAAATCAAAAGATAAGATATCATTCATAAAATCTAAGTCAAATATCATACAATGTAAAGTGAAAATCACACAAATAAACCTAGGAAAAAATCGTCTAATCATATATCAATTAATCAAGTTTTCCTAATCTAAAGGGGACATGAATTGTTCTTGAAGCAATTAATTAAAGAAATCAAAATATGCTTAGCAAACTAGAATGATGCATGTTATTTTTTTGAGAAAAGAAGATCTCTCAATCCCCGGGACGGATGAGAAAGGATGATTAGATCGAAGGGAAGCACGAACGTGTGATCAAGTTCATTCCTTATAATCTTCTTGGATTAAGAGTTACAAAAACCCCAAATCTTGCATGAATGTATTGTATGAACCTAAAAATGTGCAAAGGTTGTAGTGTGTTTTGTGTTCATGGATTTCTAAAATGACTTAGAAGTCTAAAATGTGCATGAATGAATGGATTAAATCAACATGGGATATATACAAATGTAGTATGAACTACTTCCTAAGATGTGAGCTAATTTGGAATGCATATGAGCATCAAATCAAAGAATAAAAGTTGAAATGTGCTTGCTGTGAATAGTGGACAGACTGCATATGGCACTTTGCAACATTATAATGGGAGGTCAAACGTGCCTAGAAAAATGTGAGAAAAATCTGAGATCATTCTTATTGTGTCTAGAAAATAACCCAAAAAGCCAAACATCAATAGCTATCACAGATTAAAAGAAAAAAATCAGAATATACACATGACTCAGAAACAAAAGCTGCACTGTTGACTGATTTTGTATGATTTTTCATAAATCAAAGAAAAGGTTTATGATGACCCATTATGTACCAAAAGTTTCCTAAGACACCCAAGTTTTATAAAAAAAATAGAAAAGGTATATGTACAGTGATGAAAATGTCCAGAATAAGTGCAAGAAGTTGGGTGAACATTCTGTGAGAACAGAGGCAGATTATGAATGTGAACTTCTCACATCCAAAACAAATACTCTCATATTTCTATAATTGATGGGAAAAATTAGGGACAAACTATGCTGTATTAGGAAGGTTTTCCAAGTGGTTTCATCATCATAACTTGAGTATTTAATTCAAAACAAATCTCTGAATCTGAACAGCTCACTGTTTTGGGTCATTGTTTTAGAGATATTGAAGAAAACAAAGTTTTATTTCTTGAAATCAAATGAGAGGGATTGAGAGGGGGTTTTGAAATAGATGTTTTGAAAACATATTTCCAACACTCAATAAGGATTATGACCACTTAGAATACTAACACCAAACTCATCATTAAGAATCTCCAAGATTGTTGGAGAGATTTATTTTATTTTTGGGCATAACTTCAATACATTCCAAGAATGCCTTGGAAGTATTGAGGTTATGATCATCATCTATCAAACATGTTTTTGAGGTCAAGAGCTACTATCCATAAGGATTCACTCACCCCAAACTTCATGTCATCACTTAGATGATGATGAACTAGTAAGTAAATAAAGAAAATAAAAAGAAATGAGATGAGGAGAGATGAACATATATATAATCAAGCAAGTAGATGATAATCAATAGATGATATTCATGAAGCATGAGACTTGTAGATTGGTGTATCACTCATATGTAATGACACTAGACATGGAAGAAGCTTCCACACTCTTGAATGCTCACTAAAATGGTGGTTGGGAGTATTGAATGTTGAAATAAATGGAAGTAATGAAGTAAAAACAAAGTTAGAAACTCACTTTTGTTTTGAAAAATCAAAGAAGAAAGCTTCTTTTCTCTCCACTCTAACCTTATCTCTACACTTTCTCTCCCAAACTTTCTCTAAACTTGCATTTGACTCCCCCTAAAATGAGGAGTAATGGGGTGTTTATATAGGCCAACTTGGGGTGGTTTTGGGGTTTTAAAAGTGTTCCCATTGGCTCCAAACATCTGAAATCATAAAACTATGTCGTTTTGGCTTTTAATTAATCAAAATGGGACCACAAAAATAATTACAAAAACTCACTGTTCTGGGGGAGAGTGCCGCGGCGGCACTGGGCCACTGCCGCGGCGGCAGTGGGCCAGTGCCGCGGCGGCACTGCTCCTCCCTTCGTCTGGATAATGCTGTTTAGGCCCCCTGATGTTCCGGTATTCGCGAAAAGGCCCTATTTCGTCCGAAATTCACAGAAAATGCGTATGAACTCCAAATTGAGGTTGTGATATACCGTTGGAAAGGTAATGGAGTCTACTTTACATAAAAAATAGTTCGGGGATAGGTCACTTTGAAAAGTTTTGCGGTATTCGCGATAAAAGCCGATTTGATCGCCTTTTTCGCCTTTGGAAATTCATAATAAATTCGTTTTAAATCCAGAAATTATGTGCGATATACCGTTGGAAAGCTATTGACCTCTAGTATCCATGAAAAATATTTGAGAATTGTTTCGGCACCCCGGTTCCAAAGTCAAATTCTGGTCAAACCTTGGTCAAACCTGGTCAAACCTTGGTCAAACCGGTCAACGGGGACTTTCGGGGAACTTCCGGGACTTCCGGGGGTCTCTGGGAGCTGACGATTTCTTCCGGTTTTATTTAAAAACTCATTTTATCACTTTTCTTACGACGTAGTATGTTTTCAGAACTTTGGGACCAAATCTGGGAATTTTCGGATTTTCAAGGGCATTTTGGTCATTCTGAGCATTCTGAGAGATAGAGCTGACTTCCGAGAGTCCTTTTGAATCTTTTACGATCATTGTGATCCACCAAGCTATGGGTCTCCTAAATCTGATAGCCGACAAAATGGGGTGTCTACACCAGTCGATTGAATGAATGTTCAGTCGACTGTTTTTCTTCAGAAAAATAGTTTGCTTGTTTTGAATGTTTTGTTTTGTTTTAAGCCCTTCTTTTTTAGATTGAATCTAACCAACTTTACATAAAGACCTATAAGAGTACTACAACAAGGAAAAAGTCTTCCATAGTGCTTCTATTGAATATCCATCATCATTCTTAAGATCTGTTTGGACAACATGCAAAATAGAAATGTAAGTACTCAACTTAATAGTTTGTTAATCATCAAAATTACTTAGGATAAAACCCTTGGGGCTAACAATCTCCCCCTTTTTGATGATGACAAACTACTACTTGCCCAAGATAAATGAATACAAAGAAATTGTCCAATTGTGATAAATGATACATTTCCTTTGAAGAACATGAGAAATGAGAATCAATTCAATGTCACATGTTAAACAAGGAAATTTAAAATAACTTCAGTGTGGATATGCAACAGGATATATTCTCCCCCTTTTGTCATCAACAAAAATCACTTAGAGTTGAGAGAGGCTCCCCCTCTTTGAGTGAGTTGATGAATGGGATGGGGTGAGGGGAAGGGTGGGAATCACTTAAAAAATTTCATCATCTTCCCACGGTTAGTACACAAACAGACAAGTATACCAATATTATAAGAAGCAATAGCAAATACAATCATATAAGCATGAGTACATATATAAGCATAAATGTCAAATGGAATAGCATATAATCAAAAAAGAGACAGTGTCTGATAAAATCCAGAGAAACAGTTGAAATACAAAAGAGAATATATAAAAACAAAGAGATAGGAAGTATGTACTAATCACAAAAAAACCAAAACTATCTATCTAGAAGTGTAGTTTAGCTTATACAAAAGGCCTAATCCAAAAGAGATCAAAAGAGGCTGTCATAACCCAACACGACTCTGAATCACTCGAATGGCGTCTCGAGTATCGTCAAGGCTGGACTGCATCTCGGATAAGCGGCGATCCACTAGCTCCTAAGTGGGAAGAGAAGTAGTACGAAGCGCGTCCACAGCAGAGCCAACCTCCATAACATCGGAATGAAGTGTGTCAAACTGAGAGGCCATTGTGGAGGAGAGTGTGGAGACATAAGAGGAGAGTGGACTGTAATGAAGTGACGGTGGTGGAAAAAGAGTCAATAGAGGCTGTGATGAAGGAAAACTGCTCGGAGATGTCAGCAGGAGGAGGAGGAGCAGAAGAAGATGAAGGAGCAGAAGGAGTAGAAGAAGAGGGAACACTAGAAGAGGGGATAGTGATGGTGATAAGATCAGTGGTGGTGGTGGTGGTGGTGGTAGTAGTGGTGGTGTATCAGAGGAAGGAGGAGCAATGGTAGGGCGTGGAGTTTTGGGGATGAATCTGTCATGCTCAAGTTTATAACCCATGAGAAACAGAGTAGTGGTGGAGTAAACCTCATGGACTGTGGGTTTATGGCGATCGCCGTTATCAAGAGGAACTTCAAAATGACGGAAGACGGAGGTAAGAGCTATACCAAAGGGGAGAGAGCTAGACTTAGATTTCTTTTGTGTCTCATAAATATGTTTGTAGAAAAGGTAAGATAAGTCAAATTTCTTGCCCTCAAGTATACACCAAAGAATAAACACGTCATAATAAGAGACATAATCGCGACCACCCACGCGAGGAACTATAACATAGGTGATAATGTGATGAAGTAAGCGACATTCGAATGTAAGTTGGGAGGCAGAGGGTTTTAGTGGGGCAACCAATTTGGGGTTCCCACAAATGAGATGACAGGCATTCAATGGGTCAAATCCATAGCCTGTGTTCCACTTATTGACCTCATATCAACGAATATTACCCATTGGAAATCCAAAATTTTGAATGACAATGTCAGGAGTGACGGTAAATTTTACTCCGTGAACAAAGGTGTTGAACGAGATATGTTGTGGTGAGGGGTGTAGATTAGTGAAAAATTCTCCCACAAGAGTGGGGTAATAGGGCTGAGAGATGGGAAAAAAGTCAGTCCATCTAAGGCATCAAACAGAGCACAAATTTGAAGTCCATAGGAAGTTGAAAAGTCAGGATGAAGAGATTTACCTATGACGATTTTTCGATGAATAAAAGATGCGCTGAAGTTGTCCCTTCTCTCAGCATTAAGAAAGCGAGCAGCAGGGCGAGGCGTGGGCGGAGTAGATGCTAAAGCAGGGGCCGGAGCAGAGGCCGGAATAGAGGAGCCCTCTGGAGCCTTGCGTTTGTTTGTCTTGGGAGGCATCTCAGCAAGAGGGAAAGGAGAGGTGGAGAGGCTGAGAGTGAGTGAGAAGAATGAAGAGGAGATGTGTTGGGGAAATGGTGGCTGGAGTAAGGCAGACAGAGAAGAGGAACAGGGAAGGTCAAGGGTTCAGTCGCCTGAAGGGGAAGAGGGTATAGGGTTTGAAAAAAAATCGCACAGACATATATATAACCAGACGTTCAGTCGACTGAGACGAGACGTCAGTCGACTGATTTGCCGTTCATTCAATTGTGGAGCATGTTCAGTCGACGGGAATGTGAAAAGCAGAATGGGGGATTTCTGGATAGAAACCAATCGACTGAAAATCGATTCAGTCGACGAAACAAAACAGAGGCCAGTCGACTGATCAAGTATTCAGTCGACTGTTTTGGATGAGAAAAACAAAATATCTGAATAGAAGAAAAGGGGATCCAAAACACTGAGTTACACAACATCGACTTGACTAGCCATTCACAATTCATGACGAATGATACAAAAATGATCTTTTTGAAGAGGTTTAGTGAAAATATCCGCCCATTGATGATTTGTATCGATGAAAACAAGTTCGACATCACCCTTTTGAACACGATCTCTAATGAAATGGTGTCTAATCTCAATGTGCTTAGTTCTAGAATGTTGAATGGGATTCTTAGATAGACTAATTGCACTAGTGTTATCGCATCTAAGTGGGATGTGATAAAAAAGAAGTCCAAAGTCTTCTAATTGTTGTTTCATGTAAAGAACTTGTGCACAACAACTACCGGCGGCTATATACTCGACTTCCGCCGTGGATAAAGCTACGGAGTTTTGTTTCTTACTAAACCAAGAGACTAGGGAGTGTCCTAGAAAGTGACACGTGCCACTTGTGCTCTTGCGATCCACTTTGCAACCGGCAAAGTCCACATCCGAATAACTAACTAAGTCAAAGGGAGTGTTCTTAGGATACCATACACCTAAGTCAATTGTGCCTAACAAATATCTAAAAATGCGCTTAACGGCCACAACATGCAATTCTCTAGTGAAGATTGAAATCTAGCACAAAGACACACACTAAACATAATATCCGGTCTACTAGCGGTAAGATACAACAAACTTCATATCATGCCACGAAAATTTTTAGTATCAACAAGTTTTCCAGATTCATCTTTGTCAAGTTTGAGAGAAAAGCTCATGGAAGTTGCAATTGGTTTGCAATTTTCAAAACCAAATCTTTTCAATAAATCTTTAATGTATTTGGATTGGATTATGAAAATACCATCTTTGTGTTGTTTGATTTGTAATCCAAGAAATAAATTTAGTTCTCCCATCATACTCATTTCAAATTCATCTTGCATGCATTTTGCAAAATCCTCACACATTTTCTCATTTGTAGCACCAAAAATGATGTCATCCACATAGATTTGAACAAGCAATATATCATTGTGTGAATGTTTAATAAAAAGTGTGGTGTCAATTTTTCCTCGAGTGAATCCAAGATTAAGAAAATATTTTCTAAGTCGATCATACCAAGCACGAGGAGCTTGTTTTAAACCATATAGAGCCTTTGAAAGTTTAAAAACATAATTTTGAACTTTCAAAACCGGGAGGTTGCTTGACATAAACTTCTTCTGCTATAAAACCATTTAAAAAGGCATTTTTAACATCCAATTGAAAAAGTTTGAAGTTTTTGTGGCAAGCAAACGCAAGTAACATTCTAATGGCTTCTAACCTTGCTACGGGAGCATAGGTTTCCTCATAGTCTATACCTTCTTCTTGGTTATACCCTTGGGCTACCAATCTAGCCTTATTTCTAACCACAACTCCGGATTCATCCTTTTTATTCCTAAACACCCACTTGGTTCCTGATCAATGGGTCTAGGAACTAAAGTCCAAACTTAGTTTCTTTCAAATTGGTTCAACTCTTCTTGTATAGCCATAATCCAACTATCATCTTACTCGGCTTCCTCTATGTTTTTAGGTTCTATTTGAGAAAGGAAAGCTAGGTTGTTACAAATATTTCTAAGAGAGGATCTAGTAGCTATGCCTTGACCGGGATCACCTATGATTTGATCTATGGGGTGACTAGGAACGGTCTTCAAATCTCTAGGGAGGTCATTTCTAATGTTGTCCCTAGGGTGTTCTAGTGGAGTAGGGGAATCTTCCTTAGGCTTTTCTAAAGGAATAGAAGTTGAAGTACTAGCTCCATCTAGGCTTTCTACAACAACATCATCATTATCATCTTTTCTTCTAAAGGGATTAGCCTCATCAAAAACTACATGCATGGACTCTTCTACAATTAAGGTCTTCTTATTAAAGACTCTATATGTCTTGCTTATTTGTGAATAACCTAAGAAGATACCCTCATCCGATTTAGCGTCAAACTTACCTAGGTTATCCTTATTATTCAAAATGAAGCACTTACAACCGAAAACTCTAAAATAACCGATGTTAGGTTTTCTACCCTTCCAAAGTTCATAGGGAGTCTTACCAAGGTTATTTCTAACAACAACACGATTAATAACATAACAAGAAGTGCTAGTTGCTTCGGCCCAAAAGTATTGTGGCAAAGAGTATTCATTCAATAAAGTTCTTGCCATCTCTTGAAGTGATCTATTTTTCCTTTCAACAACACCATTTTGTTGAGGAGTTCTTGGTGCAGAAAAATTATGTCCAAAACTATTTTCATCACAAAATTTTTAAATATCTTTATTGTCAAATTCTCTTCCTCTATCACTTCTAAAATTGTTGATAGCATACCCTTTTTCATTTTGAACTCGTATACAAAATTTTACAAAATTTGGGTAAGCCTCAACTTTATGAGCAAGAAAGATGACCCATGTAAATCTTGAGTAGTCATCAACAATTACGAATGCATATACTTTGCCACTCATACTTGCTACACGATTAGGATCAAATAAATCCATATGAAGCAATTCAAGAGGTCTACTAGTAGAGATCTCCTTTTCTTTTTAAAGGAGGTCTTTGTTTGTTTTCCAAGTTGACAAGCATCACAAATTTTGTTTTTGGTAAACCTTTGACTAAATCGTTCTTTGATAAATTTGAAATAAGATCCATACTAGCATGTCCTAATCGTCTATGCCAAAGCCAACTAGTTTCACTCAACATGGCAAAGCATTTAACATCTTGAGAGGAAATATCATCAAAATCAATAGTATAAACATTTTCATCACGATAAGCAATAAATAATACTTTATCATCTTTAGCGTACATAATCATGCAATAATTTGATTCAAAGACAACTTTAAAACCTTTATCACACAATTGACTAATGCTTAACAAATTATGTTTAAGTTCATCAACAAATAATACATTCTCAATAGTTAACAAGGAGTTTTTACCAATTTTACCTATGCCAATGATTTTTCCCTTGGAGTTGTCTCCGAAGGTGACGTTTCCACCATCCTTGGGAGAGAGAGAAGAGAACTTAGATTTGTCTCCGGTCATGTGTCTAGAACATCCACTATCCAAGAACCATCTATCCTCGCTTGAGAATTTTAAGCATACCTATAAAACAAGCTTAAGTATTCCTCTTTGGTACCCAATATTCTTTGGGTCCACTTTTGTTAGCGAAGGGAGGTGTGGTTCCTTTTTCAATCCAAACCATAGTGGTTTTTCTCCTATTTGGGCATTTGTAGTTGACATGCCCCTTTTTCATGCAATAGTGACAAGTTACATGAGGATTGAAATTGCTTGAAGTAGATCCTTTTGTAAAAATACTTTGATGAGATTTGTTTGAGGAACTAGAACTAGTAGAAGTATCACTTGAAAAGAAATTGTTGTACTTCTTTTCTTTGTAGGTGGGATTGAAACCCAATCCGGCCTTATCAAAGACACAACTTTGTTTTCCTAAAAGCATATTTAAATTTTGCTCTCCATAAGTGAATTTAGCTAAAGTTTTTGTCAAATCTTCAACTTGTTTCTTCAACTCAATGTTTTCCTTTTCAAAATCATTTGAAGGAATGCTTCTTGAAGTAAGCATTTCATTTTCTTTTCTCAACGATTCATTTTGAGATTTCAATTCACTAAGTTCATTTGAGAGAAGGAAAAATTTCTTTTTGAGAACTAAGTATTTGGTTCCCAAGCTTTCCAATTCCTCATGCAATTCATCAAATGCATTTTGTAGCTCATCACAGTTATGAGATTCATTACAAGAGTCATAGTTAGAGTCTACCTCATCACTTTCATGTGCCATGAGACAAATATTTGCCACTTCATCATCACTTGATTCATCTTCGGATGTCTCATTCTCGGAATCATCCCAAGTTATTGCCTTCATTGCCTATTTCGCCTTTTGCTTGAAGTTCTTCTTTAGCAATGGGTAATCAATTTTGATGTGTCCGGCCTTTTTGCATTTAAAGCAAATGATTGGATCTTTCTTGACTTCGCTTTTCTTTTGTCCTTTTCTTATAAAGGATTTGTCTTTTCTCAAGAACCTCTTGAATTTACGAGTGATCATGGCCATTTCATCATCTTCATCACTATCATCGTCTTGATCGTTTGAAGCCTTTAGACCCAAGTTCCTCTTTTAATCTTCATTGTCGAAGACGGCCAATTCCATTTCATGAGTGATGAGTGATCCCATGAGTTGTTCAAAAGAAAGCCTTGAGAGTTCCTTTGCTTCTCGGACCGCCGTGACCTTTGGTTGCCAATGCTTTGGTAAAGACCTAAGCACCTTCTCAATCATCTCTTTGTTAGGATAAACTCTACCAAGATTTTTTAAACTATTAGTAATGGTAGTAAAGCGAGTAGACATTTCACTAATAGTTTCATTCAGAAGCATTTTGAACATTTCATATGATTGAACAAGTAAACTAATTTTAGATTTCTTAACTTGATTAGTTCCTTCATGAGTAACCTCTAATTTGTCCCAAATTTCTTTAGCCGATTCATATGAAGAGATTCTATTGTACTCATCAGGGTCCAAGCCACAATATAGAAGATTCATAGACATAGCATTCATTTTAATAAGTTTCTTGTCACCATCATTATATTCATCTTCTGTTTTAGCAACAGTTTCGGTGTCTATGATCTTAGTGGGAACATGTGGTACTTTGACTACGATTTGCCATAAATCGAAGTCTTGAGCAATGATATAAATTATCATCCTATTTTTCCAATAAGCATAGTTAGTTCCATTAAAGCATGGAGGTCTTTGGGATGATTGTCCTTCACTATAAGTGATATTGGTACTTGTGGTTGCCATGTGATCTTAACTCTAAGATATGTGAAATCAATACTAGAGTTCAAGCTTTGATACCAATTGTTGGCCCAAAAGTAATCCTTAGAGGGGGGGGGGGGGGGAATAAGATTACTAATAAATAATGGCAAAATAAAAACTGAAAGCAAGCACAATACTTAATTAAAACAATAATTAAAGAGAGAAGGGAAAGAGACACTTGCAAATCGAAGTCTTGAGCATGAAGTCCAAGCTTTGGTACCAATTGTTGGCCATCATTTTAATAAGTTTCTTGTCACCATCATTATATTCATCTTCCGTTTTAGCAACGGTTTTGGTGCCTATGATCTTAGTGGGAACATGAGGTCCTTTGACTACGATTTGCCACAAATCGAAGTCTTGAGCAATGATATAAATTCTCATCCTATTTTTCCAATAAGCATAGTTAGTTCCATTAAAGCATGGAGGTCTTTGGGAGGATTGTCTCTCACTATAAGTGATATTGGTACTTGTGGTTGCCATGTGATCTTAACTCTAAGATATGTGAAATCAATACTAGAGTCCAAGCTTTGATACCAATTGTTGGCCCAAAAGTAATCCTTAGAGGGGGGGTGAATAAGATTACTAATAAATAATGGCAAAATAAAAACTGAAAGCAAGCACAATACTTAATTAAAATAATAATTAAAGAGAGAAGGGAAAGAGACACTTGCAAACCAAATTTTCAAGTGGTTCGACAATCCGTAACCCGCGGCCTACGTCCACCCCTCAAGAACACCTCTTGAGGAATCCACTAATCAATCTTCTTTGGGTGAAAATCAAACCACTCTTTACAAGTTCTTCTTGAACTCCTTTTACACCTCCAATGAATGATACCTTCACTTGGAGCAAGGGTTACACCAACCCTCTTACAACTTCAAGAATTTAATAAATGTTGGGTTACAACTGAATGATACTCTCTTTGTAGAGTAGATAGAAACAATAAATACTCACAACAAAAGCTCTCAAGGTTTTACAAATGAAATCTAGTGCTAGAACATTAAATCTCAAGATTTAGGGCTTGAATCTTTGATTGCAACAAGTGAGTATTGAATGAGAGTAATGGATAATCCAACAACCAAATTTGAACTAAGTATTTATACTCTCTCAAAAAAATCTGAACGTTTAAGGTAGGTGGGAGCATTTAATACTAAAGCAAAAACAGAGGAAAAAGAGTCGTTACTGTTCTGCGCAGTAATCCAGTCGACTAGGCTCGCGGTTCAGTCGACTGGACATTTGAATTGAAGGCTTGCGCCATAAAAACAGTCAACGAAAAATGGGCTCAGTCGACTGAAATGTTTCAAGTAGAATGCTTGATTTTGATGCAGAAACCAGTCGACTGAAAGTCAATTCCGGTCGACTAAAATAAACAAGGTCCAGTTGACTGAAGGAATGATCAGTCGACTGTTTTTCTAAAGAAAAACAGTTTGCTTGTTTTGAATATTTTATTCTGTTTTAAGCCTTTCTTTTTTAGATTGAATCTAACCAATTTTACATAAAGACCTATAAGAGTACTACAACAAGGAAATAGTCTTCCATAGTGCTTCTATTGAACATCCGTCATCATTCTTAAGATCTGTTTGGACAATATGCTAAATAGAAATGTAAGTACTCAACTTAATAGTTTGTTAATCAACAAAATTACTTAGGGTAAAACCCTTGGGGCTAACAGAAATGTTTGTCAATTAGGGCTTTGTGTGTTATGTGGAGTGTGGATCCCATAGTATTTTTAAAAATTTTGCTTCAAAGGGCTTTTGTGTGGTTTAGTGTCACACCCGCAACCCGCCTCGAACGAGTTGAGTCACGTGTAACAAGCCCACACATCAAAACACTCATAATTCACTAAGAAAAACATGGATTAGACCTCATTAAATAGCTCCATTGACACAAAATAGCCCCAAAGGTAAAATGGTCATTAATAAAGTATAGCAAATTTTATATCAAAAGATAGGTCTTTGAGTCTCGGTTCCAACGCAAAAAACGGCGCACGATACTGAATTTTCTAGAGAGAGTTATGCTTGTTTCCGTAAAAAGATGTCGGGCTGAACCCAGACTAGCGGATCGATCCGCCCCAAAATCGGATCCAGTTTTGGCAGATTGAATTTTTCTGCACCTTCAGAAGCTTCCGATCGATCCGCACCAGACCCGGATTGATTCGGTTTCTACATATGGGTTTTTCTGCTGCTAAAACCTTGATAAAACAGTTCAAAACATTTCCCCAAGTTCCAAAATTGGTTCCAAACATTATGAACACTTTTGGAAACACCTCTCAAACACCCATAAACATATCCACAATACATCTAGGCCTTTCCAAACATTTAAAAACACAAACCAAGTACATTCAAATCAAGGATTTGTCATAGAAACCTCAAACATACAAAACTAGTAAGGAAAAAGGAATTGTACTTGCCAAGATGAGCTCAAAAAAACATGGCTATAAAGAATTATCGGAAACGTTTACAAAACCATTTCAAAAATACTTTCAAGTGTTTCCTCATATCAACCAACCATCATGGGAGTTCCCAAAACATGTCAAACTATTTGAGAAGGAATTTAAACATACATATTCCATAAGTTCCAACTAGGAACATTAGTTTACTTTCAAATCCATATTCTTCCAACACATACACAAACATTAATACATAAGGGAAACCAAGTTAGTTTTCAATCAAAAGCTACTCCAACTTTCTCAAATCTCTCCCAACCACACCCAATATACATAACTTGGAACTTGTAAATACAACACATGGTTGGTGCTTAGATAACCAACAACACCCAATTTTGCATATTACAAGTTTTCCAAAAACCCAAGATACATTTACATTGCTAACAAAAGATACATTCTAAGCATAAAACTAGCTAGGCATATGAACATATACACATGGACACAACTCCCACACCTAACCCGTCGTGTGGATCATTTTCTCTCCTCTTCCCGTGCCGTACCTGCGATTGTTATTCAATAACCACAATAGAAAATATATTTTTGTTTGAGCTTTCGCTTAGTGAGGGAACTAATCATGCTATTGGAATGTTTTAATATGCAAATGCAATAATCATTATGAACAGCAACAATTTGATCTTCGGGAAGTCAAGCAACTCCAGCCACCACCCCCGGGTGCTTCTCTCCCCGGATCTTTCTCACTTTTAGCGCATATAGCGCAACACACACTCTCTTGTGACCCCGAAGACATCGCCAACATTTCATTGTGGTCGTCACCACGTACTACTCATTGAGTACTTCTTATCCCTTACATATGGGACCTATAAATGGTGACTACTACTTGACTTCCCTTTAATCCACATAAGCATATAAGCGACTTTGCTTATAAGCATAACACTTTCACATTACTAACATGCTTTTAGCCCAAATTCATCAACACATATATGCATGAGCATGAATTAAGCAACTATGAACAATAATTATCACACTAACATAACTAAACACCTAATTTTCGGACTAGAACACTCACCTCTTCGATTTATACGCAATTAATCTTAGAAATCCCAACCTCTAGCAAATTTCCAACCCAAATCCCACCAGTGTAACTCCTATATAAGTTTGGTACCAAAAAAATTGTCTATCAAGAACGGTTGCCGTAAAAACATTGCCGAAATGAAAATAAAGAACGTGTATGCAATCCTCATACCTCCACGAGTCCAAAAGTGGTCTCGGATCGTAAATCTGACGTCGGACAGCGAAGGAACGGCAAGAAACGTCGTCGAGAAATCCGTCGCCGACTTGGGAGCTCTCTAATTCTCTAAATTGCTGTAAATTTTGTGAATGAGACACATATGCTACATGCATGTGTTGTCAATAACTTTTTCTTTATTACATTTATACCCTCCAATCTTTCTTAAGCTTTATTATGAAACTCCCATGTCAATTACATTAACTACTCACATTTTCTAAATGGATTTAATCTAAGTCCCTTGTGGGTTTCAAACGTGGTCCCACACAATTCATGAGATTGTTATTAAACCTATCAATTATCAATTTTATTCAAATACGCCCTTACATGGGTACCCAAATTGATCCCTTTAAGCTATTATAAGACATAATATAATCTTTAAACATTAAACAAGTATTCATTTAAGTATATAATGGCATCTAAATGCAAATTATTTTAATTAGACCCTCGTTGGGCCCCACATTTATATCAGTTCTGTCTTTCACATGACTTTAATATGTATCCGAATTTGAACACCTTTTTACATGTGGGTTCATAACCCCACCTTAAACCATCTTATACATTAATTATCTTAAATTAATACATATTAATATCACATTAATCTTCTTTTCCGGGTACAAGTGTTAGATTTAGTGTACATGTAAGTGTGTGGGCATCATTTCTATGTGTGTGTATATATATATATATATATATAAATGGATTATATCATATTTACACATAACTCGGGCTCCGACTTGGAGTTAGGTTATTAGGCTTACTAATCGGTCTGTAAAATAACCTGAATTTATCTCTAGCCCCCGCCCATGATAGAGGAAAAAAAAAAGAGAAAAAATAAAGTATCCAAACCTGAGAAAATTTTCGAGTTGGGCTTAGATTAGTCTCGGGTTGTCCTAATCAATTTGCAATCCTAATTTCCAAATAGACAATTTGTCATCTGAAAGGCATTTCATCAGTAATTAATTCATCAAAATGCTTTTTTCCCCTATAATGATTCAAATTTTTTCTTAATAATTTGTAGAGCTGCTCAAAATCCACCCGTCCACCCGACTCACCCGTAGCCTTTTTATTGGTTTTAAAACAATGTGGATGGAGTCACGGGTCTTGGGGGTGGAAACCCGACAGTTTTGGGTGGAGTCACGGGTCTAGTGGGGGTGAAAACCCGATTCACCCGACCCGACTCGAAACACACTTAATTTTTTGAAAATATACATGTAAATATGTAATATGCTTATATCAATATATGCATTATGTATTATATAGTCTTTAATATATATATATATATGTGTGTGTGTGTCTGTGTGTGTAATATGCTTATATCAGTATATGTATTATGTATTATATAGTCTTTAAATATATATATATGCTATATTCTTGTATCAATAAAATATATATATCACTAGCGGAGATATAAAAATATTAAAACATTAAACTGGTACATGACTATGTTTTTATTTTTTGTTTGGTCATAATTTTGGTTAGCCCATAACTATGTAGACAAAAGCATTCAAAGCAAAACAAAAAGAAAGAAAATGAAGACAAAGTCATGTGTAAAGCAAATGCTTGATTGAGACAAATAATACAGTCGGGTTTCACCCGACCACCCGATGAGTCGGGTGCACCTGACAAAGTGAGTGAATGACGGATGGAAGGAGGGCAAACCCGATTATATTCGGATGGATGAGCGAATGAGAGCTAAACCCGACTCACCCGACTCGTGAGCTCCTCTAATAATTTGTTAACTCTTTTAGAAAATAAATTAATTTAAAGGTAAATAATTAATTACCTTTCAAATGCCCAATCGAGTAACCCCATGTAAATTGGTAGGCTTAGGTGATGAGTTTTTTTTAGGGAGACCCACTAATAAAGGTACCTTGACGGGAGACTCATTCAAAAGACTCACTTTCATTAAGGATAGAGTACGTAGTACCCTCAAGTTTCCCAAATTTCTCATAGTATCCTAAAATTATCCAAAATTTCTCAAATTGACCAATGGGAAAGAGGCAGCAAAAGTACGAACAGCATGCTTTGCAACCGGAGGGAAGCAATTCCATACTATATATATATATATATATATATTTTTTGCTAAAAGAGCAATTCCATACTATATAATATATACAGTATACACCAAAAACTTACTACATATTGCATGCAAACTTGCAAAGCTTCTCGCTATTATCAACTCTCAGTCTTTCCCTCCGTTCATAACTCTCTCTCTCTCTCTTCTCTCTCTCTCTCTCTCTGTATCTATAGCCCATCGATATCTATATATCTCTCTGTTGTGTATATCTCTAACAATAATTTACAATTTACCTAAAACTTCTCCGAAATTACCTCGAAATCTCACATGTAATCACTTTCCTAAGTGCTTCCTTTGAGTTTCAATATCAATCAAATTATATATATTACCAAAAACATCTCCTCAATCCCCCAATATAAAACCCCACAAAACCCTTAAACTATGTCACCCAAAATCTCTCTCTAAACCCCGTTTTTTTTTCTCGATCATAGCCCCCTCATCGGAAAATCCGATTCCGATGGAGAGAACGAACGGCGACCCACATTGTGGAATCAAAAACCCATCTCCGAAAAACACCTATGGGCGTATTTCGCAGCCGGAATCAAATCGAGATTGGCTCGTTTCACTCCCAAATTGCTATGAACAAACCCTAGAATCTGATTTCGGTCGCCTTAACATCTGGTCGAACAATCATCCTCAGACCCCACTTGATGGCGGCGTAAACCCTTTAATCGGAAATTCACTCGGCGGTGAGGGTTTGAACCGGCAGAGTTCGATTATTCCGGCGAACAATCACATGGGTTTTGATGGGTCCCAGAGATTTTCTACGGTGGGTTTGAATAATTTGGAAAGTTATACTACTACTTTATCCAATTCGATTATAGGTACAAATGAGACATTGTATACAGAGGACTGTTTAGGTTTGTTGGGGTATTATAACCCTTACTTGCAACGCAAGAAACAATTGCCAATTCAACCCAATACCCAATACTCAATTCAACCCTTTTCATACACAAATATCTTCCCAATCGTTTCTACAAATGGGTTTGAGTCCAATGTCTCAAACATTCAAAATCATCAATTGCACAATCGCAATTTGCACGAAAATTACCATTATTTGGGTGATCTTTCTTGGAAAGATTTGAGTGGTTCGATAGTGGCTATGGCCAAAGATCATTACTGGTCTGGGTTTTTGCAAAGAAAGTTGGACCACCCTGGGAGAGATATGGTGATGATCTTCTTGGAGATTATTGGGTTTGTTGGTGATTTAATGCAGGATAAATTTGGGCATCATTTTATTCAGAAGTTCTTCAAGGTATGCAATGAATACCTAAGGACTCTGGTGATTGTCTCGGTGACCAATACTCCATTTCAACTCATTAAAATATGCCTCCACGAGTATGGGTATGTTTCTTAGTTCATTGCTAGTTTGAATCTGCTTTATTGGGCGGACAATTACTTATTTACAAAACTTGTGTGGGGTTAAAGAAAAGTGATGTTGAAGTTGAAAAATCACCTAATCCTTGGAATCCTTGTTTGTTGGCAATGGATAAATTATACACGAGTAGTTCTAGATCTTCTTGTAAAGAATAGGATATTTGTTTCGATGAAAGTTCTAAAAATTTAAGGATTAAAGGATGATTTTTGAGTTTAGAAGGGCCAAATGAATAAAAAAAATATAGTACATAAGGTAAAACAGTAATTTCAAAAGTTGAGAGGGGCATGTCCCTGCCTAGAGCCTATGTAGCTTCGCCCCTACTTTTGGTTGCATGGAAACGCATGCCTGAGTTTAAAATATCCCAGGAACTGGTTGTTATCAAACCAAATCATATGATTTTCATACAAACTAGAAAAAAGTGAGTCTGAGTTTGAACTTGATCATGCTTTAAGCCTTACAAACATTGTTCTTTGTTGCAGAACTCGAGCTGTACAGAAATTGGTGGAACATGTTAGGACACCAGAACATATTTTCTCAATTGTGTCAGCTCTAGTCCCGGGTGCTGTGAGATTGGCTAATGACCAAAATGGTCATCATGTGATCGAGCATTGCTTGATACACTTCTCTGATAAAGCCAACGAGGTGATCATCAACTCTGTCTGGATGTTTTAATGTTTTTGAAATGTTCTGCTCAATACTTAAGTATCTACATTTACTTTTAGTGCAATTGTAAACAGAATTTGAACCTCCAGGTGTTTAAATGTGAACAATCTCTATGTGTTTTAGAGGGGTATAGAATCACCAAAATGGGTGTGTAATTCTACTCAATGAGCATCTACTGCTTTAATTCACTTGAGATAATTTTCTAATTTTTATTCAACATAGTATATGTTAGTAACTCTTTCTAGTAAGTGTGGTAATTTCAAATGCACAAGCCTTGGATTAGGCTTACATTAAGGGGTCATTGTATGGTGCAAGTAAAAGTTCTGGTTGACAAGTGAGCTGTAGTTGTAGTAGATAAGAGTAACCATTTTGTGCAAAAACGCGGATCTTTATTTGGTTCATATGGAAAATAGTGAGAAAAATATGAAGGAAAAGAAAATAGATAATTAAGTTAAATTTTTTAGGTTTTGTAAGTCAAATTCGTTCGTCTTATCTTGAGTTCCTGTTCTATAACCGTTTAGTAATTATGTGTCTCCGGTATTGATTTGGCAGCATCTACTCAAAGTGATAGCAGATAATTGTTTTATAATTGCAACCGATAAAAGTGGGTGTTGTGTGCTACAAAAGTGTGTGACAAATTCCCAGGGAGAAATCAGAGCACGCCTTCTGTCTGAGATAATAGCAAATGCCATTCACCTAGTCGAAGATCCCTATGGGTTTGTTTTTATTTCCTTATGTTATTTTTGGTTCATTGATTTGACGAGGAAAATATCGAAGAAAATGCTTTTATTTCCTTCCTATTTTCTTGAATTCTTATATTTTGAAAATCTCGAATTTCTTGAGATAATCCCCCCCAAAAAAAAATAGTGTGAAAAGTAAATCAACATTTACAGATTTATTGAATCACTTCCCTTCCTCTTTTCTAGTGTTCCTTTAATATTTTGAAAAATCTTAATCTCTAGTGTTGTTTAAGAATGGAAGAAAAAACTAGGGAAAATTATTGAATAATTTCCAAAACATTGAAAATCATGCGAAAAATAGTTTAAATTTTTTGGATTTTGTGACTCACTCCCCTTCCTATTTCTAATTTTATTTAACTGTGAAAGAGAACACTATAGAAATTTATTTCCTTCTTGTTTTCATTTCCTTTTCCTTCACCTTTTCCTCTCTAAATCTGCAAAACAAACGGGCCCTACCCATGATTGGTTTCGGTACCAGCTGAAACATAAGTTAACATGCTTTTGATATTTCTGTTTCTTTACCTCTAGCAACTATGTGGTGCAACTCCTTCTGGAACTGAAGGAACCAGAAGTTACAGAGACTCTTCTGAAACAGCTCGAGGGGAGTTTTGTAAATCTGTCCCGCAATAAGTTTGCTAGTAATGTGGTGGAGAAGTGTTTGAAGGAATCAAGCGAAGAACAGTCCTCAAGAATTATCATGGAATTGATTAGAAGCCCAAATGCTTCTATGCTTCTACAACATACTTATGCAAACTTTGTCATTCAGATAGCAATGTCTGTCTCAAAGGTTAGCTCTCCGATCCATTGTTTGATTCACATATACGTCATTAATACAGTAGAATGAAATTGGCTTTATGTGCTAATCTATACGAGTAATTGGCTTCGCGTGATATTCTGCCGCCATTAATAGTAGGGTGGGAGCCCTACTCCGGGAGCCACAATTAGCGGGATCCTTTGTGCATACACCCTCCACCATTGGTTGTAGCCTGTAGGGTATAATTTGGACTGTAATGTGGTACCCTCTACGTACCATAAAATTTCTAAAATTGTTTCATTAGAAGTACAGATTAATCAAAATTGTTATTCAAGATTCTTCTTGTTGGTAATGACCTTTTTCTTTCTCCTTTCTTCTTCTTCTTCTTCTTCTTTTCAGGGTCCTACGCATGATCGTTTACTTAATCTAGTAGAGTCGAATGCTTCATTGATACGCAACAATCTGTATGGTAAAAATGTCCTTGCTACGTACGAGAAGATAACGTTGCACCGTGTAAAGCCAGCTACACGTACTAGGAGTTTTCTTCGCCAATAATATCTCTTGGCTGACTATGTCACTATGTTATAATTTATAGTTTTAGGTGTTTTGGTGTAGGTTTGGGTATTTGTTGTTTGTTAGTCCATTAATTCAGAGGGAGGAGACAAAATGTGCTCTTAAACTCTGTAACCTGAGTTCCTCCCACTGTTGTTATGCAGTATTACAGGCTGTATAAGATGTTTAGTTGTTATAATATCATTAGGACCATTTTGGTCATTTTCATCAAATAAAATAAGAGGCCATTTTGGTCTAGTGTAGTTTCTAACCATGTTAGATGTGCTTGGGTTGAAATCAAGGGACAGAATCGTAAATTGGAAAGGTGACTACTTTACTTTTTCTGCTGCGAGAGGAAAACACAGTCTACTTAAAGGAAATTTTGAGTTGGTAGTTCTATTAACAGTCTCTTTGGATTGAGAGAATGGCAGAGAAGAGAAAACTCTTTAATAGAAAAAGAAGAGAAGAGAAGAAAATAAAGAAGGATTCTCTCCACCCTGGTTAGATAGGCAGGAGAGAAGAGAAAGGACCATAACTTTCTCTTGATTTGGTTTTAGTTTTGGAGAGGAAAAAAAAAGTGTTCAAGGCCAAGTTACTCTTTTATCCTTACTGAATTAGGTGTGACATATTCAAGAATATGTTTATCGTTTAAATAAATGTTTTGGGGTTATTCGCAATATCTTCTATTCTCTCTTAATCTCTCCGATTATGAGAGAAAAAATGGTTGTTCTTCCCCTTACTCTCTCTAATTCTCTCTTTAAGGGTTGCTCGCTTCTTGTAATTTGTAAAGCTTGAGTGATGGTAAAACAATTTACATTACACTAAATCGACAAGTACTAAGGAATAGTGATGAGAATAATATTTTAGGTGAGTTGATTTATAATTAGACCAATATACTATATTAGCTCAAGTTCAATCTCTCTCAATTGGCAAACAAGCTAAAAAAAATGATTGTTTACATAAAATGACTAATAAAGGACAACATGTAAATATTTTTCAACATTGTTAAAATTTTAGGACATACATTTTTATATTTTAATAAATTAAAAGTGAAGTAAGCAATTGTTTGGGGAAAAAAAATCTACATTTTTCTGCTGATTTATGTAAGTGCTGAAATTTTAAGTTAACCTAAACACTTCCATTTTACAAAGCAATCACTTTTTTTTTCTCGAAATCAACTGCACACACTGAATGTGTATAAAAAAAACATGACTACACCAAGTGAGGCATAGCTCAAATGGCAAAAAACTTTTGCATTTAAGTCTCGTCCAAGATATTGGTTCGAAGTCTTGTCAATATATATATATATATATCAGATCTAGTTTTTAAACACGATCCGACTGACTCATATATATATATATATATATATGACTACTGTTATGAATTTTATGATAGTCAAATTTTAAAGAGCACTACTATACCCACACACTTTTTTATACACTTTTTGACACACAGCTTTAAATGTATTTACCATGTGTTGTGTGTGTGGTGCACAGAAAAGTGTGAAAAATTCAAACACCACAAAGTAAATGCATGTAAAGCATAATATGTTAAAAAGTATGTAAAAAAATGTGTATACCTAATATTATTGAATTTTAAAATGTAATGTCTATTTAATTCCTCGTAAAGTATGGCCAAGCGTGTTGGTTACATCACGTGACATGTATGGTATCATCGGCTTGCCCAATGGATC